>OY755251.1:28114894-28434030 GCA_963576725.1 Azorinus chamasolen | reverse complement strand
CCGCTAACGGTACTGTGCATTATTATATTCATTTGAAACACGATGAACAGCACTTAGCAGGGAGGCCATTTCTATTCCAAGTACAGTAACACAAACTGATCAAAGGATATGCCATTACTACTTTATACATTCTGGTTTCGGTTTACCTTTTAAACTGTTAAACAAACCTTTCTCAAAGTAATACATAGGATGTTCTGATAGTGAGGAAAAGGGTTGACACTATTGTCACTTCTGATTTCTGGACAGTCTTGCTTGAAAGAACTGGTTTGATAATACACCAAACGTGTTTCGAATTGCGACTATCCGTACATTTTTCATTTAACCCTTTACCCCATAAATACGCTTTTCTATGTCTTTGCTTACAGAGTAAACCCAGATCAGATGGCCCCTGCAGGTACCGTCTGAGCAGGGTCTATTCTGTTTGCTAATTATAATATATAGATATGATTCTACAGTTTCTGCCATGGCCAAAAGTCTATATCTAATCCATATACATTAAGTCAGTATTTCTTATATGAATATGTATACGTTGAGAATTCGCAAAATGAATGATAATTTCAATTTAGTTCTTATAAGAGTTTTCTGATCAAGGTCTGTTTACAAACTCAACAATGTTCATACCAGACCTCCTCACCATCCTCCTGCTGTATATTATCCCAGACAACGCCGTGACCGTATATCTTGCAGATTAGTTTTAATATAGTGCTGACGTCCTCATATCCCCTTACGTGAAGCTGAACAAACATAAATGAAGGTCCCTTTGCTTGAAAAAGACGCATATTTAAAGCATTTACAAACAGAGTAGATCCAGACTGAACAACTTTTATAGGAACTGGGTAATCGATCATACTCTGGCCTGTTCCATTTTGGAATAATATTCAACAACCAAATCCTATTCAATAAATTCCTGCAATCGTCAACAATTCCCGCGTTCATATTCCATAAGAACAAATCCAAATTAAAAATGATATAGGGATTTGCTTGATAGTGTGCCTTTCAGCTACACACCTTAACCATTCGCTTGCTATTCACGTCAATATACCTACCTGTAAATAGTGAATACCCAGATGAGACAGCTCCTGCAGGAGCTGTCTCATCAGGGTCTGCACTACTTACAAGTTGATTGTGAAACCAGTTCACTCCACAGCAGTGATTACACAGCGAAATACTTGTACACAGTGAAGACATGTGTAATTATACAACAAGATTCAGATTCAAGATTCAAATTTTTATTTAGAGTCGGTTTGATAATTACAACATGTAAACATTAGCTATGTATAGCTATTGACCGACATAAACATACAAATTTAACAATTACAGTAATAAAATTTATAAAGTGAAAATTTCTGAAAGTTTAAAAGCAATTAAACATATTCGTATACATATGTTAAAGGGAAGAACTGTCTGTAAATTGAGCTTAAAGCTCTAAGAAGCTGTAAACAACTTCTCTTAAATATTTAAACATTCCATATATCATGACTGCATTAAAAGTACTCTCTTAAATTCATATTGTGTTGAAATACAAATTGGATTGTTTAAGAGTATATCACAGACAATTCTTACCATAAATGAATTAGCATATTCAACATAATAAATTAATTTGCATTCAACAGCAAAGAAGATGAGCAAAAGCATCAAGCAAATAGCAATCAATAAATAAACCAGAGCATAAATATTCAATGGCACATAAAGTTGAAATCATTAATTGATTGTATATAGAAATGACTTTAGTGAACAGAGCTGATCAGTCCCTGGCTGCAACCATATGAGCTGCCCCTCATCAAGTTTTAATTGCTTTGCAAAGCTTTGAATATCGGAATAGTTAAATATGAGAATATCTATTTATGAAAATTTATGAATATTTAACATGGAGTGGATTGAAGAAAACAGAGACATATATCATCAGCATTAGCAACAGCAAGTATAGATAAAAGCAGTTTAACTAGCACATAGCAAGGGGTTGCACACACTAAGACATGATAAACAAATTAAGAAGAAGCATAATTGCGATAAAAAATTAAAAAGCAAACAAACAAACATCACAGGGGTCATGCTGGAGTAAATAAAATAAAAATTTATGTAACATCAGAACAGAAACTACAGACACAGCCCCCCCCCCCCCTCCCAGGACGCCACAAGACTTCGGAAGTGGTTAAAATATCCCTCATCCCGGAAATGCTGGGCCATGGAATTCCAAAGTCTTGCAGCGCCAGAGCGGAAGGAGCCAATCCCATAGCTTGATGTTCTTACCTGTGGAACTGCTGCAGTGTTAATATACATGCTGTTTTATGGATATGAGGTCATGTAAATATACTGGTGTCTGTTTATGAATGATTTTAAAAGTCTGCAGTGCCATAGTTCTCAATCTTCTTATTTTGAGAGAAGGAAGTTTTAATTTTGCAAGTAGATATTCATATCCAGATTTATAGTCATTGTATATAAAGCGTAAAGCCCTTTCCTGAATGTTTTCAATTTTCTTAGTGTTAGTTTCACCACAAAAATGCCAGGTAAGGGGACAGTAATTGAAATTTGATAAGATGAATGAATGATAGATGTTTAACTTACCCAGTTTTTTTACATAGATATTTACCAATTCTTTTTATAACATTTAATTGCCTTGATGCCTTTTTACAAATAATAAAAATATGACTGTTAAAATTAAGCTTAAAATATATTGTTACCCGAAGTAATTTGACTTCTTCTTCACATTTAATTTCAATATTTTCTAAACGTTTATTTTTCATTATGTGTTTTTTACCTATCGCTATTCCTTGAAATTTGTCTGGATTGGCTTTCATTTTATTCACATCAAACGAGTGGATCAGATTTTTACTGTCATTTTCGATGTTTGTCTTAACAGTATCTAATTTGACGTTCGCGCAAGACAAAGTATTATCATCCGCGTAATTGTATAATTCACATGTTTTTACAAAGTGGAAGATGTCATTTATAAAGATGTTAAACAGAACAGGACCTAGAATAGAGCCTTGAGGTACACCTCTAATGATTTCTTTAAATTGACTTTTTACATCTCCCAATTTTTTACATTGTTTCCTGTTTGATAAATGCCTTTTGAGAAGGTTAATAGCATCATTAGATAATCCATATGTCTTAAGTTTAAGTAAAAGGAGATCGTGGGGGAGACAGTCGAAAGTTTTCGATAAATCCATGAGTATTGCTGCTACATATTTATTTTCATCTAAGGCAAGTTTCCAATCTTCGATGACCTTTAGTAGTGTTGTCTCACAGCCATAACCTGGCCTAAATGCTGATAAAAATGTGTTAAAGTGTTGGCTGAAGAAGTCTGATAGTTGATTGTTAATTGCTCTTTCAAAAATTTTAGATATGATGGGTAGTATACTCACAGGTCTATAATTATTCTTTTCTAGGGTACTATTCTTTTTGTGTAAGGGTGTGACTTCAGCTATTTTATGACTATCTGGAAACACTGCTGTTGAAAATGATCTGTTTATCAGAGTTGTAAGTGGTGTTATTATTGAAGGTTTAGCATACTTTACCAATTTAGATGAAAGTCCATCATGACCAGTAGCCTTTTTAGTACGTAGGCTGTCAATCTGCTTGCTTACAAACTCTTCATGTACATTAGTAAAATTTAAAACATTTAATGAGCTTTTATTTTCAACTATAGCACAAATACTAGGGTGGGTCTCGTCTATAACGATGGTTTCATCACCAATATTCGTTGCAATATTCACAAAATATTCATTAAAAACCTCGCTTACTTCTTTTTGGTTATTGATTAACACGTCATTTTCACAGAGTTCTGTATCTTTTTGGTTGTTACTGCCTTTGTTTGTTAAGAATGGTTTAACTGTAGGCCAGAAGTCTTTGGAATTGCAACCGCCTACGCAGCGATCTATAAAATATTTGTTCATTGACTTTCGTTTAATATTAGTGACTAAATTTCTCTGTTTTCTATATTTTTCCCAATTCCTGGAGGTTGTATGTTGATTATATTTATTGAGTAACGTTCGTTTTTTGTAAATTGCCTGTTTTAATTTTGTAACATGGTGAAAAAGTTGTGACTCGACTGGGACTCGAACCCAGGGCCTCTGACTTACCATGTCAACACTCTACCGACTGAGCTACCAAGCCACACAGTAAAGCCTATCAACTTATTTCACCATAATCTCTACCCGGCTACACACACACCCTCTACACAAGAATTCATCCCGAATTCTTACTCAAAGAACACTCCACGAGTTTCTTTTTATTACACATTATCTTCATATATTCTTCATATTATCTTCACTTTATGGGGTATTTACGTTGGGCGCCAAATGTAACATGGTGAAAAAGTTGTGACTCGACTGGGACTCGAACACAGGACCCCTGGCTTACCGTGCCAACACTCTACCGACTGAGCAACCAAGCCACACAGTACAAAGCCTATCAACTTATTTCACCATAATCTCTACCCGGCTACAATGTTTTATTCATGTATGGCACTGGTTTATGTAATTTCTTTCTCTGCTTGATAGGAGCATGCTTATTAGCAACATTAAGAAACGTTTCGCTAAAATTATCGTATAAAGTGTTCACATCTCCATCAGACATTTCCAGAAAATTTAATTCAGAGGATAATTCATTGTTAAAATTTACAGCGTCAACAGGGCATGGGTAAAGAAGGAGAAATGTATTTTAAAATTCAGCAAAGGAAGGGTTAACATCACACACTTGTCTTTTTGAAGACCAAGTGTGTACAAGGACAACCCAAGAAAATATACATTTATTTCAAATAAATATATTGATTTTCTCGATCAATATTTTGAACCAACTTGAAACAAAGTCTACTCTAACGAAACTGTGCGCAATTTCCTCGGGCATGAACTAGAACAATACTGAAAAAGAAAGAACAACTGTCAAAATATAAGCGTTTGTTTTTGTTTTATTTATTTCCGTACCGCATTAGAAATACATTTATTTTCTAGACCCTGTTCTGTGGGCAATTTTGAAAATAAATCTTGATATGGAACGATCTTTATTTATTTTTGTTATTTGTTTATTTTCTATTTATTATTTTATTTTATTTATTTATTTGGGCCGGAGCATGTTATCGTCTTTTGGAACATGTAATCGCCATAAGAATATAAATTACATTTATTAATTACATTCATATTCTAGAGCCAATCTCGAATAAAAAGGAAAGAAAGTACAACTATTTTATCAAAATATGAGAGTTTTTATATATAACAAATTCATGATATGAAATGATCGTTAACCATGTTGGAGAGTTAAAAAAAATCATTGTTGTATTTTTTTCTCATTCTTTCAGTTATGCATCATTGGATCTGAGCACGACTCGTCTCTGAGAGATCCGGCCTCAGAGTTGTCCGTGATTAAAGCTCGAGATTTATTCATACCGGAACCCTCTATTTTTACCATACCACTATAGGAATGTTTTACCAAGGCAGAAATTGCACAATATTGGCCCTATTCGACTGGTACATTTAGTTGTCAACAGAACTTCCGTTGTTAACAATTCCTATTTGACTGGGCCAGCGTCAAGTTCCGTTAACAACAAAAGTCAACCCTTCATGAAGTGTGTTAGGTTGATCACGTGACTAAAAAGAGTCCACTAAAATGCTGACTGACCATATAAGATATATAGGAAACTGCTGACCACAAAACGATGTCGGACAATGTTGACGACTTAGATAAAGAACGGGCCAAAAATGCGCTGGTATGGGATAGATCTGGATCCGATAATTAAAATTTGATATCGCCCTAAATAATAACAAACTATAAATATCATGTTTAAAATAGTTTTAAATTACAAAATATATTTAGCGGTTTATAATTTATTGTTTTGATTTAATTAGAATAGAAAAAAGTGTTATTGTAGGAGCACATGATCTAGATCCAAACCATAACCATTTATATAATTTTATTAGATTTTACAGAGACATATACATACATGTATGCTTATGTCTATTCCAGATTTTATTTCCAGAACATAAGTTCCTAAATAGTGATAATTAAACATTTGCAAACAGTTTTTAGCTAGATTAGTTTCTGAATTTTGATTAGGATCAAAACTGCGTTGTGTATTTGACCTAAACTGTTTGACAGCCATTTAGGAGTGGTGGAATAATTGTAGAAATTGCAGGTTTATAAAGAGACCGTATTTTCTTAATCGAGTTTCCTGTATATTTTGGTATATTTGGTGTGGTAAGGCTACCTAGTAAACGGTATGGATCCTGATGAGACGTCAGTTTATTCAGTGTCTCCTCTGAATATAAACTGTTTGATGCTTAGATTGTGAATATGATTTAAAAAGAAAATGCAATATGTTAACTCTTTCTCTATTTTTATTTCAAATGTCAATACATGTACTATGGAATATTCATGGACCAAATAATTATAATGAAATGTACAAGGTTGAACATTGTAGCCATTTTAGAAACTAACGACACAGCTCTATCAAATTTCATAAGCAAACAGACCAGACCCTGATCAGACGGCTCCTATAGAAGCCGTGTTCATGATCTGATTCTGCTGTTTGAAAATGCGTGAAAACAAGTTTCTATGAGGGAAAGGGTTAATATGATAGAATTTAAGTTATGGAGGCTTAAAGAGCTTACGTCATATTGATCAGCAGCTTAAAGGTTACTCATGTCACAGAATTGATCATATTCCTCGCCTTAGTAAAATTACAGTGTACAGTAATGCCTGTATAAGGGACTCTCAACGCTCGAAAACAACAGGTGATTATTTTATGCAGAGCAAAAGTAATACTCAGAGCTGCATTATGTAGGAACCGCCTGTATTACTTTTGACCTGCATTAATCTACCACCTGATTTAAAGGTTCAAAATTAGATCTCTTTTTAATTGTCACTTAAGACATGTATTACTGTACCTTTATAGTATTTAAGGCAAACTTAAAAAATACACAACAGAAATAATACTCACATTTTATTATGACAAGAATCAACAATATTAAACCATAAACGAAACTTGTCAGTAATGTAAATATAGCAACTAATCACGGATTTGAACCCTTTCCCTCAAATTATAAAGACTTTCACGCCTTTGCAAACAGAGTAGATCAGATTCTGTATGATCAGGGTTTGTTCTGTTTAGTTATGGAATTATAGTAGATCTGATTCAGCCATTCTACCAATACTAAAAGATCCTTAACCCTTCGCTTGCTGAATTTTAAAATACATTTCTCCGTCTTTATCCATGCCCTGTTGTATAATTACATATATCTTCACTGTGTACTAGTATTTCGCTGTGAAATCACTGCTGTGGAGTGCACTGGTTGCACAATCAACTTGTAAATAGTGCAGACCCTGATGAGATAGCTCCTGCAGGAGCTGTCTCATCTGGGTCTTCATTATTTACAGGTAGGTAAATTGACGTGAATAGGTATATTGACGTGAATAGCAAGCGAAGGGTTAATACAGATGTTATTACAGTAATGTATAAATATGCATTATTCTATTATCTCTAATTTAAATATTCATCAGGGAGATGGTTAATCCTTACCTCCATAAATACGCATGAGCTAAGCCTTTGCAAATAAGAGTAGATCCAGATCCGACTGCTCATGTAGGAGCCATTTGATCCAGGTCTGCTCTGTTTGTTTATGATACAATGTAGATCCAATAGTCATTATAGTATATAAATATTACATGTCTGTCAGGCTGACAGTTAAACTGTCAACTTGAGGAAAAATACTGTCAACCGAGGCGAAGCCGAGGTTGACAGTATTTTTTCGAAAGTTGACAGTTTTACTGTCAGCCTGACAGACATGTAATATTTATTTTATTATACCGAAAAACTATTCAAACCATGAACAACTTTTATATTCAATAATAGTATTTAATTGCAGTTGTTACAGTCAAAACAGAACAAAATTTCTCCTTGTTTTAGCTGCTGAAAAAAGTTCAGTGGTAATGAAAATGGACCTGGCAATTGCTGAAGTTAAACTGAGGAGCAGTTCTGTTATTGTCTGTGAGTCTGTTGTAACTCTGCTGAATCACTTGGTTTTGAAAAACATTTTGGTTACTGACAAGCTGATTACTGTCACTAGTAGTTACATGTAACAACTCCTCAAATGCGTTATCATTCGAGAAAATATTTAAAAGTTCTTCTTCAGACAGATCGTTCATAACACTAGTACTAGTAGCGTTTTCCTTTCTATTAGAAAATGGTTTACTGAGGCAATCTGACATGTCTCGCTGCTGCTCTTCACTCAAATGTGTTGAATAACTACGAATTGAAGATTCAGATTTATGACCAGATGCACGCATTATGTGCCTTGCTTCGAAGCCATGCCTATCCAGCTTCGTTATTGATGTTGCCCTCAAACAATGGTTAGTGTAAACTTTCGAAAGTCCAGCTTGTCGCGAGATACGCGGCATCATTCCTGACAAAGTGTTTTTCCCTAAAGGTGCACCAAAGTACCAAACCTCACTTGTTTCTTCAAATGCTTCCAAGGGTCTTTGCCACAAAGCGTCAATGTTTGGACTAAGTTTCGACAGGTACTTTTCGAAACACTGAACTGGACAAAATAGACTGTCTGGCTGTTCGTAAATCTTGCCTTCTCCAGTTGTATCATCAGGAGTATCGTCAATCCTAAAATGGTGAATTCACTTAATTAGAAACACAAATCTGTTCATTTTCAGGGTTGCCACCAACCTGAGGAAACAAAATTCCCTGACAATTCTCTGACATTTCCCTGACATAATTTAAAATTTCACTGACACATTCAATCGCGAAATTTGGTATTTCTGTCATAATTTCTGTAATACTTTTTTTAATTTTTAAAAAATATATGACCTTCATTCTCATGTTTTCAAATTTCCCTGACAATTCCCTGACATTTGCCTATATTTTCAAATTTCCCTGAGAGTTCTCAAAATTCCCTGACAATTCCCTGACCTTGAAAAAAAATTCAATTTCCCTGACTTCTCCCTGACGGGTGGCAACCCTGATTTTAAATTGCAAAAACTCGAAAACAATTTTTTTATCAGCTTCAAGACTAAATTTCCATGTTATTAATTTTTTTTTTCTCTGTCGGACGAATTCTAAACATAGCTATGTAATTATGTTTGATACATTTTGCAACAATAGTCAGCTTCTAGTGAAAAACATATCTGACAGGTAGACATTATAATTTTGTGAAAAAAAACTCTTTGAAGATTAAAACATACCCGTGATTTTTAGTTGATTCGCCAACGACTTGGTGTACAAACTTTCTCCCTGTTGAGTCAGTTCCAACAGCAAATGTGGACTTGGTCATGGCCCGTAGATTCTCTTGGCCTCTCCTGAGAAGGTAATACATTAAGTCGAACCACACTTTATTCTGAAGACCGCACGGAGTGTTGATGTTAAACGGGACACACTTATCATTCAACTTTTCCAGATCACTGTCAGAAATTACAGGTTTATGGTCAACACTGCCATGTCCACTTCGTTTCAGCTGTCTTATTTTTGACTTGTATGTTTCATTACTTGAAAGAAATTGCTGATCTTTCAAATTAATGTTATATGTATTTAACAGATGCTTCGAAATCCCGTATTTAAGACTGTCCATGGACTTTTTCTTCAGTTCCTCGCCATTTTTCTGACGAACAGAGGCATAAAAATACCGCAGCTGGTTGTTTAGTTCGGTGGGGTTTTCCACAATTCCACTCAGCTCCATGTCATTTGAGCGAAGAAACTCATTAAACAAATTCACCCCGTGTTTCACTACACGTTTCGTGTTTTTTGAGTCTTTCTCTAGATCGAGAGTCTTCAAATCCGTCTCGTTTACGGTGGAAAACCGTTTGTTGCTCGACATTGTCGTCTGTTTACAACGGAAACATCGGAAATGCAAAAATTGATGCTGCGCATGCGCGAGTGGTACAGTATAACTTTCGAACAGTCCGTGGCTATGGTAGCGGGAGACAGTATTTTTTTGACAGTAAATTTTTTCCCGCTGGGCCTGACAGTATTTCTATGTCACGGTGGCCTATGGGAAATTAACATAGTAAATGAAATTGAGGTATAATAATATTTAATATACTAAATTTTAATGCTGTCATCATTTTTTACGTGAATATTCATCGAGTAATGGGTTAAATAAACAAAGGCATTTACAATACATTATGGATAAACGCGTGGCAGCAAATGTTTTTCTTATCGCTGGATTAACCTGTGAATCACAATGAGCAGTGGTATGTTTTAAAGAAATAATCAGACATGTCTTTAACATGGTAATTTGGGGTAATAAATGGGTATCAAGGACATCTAAATTAGACCCCTATAAGCGATTTTTTTCAGGCGCATCAACAGTGTTTATGAAACCATATGGTACATTTATCACAAACGCAATAATTATGTATCGAAATACTTTTCTGCCCTTTCCCTTACGAATACTTATTGTTTTATCAGTTGTGGGGACTTGTCATTATTTCATTTTTTAAACATATGATTAAATGTTGTCTTAACCCATTCTCTCTAACTGACGTCTTTTTGCTTCTCTGTAAAAAATATTTATTGAAACCATTGTGATAAATAGAGCAACGCTCTATTTGTCATAATGGTTTAAAAACTGCACAATTCTAAAATTTTCCTTTTCTATAGGTAATGTTCAATTTCTGTAGATTAATTCCAAGAGGTTGAGTCTAAAGGTAGTCAAGGAGGGAATGAGTTAATGTTATTGGAATCATGAATTAAATCAAAACATAATTTTATCTGAAAGAGAATGAAGTTGCAATTGCCTGCATGCCACAATCTACAGAATTACACTGTTTCTACATAGGTGGTACAATAACATCAATGCAGTCTTTTTTGTCCATAAATTAGAGACAGTTGCATTTTAAAGCCGTCTGGAATGATACGACGTGACGACATCGATGAACCATTCAGCTGCAGATCCGACAAATCTTAGGTGCCTTGACATGTTGCTGGAGTGGCCATGCGTACACACAATTATAATGCAAAGTCCACTGCTGCCTCAATTGTGCTGGCCATCTTTTAAGTCCCTTCTAAATTGAGATGTAACCCATCTCATCCCAGAAACCGATGGACAGTACCTGTGAACACATAATATTTATATACATGTATAATAATGTATTACTAGGCCGTAATATAGAAGGCATATATATAACCCATGGTAGCTAAATGCAGGTCAAAATTAATGCAGAAATAATGGCATCATGAATATTAATCAGAATATATTCTATGCTCGGACATGAATATAGGAATGTTTTACCAAGGCAGAAATTGCACAATATTATCTATAATATATCACATGCAAACCGAGTAGACCCTGATCAGACGGTTCCTACATGACAATTAAAGGGGTTTCACTAAAATGCTTACCATTGATCTGATCATATAATATATACATTGTGAAGTTTTGAAACCACTGTGATAAATATATCATTTGCTCCCATGGTTTCTCCTATGGTTTCAGAAATATAATGAAATTTTCTTGAAGGATTGTTACCTTGGAGATAAGGTGTACAGTCGCAAGAATAGTTGTTTGATGTCGTCAAAGACCTATGTGTTATCATAGGTCTTTGATGTCGTCTGCTATTTCAACTGCTGTTTTCCTGCCAGTATGTCGTTGGCCCCAACAACCAGAGCAATAGCCTAACGTAAAAATAAAGACATGCATATTAGTAAAACTAGAAAATGGTGTCTGTAAGACACAGCGATGCCCCAATGTTGGTGATTGCCTAGCTGCACATAAAATTCCTTAGCTGCACATAAAATTCCTATGTCATTTGACCTTGACATTGGGCTTGCGGGCAGCATGGACCGGGTGCGTAATGAAAGTATGGGCGATGTTTAGTGTGTATATGCATTATTCCATGCCAATAGCTATAGCGGTTAATGAGATATAAAACAAAGAAAAAACTGTGACAATCAATTGCACGTAAAATTACTAAGTCATTTGACCTTGACATTGGGATTTCGGGCAGCATGGGTTCTGTTTGTAAAGAAAGTATAGATGGTATTTAATGTGTACAAGCAATTTCATGCGAATAGCTACAGTGGTTAGGGAGATATAAGATGATGAAAAAACTGTGACAATCAACTGCACGTAAGAATCTTTGCTCTGTCAAAGTATGAATGTTTATAATTAAACAAGTAATTAATGATCGCATTGAAAGCAATGCCATTGTCCCCAACTGGGTAAACTCAAACTGTTATAAATCGATGAAAAATCAACACAGCGTAACAAAATTCAGACTTGATCTGTAATTTATTTATAATAAAGATAATAGTAGTAGTAGTAGTTTATTCAATTCCTCCAAATTTGGAGATCAGTAACATATATACAGGTAACAGTGTAAAAAGAATAAATATGAGTGTAATATGAAACTCGCATTTGTGCAGTTACTGTTCAGAATCACATCATGACGTATTAATGTACAAAATGGTACACAATAGATTCTTACATACATTAACATGTCAACAGAATCAATAACATATACAAATGTGTATAATACATTCCCGTATCTTTGAGCCCATTCCCTGCCGAACGCGACTTCACTGGTATTTTACAAACAGTTTAGATCCAGATAAGACGTCACATAGTGAGGCGTCTGATCTGGATCCAACCTGCCTGACACTTGTCTCCGGTGTCCAACAATCTGAAAATCACCATTTGCAGACGACAATTTATAATTCCAAATGTACAGGTTGGCGTCATTAACCACGTGACAATAGACACCCGAGAATCTCCATCGAAACGAAAGAAGGAGAAGTAAAGTAGGTATCTATGATTTCACGAACGAAGAGTGAAGTACATGTAGCTCATACGACTGATACCCAGGTGTACACTTAGTTATGCCCGTAATCGACGAAACGACATAACATCTGCAGTGGACGAAATACCATGCACCCGTGTATACTTCTCCAACGAAACGAAAGTAGGAGTAGTAATACAGGTACGACTACCAAACGGTTGAGTACCAGGCCAGTTCAGAGAACGTGTGTTAAATAGACACTCAAATTAAGACGGAATAGGAACCTAGCCTACAGAAAGGTGTCAGCCTAATACAGGACAAGTGTAGTGCTGGAAGCTCTTTAAGCCGGTTCCTGCATCACACATGTCCCGACCCAAGCAGTAACCTTCACCCTGAGATTTCAATGCCTCTTCATCCACCGGCTACTTAATACAGGTTCCGCTGTATATAGCACGCACAGAATACATACACTGACTGACATTACAACCAGTTTCGATCCAGATCTGACGACACTGTGTGATTATTCTTGCATATGAATATTCAAGAAGTAATGGGTTAAAATATTTGGATAAATCAGGAGAAAATCTTATATAGATAGACAGATAGATCTAGAGATAGATAGATCTAGAGATAGATAGATAGATAGATAGATCTATCGATAGATAGATAGATCTATCGATAGATAGATAGATAGATAGAATGGTCGTGTTAGAAAAAAAACTTAATATTAAAAGCACCCTACCCATCCCATAAAATTAATGATACACGTTCCATTACATACCTGTGAGACAAACTGTAGACAATGTATTCGTTGATATCGCTGTTGTCACCTCTGTCACTGCTGTCAGAGCTTTCAAACAGCGTCAACATCATTGGAAATATCATTTTCGTTGTAAGTAATGTCTGTGTGAAGAGCTAAGTTTGTTTACAACGGAATGCGCATGCTCTACCGGAAGTATGTAAAGATGTTGTCAACATTTTGTATTCGACTCGCTCCAAATTGTTGACGACAAAAATCTCTTGCGCATATGCCCCACCCACTTTCCGTCAACAACGAAATGTACCAGTCGAATAGGGCCATTATCTATAATATATCACATGCAAACCGAGTAGACCCTGATCAGACGGTTCCTACATGACAATTAAAGGGGTTTCACTAAAATGCTTACCATTGATCTGATCATATAAGATATACATTGTGAAGTTTTGAAACCACTGTGATAAATATATCATTTGCTCCCATGGTTTCTCCTATGGTTTCTGAAATATAATGAAATTTTCTTGAAGGATTGTTACCTTGGAGATAAGGTGTACAGTCGCAAGAATAGTTGTTTGATGTCGTCAAAGACCTATGTGTTATCATAGGTCTTTGATGTCGTCTGCTATTTCAACTGCTGTTTTCCTGCCTATGTCGTTGGCCCCAACATCCAGAGCAATAGCCTAACGTAAAAATAAAGACATGCATATTAGTAAAACTAGAAAATGGTGTCTGTAAGACACAGCGATACCCCAATGTTGGTGATTGCCTAGCTGCACATAAAATTCCTTAGCTGCACATAAAATTCCTACGTCATTTGACCTTGACATTGGGCTTACGGGCAGCATCGACCGGGTACATAATGAAAGTATGGGCGATGTTTAGTGTGTATATGCAATAGTCCATGCCAATAGCTATAACGGTTAATGAGATATAAAACAATGAAAAAACTGTGACAATCAATTGCACGTAAAATTACTAAGTCATTTGACCTTGACATTGGGATTTCGGGCAGCATGGGTTCTGTTTGTAAAGAAAGTATAGATGGTATTTAATGTGTACAAGCAATTCCATGCGAATAGCTACAGTGGCTAGGGAGATATAAGATGATGAAAAAACTGTGACAATCAACTGCACGTAAGAATATTTGCTCTGTCAAAGTGTGAATGTTTATAATTAAACATGTAATTAATGATCGCATTGATAGCAATGCCATTGTCCCCAACTGGGTGAACTCAAACTGTTATAAATCGATGAAAAATCAACACAGCGTAACAAAATTCTGACTTGATCTGTAATTTATTTATAATAAAGATGCATCACTTCAATATTGTTAGGGTTTATTAATTGTGTGATTACTCTTGCATATGAATATTCAAGAAGTAATGGGTTAAACTATTTGGATAAATCAGGAGAAAATCTTATATAGATAAATCTTATATAGATAGGTAGATAGATCTAGAGATAGATAGATCTAGAGATAGATAGATAGATAGATAGATAGATAGATAGATAGATAGATAGATATAGATAGATATATAGATAGATAGATAGATAGATAGATAGATAGATAGATAGATAGATAGATAGATAGAATGATCGTGTTAGAAAAAAACCTTAATAAAGCACCCTACCCACCCCATAAAATTAATGATACACGTTCCATTAGTACCATTACATACCTGTGAGACAAACTGTAGACAATGCATTCGTTGATATCGCTGTTGTCACCTCTGTCACTGCTGTCAGAGCTTTGTAGTGGCCGGCACTAGGTCGGTCCCGGAATTAGACCAGCCCCTAATTCACGTGAGCCTCGTTCTGGGTTCCTGGCAAGCAGAGCGTTAGCGAGGTCCATACGAACGTGTAATCCAGTATTTCTAAAGACGATTCCGGAGTTATTCAGAAGCAACCATCAAAGTATCAGACAGGGTAAGTGCACGCTACCTTTATCTATACCAGAGATACTTTACTGGTGGCAGCGGTGATTGTTTTACGGCCCAATTAAGCCCTAAAATCACTTTGTTTTTCCATTGACATTTGGCGCCAAATTTTTCGTCGTGTCCGCCATTTGCATTTTTCTTCATTACTGGTAAACATGGACAGTTTGAAGGTGAATTTTGCGTCCGAGGATGAGATCCGTTACTTCCCCGGACTAACCCAAAGGGTCGTGTCAGAAATAATTCACATCAGACGATCCAAAAAGAATGTACATTTTCATGATATCAACGAGCGTCTTCGCAGTCGACTTCATGAAGATGTCATTCCCTCGCTAGATTTCACTCCAAATCTAGAGTGGGAGGACTCAACATACATGAGGTCCACCCTTAATCAGGATCTCGGGTACCCTACCCCAGTTTCTGATGAGGAAATGGAAACAAGAATTCCCCCACCCACTGTAGATACTGGAGCCCAACGCTCTCAGGCCAGCAGCGACGAATTGATTAAGCAGCAACTGGAAACAGCTGCCAGGCTGCTTGCGTCAGCGGAGAAGTTGAGTGCTGCAATACCATCGGAGGGAGCCCGTGCAAAGGCACCGGCGACCGCCCCTCTGCCACAGACTGTTCCAGCCCATGCAGACGGGTATGCACACACAGCACCGGTGCAGCATGATCAGCATTACATGCAAACACCGATGGTGCATGCTCAGCACCAGTTTCCCAGACGTCTGGATTTGGAGGAGGTACCAGGGGTTCCCCAGGTACCAACTCCTGCCATGTTGCCGTTGCCAGACCAGACCTCTGCATTTGCTCGGGCATATACGCCCCAGCCAGTGCAGAAGGGTGTACCTGCTTACCAGCATCAGATGGGAACCCAGTACGGTCAAACCTTACCCCTGGGATATCCCCAAGACGTCTATAGCCAGAAATCAAGACGTGGCCCTGCATTGAAGGACATACCACGCTCTATGTCCTATGATGGAAATTCGAGCTGGCGTTCCTTCCAAATGAAGTTTACGCAGTATGCTCAGGCCTACCAATGGACCGAAGAAGACTGCAAAACATGTTTGATCCATTGCCTCACAGGTAAAGCACTGGATCACTGCACACGTCTTTTGCAGTCTAATCCAAACCTGCCCTACAGACGGTTGTTGGCAAAATTAAACAGCCGATTTGGCGCAGAGCTGCAAGCTTCAGCTCAAGCCAAATTTAATTGTGCCACCCAAAACAAAGATGAGACAATCGAGGATTGGGCAGATCGCATCCAAGATCTGGCAACAGAAGCTTTCAGGACACTACCTGAAAGCTATTGCAACCGCCAAGCTATTGATAGATTCTGTCAAGGCGTAGCAGACTTTGATGCAGGCCACAGCGTATTCATGTGCAAATTTAATTCTATTGAAGAAGCCATGAAGGAAATCCGCCTGTATCAACACAGCAAAAAGGTCATGGTTGGGAGTAGGCCAGATGCTTACTCCGCAACAAATTATGAGGCAGCAGCTGCAGACGTTTGCGCTGTCCAGATGAAAAAAAATCAGGATCCGGCTGTCTCGAACCTATCGAAGGAAATCGCCGATCTAAAAGATCAGCTAGCCAAGATTTCTTTTAGGTCTAGACGTCCAGCAAGAAATCCTGATAAGCCCCGTCAGCCCCGTAAGTGCTACGTGTGTGGCGATTCCACCCATTTAGCACGTGAGTGTCCAAAGCGTCATAGTGACACTTTAAACGCCAAAGGGTCGGGCTAAGGGACCAATCCCCGATCCATGAACCAGTCCCCGGTCCAGAACAGACAGTCAAACGCGAAGTAACAGGTACTTCGGCTCCTACCAAAGACAAGCAAGATCAGGAAAAGCAGTTAGGGTACCCAATAAACAGGGAACCATTAACTGTCATTGTGAGGATGCTCAAGTCTATGGCTACACTGACTGTTCCGATCATTGTTAATGGTCTGACAGTTAAAGCCATAGTTGATTCCGCGGCAGAAGTCACTATTATTTCTGACCGGATCTTTTCCAAACTGCATTCGGCGCCCCGCAAAGTCCGTGATGTCAGGTTAAACACGGCTGATAGAGAACTGTCTATGACAGGCTTCATAGCAGATCCATTTAAACTCAAAATTGGACCAAGTACACTTACTGCTCCAATTTATGTAGCTCCCATCGATCAAGACATGCTCCTTGGGATGGATCTGCTGCTTCAGGGAAAGGCTGTCATAAATATTGGACAGAATAAGCTGGTTTTCAATGGACATTCTATTGAAGCCGACTTGGGCGACTCTGACCGTCAGCCAAAAGTCAGCAGAGTTTCAGTCAGACGCCGTACATTGGTACCCCCTCACTCAGTTATGAAAGTAAACTGTGTGATGGATGACAATTTGCCAGACTATGTGGTCGAACCAAACCCAGAATCGAAAGTGTTTGGTCCACGTGTAGTGCACACTGCAGACGATCAACCGATAATATGTGTTGTCAATACGTCTGATCGACCCCAACTTTTAAAAAAAGGCAAGAAAGTTGGTCATGCCTATCCAATTGCCAGCTTCGTGGAAACAACAGACTATTGTGAGCCTGGTCCTTCTGTCCAGGGAGTCACAAAGACCCAGTCCCATCCCAGTCCTTCCACCATCATTCCTGATCATTTAAAGGACATGATTGAAGCTTCTTCCGAACACCTTTCCCCAGCTCAAAAGAACAAATTGACAAACATCCTTACTACCTATCAGGATGTTTTCGCCATATCAGAGTTTGATCTGGGAACCTTTACTGGTGTCGAACACGATATCGACACTGGTGAAGCCAGGCCAGTAAAGCAACGCATGCGACGCACACCTGCATGTTTTGCAGATGAAGAAGAAGCACACCTGAAAAAGATGATAAAATCAGGCGTAATTCAGGAATCCACATCTGACTGGGCCTCCTCTCCGGTTCTCATACGCAAGCGAGATGGAAACATTCGCTGGTGCATTGACTACCGCGGGCTTAATAAAGCAACGGTAAAGGATGTATACCCTTTGCCTTTGATCGACGACTGCCTGGACACACTTTCAGGTAACGTATGGTTCTCCAAGCTCGATGCCAATTCCGCTTATTGGCAGGTTAACATCAAACCGGAAGACAGAAAAAAAACCGCTTTCCATACAAAGTTTGGCCTGTACGAACATGTTAAGCTTGGTTTTGGGTTGTGTAACGCACCAGCTACATTTGCCAGAGTCATGAATCTGGTTCTTCGTGGTCTGAATTGGCAAACAGTTTTGGCGTTTCTCGACGACATACTTGTCCTTGGGAAAACCTTTGAAGACCACTTGGTGAATCTTGAATCCGCATTAAACCGTTTCAGATCCTATGGTTTAAAACTGAAACCCAAAAAGTGCACACTTTTTCAAAAAGAAGTCGAATTTTTGGGACGCGTAGTCAATGGTCAAGATTTATCAATGTCCGCGTCTGACATTAGCACAGTAAGCAACTGGCCAGTGCCCACTTGCTCCAAAGATGTTGAAAAGTTCATGGGATTAGTGAACTACCACAGAAATTTCATTCCAAATTTCTCAACAGTAGCTGAGCCTCTGTACCAAGTTATAGGCAAATACAACTATAAATGGACCACAGAGCAACAGGAAGCCTTTGACAAACTAAAAGAGCTTCTGACTACACCACCCATTTTGGCCGTACCTCGAAAGAATGGCGATTTTATCCTGGATACTGATGCATCCAATTCAACTATTGGTGCAGTATTATCACAGGTTCAGGATGGTCAAGAGCGTGTTCTGTGTTATGGCAGCTTTGCCATGACTCGAGAACAGCGCCGTTATTGTACAACGCGTAAAGAGTTATTAGCCGTTGTACGCTTCACTAGGCAGTATAGACACTACCTACTTGGAAAACCATTTACGGTTCGAACCGACCACTCGAGCCTAACTTGGTTGCTCAATTTCAAGGACCCACAGGGACAACTAGCCAGGTGGATAGAAGAATTGTCCCAATACAACATGGTATTGATACATCGTCCAGGCAAGAAGCACGGGAATGCTGACACGCTTTCCCGTATGCCACAGCCCAATGACCACTGTAATGCATACACTGCAGATGTTGCATTGCAGGATTTACCATGTGGTGGATGCGACTATTGTAAGCGTGCTGATAAGAACTGGGGATCCTTCATCAGAGATGTTGATGAGGCAGTTTCGTTGACCATGGAGAACACCAGAGTAGGTGGGGTAAAGAGCAAGACTGCTCTTCACCTTCGTGGTGCGGAGGAAACTGAAACCTCCAGTCACGTTTCAGGACTACATAGTGAGAGGAGTTCACAGAGTACGTCGAAGCGGGGCAGATCAGATAACTTACATCAGTCTACATTAGAGCAACCAGTTACTGTCGAAGGTGGCAAGCCGGCGAACGGTAAAGACATTCACTTGGACAAAGTAACTGTCCAAGCCATGCATTGTTCCAAGCAGACAGAAGAAGAACCAGAGGTGTTTGTGGACATAACTTCTACAGACATTGGACACAGTGTGAGAGTCCACGGGATTAATTTGTCCTCAAGTGCACAGAAGTGCTGGGGTTTTGATCTAAAAGCAGTGAGATCAGCCCAGGAGGAGGACAAAGACTTAGACATTATCCTTAAATGGACAGAGACGTCTGAGAGCCCTAGTGGTAGAGTGACAATCTAGGGTAAAAAAAAGTGAGGTGAGACCCATCTGTTAACAAGACATGTCATATACCAAAATGTTTGTTAATGTCTGTAGTATCCGACTCTGCCGGCATAAATTTGGAAAAGTGGTGGCGTTCCGAGAAATCCAAGATGGCGTCCAAGATGGCCGCCGGTTTTGGTAGCATCAGCTTAAGTTTAATATATCAAAATGGCAGAAACATCTTCAAAGTTTCTGTAAATGTTTCGCATAAATATTGTAAAATACACATTGGCCTTTTTAGAAATACCCCGTTTGATATTATCATAGATCATTGTCAAGGTCATTTTAAGGTCAATCGGGTAAAAATACAAGTTCGCGCAACATTTAACCTTGAAATTTAATTGTTTACATAAAACTAATAGACAATAACTATTCAAAATCTACATTTAACTGAAGTGTTATGATTGGCTTACATGATAAAAAAGAAATGAAACACATTCATGTTACAACCTTGGAGATATTTGGCAGTAGGTATTATAATTACCCCACCCATCAGTTTTATAATGGAAATTTTTAAATTAGATTTGGAGGACGTTCAAAGTCTAATTACGTCACATGGCCTATTTGTTTATTGAAAGAACGTAGATTTAATTAGATATAATTGGCATAATTGTATTCTGAGTCTATATTTTAATAGTAAGGTCCGTAACTCGGCTTGAAAATAGGTTACTGCAACGATTACTCGATTAGACATTGAAGTAATTTCTCACATTGTGCGGCTTGTATCAACATATTTCTATTTGAATAAACATTAAATATAAACCTACATTTACACTCCTGGTAAAATATCAACATTGATATAAACCCTATAAACAAATAGAGTTGAAACCACCCAGTCTTGCCAGCATAAATTCTGAAAAGTGGTGGTGTTCCGAGAAATCTAAGATGTCGGCCAAGATGGCCACCAGTTTTTAGCATCTATGTAAGTTAAATATATCAAAATTGCAGAAACAGTTTCATAGATATTGAAAATCTTTTGCATAATTATTCTAGAAGAGACAATGGTCTTTTGAAAAATAACTTATTTGGTATTATCATAGGTCATCGTCAATGTAATTTCAAGGTCAAACTTGTGAAAATGCAAGTTGAAACAGCATTTCACCTTAAATTATTATAATTTATAATATGCATATCCACTGCAACTATTCAAAATCCACATTTATGCACATGGTTATGGCTGCCATACATATTGAAAATGAAATAAATGTAACCGGGCGTTCTTATAAAGAAACATACCCGCACAGACCGGGGATCGAACCCAGGTCGCCAGGTTCGCAGTCATACACTCTACCACGTCGCCATAAAAGCGCGCTTGTACAGCAAGGCCATACAAGTGATGATAAACCTTCACACTGTGACATACTCCCCCAGCAAGTTGAAATTTGTCCCGAATTTCTATGGGTATGAGAACGACTGGGAATCGAACTCGGAGCTCATACAGTCACAGTCCCCTGTTGGGCGCCAAATGTAACCGGTTCTTATAAATAAACATACCCGCTCAGACCTGGGATCGAACCCGGGTTGCCAGGTTCGCAGTCATACACTCTGCCACGTCGCCATAAAAGCGCGCTTGTACAGCAAGACCGTACAAGTGACGATAAACCTACACACTATGACATAAGCATAACAGTTTGAATTAAAAGAAAACGCATCGCATATATACTTAATACATATTAATTGTATGTGTAGATACTTTGCGTCTGTTTATATTATTAGTTTTAGAGAAAAGGGTTTGAAATACCAATAAAATCATACATTTTGTGACAATATATTACCATGTAGTCAATTTTAGTAATGGTCAAAAGCAGATTCGGCAAATTTTTGCTGTAACTAAATTTGACTTTTACAATTACTTTTTTGCAAGTGAATGTTGCTTAGATCATCCTTCTTCCAGGAAAACATTTAGTTAGGCAATCATTTAATAATGCAACATTGTATATATAGGACTAAAAGAAAGAGGTGATTTCTACACCAGCACCAAAAAGTATTTGCGGCTCCAAAATTCAAATTTCAAAATGTAAACATTAATCATACATGAAATAATTTTTTTGTATAAATCAAGAATATGAGATAAAATGAATATTGGTAACATTTCATACCCAATGATAAATATATGTCCTTATTGATTGAGTAAAACTATTGATTTCTGAAATGAAGAAAATTTTGTTTACAATAAAACTTGTCGACCTTTGACTGACTATTGCTGTCAGTGTCAAGACTTTCCTATTCAACATGCATGTCACATTATTCTTGTCCAGAAATGTGTAAAATGAATTATCATTACCTTATAATATGTTACAGATGAGAATTTTTACAACATAAAGTTCATATTGAAAGTGTTGCCATTACCGATGAGCTAGTAAAATATTCCCGGTGTAATATATCCCATACCTTTCGTTAAGACGTCAGCATCTGGAAGAAAACCACCGAAGCGGAGGCAGTTAGATTTTAATGCAGATACATGTTGTTTTTTTGTTGTCAAACTTTTGAAGTGATACAAACAAATTAATCCATTATAAGATACTTGCAAATCTAGGCAAGACACAACAGCTGAAAACATTAGCGCAAACGAAACTGCTATGCGCTCCGTTAATTGAAGACTGGTTATCATAAAATTCGTCTAAACCCCTTCAACAGACTATTTCTCCATTAAAAGGCTTTTGGCATGACCTCAGTTGATCACCTTGAAGATCGTTCAATAGAAATTACAGGGCTGAAATCCAGTAAACAGCCTTTGGTTGAAATGTTTAAAGCTGAACGTAGAGAGATTTCTCCGTTGTACAGATTCTGGCATGACTACTTAAATGAAGTATCATTACCATTAAACATGTACTTTGTATATATGGGATCTCAATGTGTACATAAAGACCAGATTTCTCCCATTCCTATTTGCCTCCAATCGCACTGTGTATTCCCAGTTCCTGCCTTACCAGGTGCTTGAACTGTTTTCTATCAACAATCCTCCATCAAAACCTGTAAACTTTGCTACTGGGGTTGTGGCTTCTGCTGACATAGAGCTCAGTCTGTTGAGGTGCCATCAGAAGGGAAAGCAGATGTTCTATTACTTTGATCCATTTCCATGGCCAAAGCCTGAAAGGTCAAAACCATGAGTTCTTGCCAATCCAAGGTCAAGGCCAAATCCAAGGTGTTTCAGATAAACGGAGGGGAAACAATTGTTGGCAATTAATTCACTGAAGAAGATCCCCATTAAGCGAGTACTATATTTTAAGAACTCACAAATTACATTAAGCTTGTTCGCAGATGGTGGTGTTATGATTTCGACCAAGAAATCTGATTTCCTTGAAACATTTGAAAACATCAATGGGTCCCTATGTAGAGTTCAGAGTGTTCAGCATCCAGACTGTTTTGCTTTTTATGGTATGGCGATAATTCATTTGCTGCAGCCTGCTTCTTAGGCAAAAATACTATGACATGGCTTCAAGATTTTGGAACTATATTCTCTTCCAAAGTAGTGTTGTGTCATGGCTGCATGTAGTTCACATTTGTGTACTCTAAATGATGATATCGAGCTACTTTCAGTTTTAACGATATCCCCGCATCCATAAGATAAGACGGCAAGCATTACAAAAAAGCATGCCGTCTTACAGCTCTTTGTTGAGACTAGGCTGCATGTTATGTTTGACAGATATGTTTCAAACAGTTTAAAGTCCACCACTGAGAAAAAACGTGGAGAGAATGTTCTGTCACTACACCTGTTGTAATGCAATACAACATGGCAATTGCAGACTGGAAGAAGCTACTAACGAACAGCAGAAGCAAAGCAGAGTTAACTAAACTGTATACCAGGTACTTCACAGAGAACTGTCATGACCTTCTGAAAGATGGCAAGGTTGTTTACCTTTCTGAAAGGATGGGTGAAAGAGTCCTCAAAGTCTCCTCTGGTGCAATTGAATTCCATGATGATTCTAACCAAGATGAAGCAGTCACTAGAATTATGTCGCATATTACCTATACGAAAGAGGTAGGGTTTAAGCGATTTGTTGTAGTAAGTCCTGACATAGGTGTTTTGGTCCTGGTTGCTCCTCATTTCAGAGAACTGGGCATTGCAGTTTGTTCTTTAAAACTGGCCGAAACGTTTGTACACAGATATGGCAACATACATTCCAGTCAGTTTTATACATGCAGTTATCGTCCGAAGAGAGGTGCATTTTACTCCAAGTTTACTACCTTACTGGATGTGATACATGCTCCTCATAGTTTGGTATCGGTAAGAAAAAGTCTTTTCAGATCATGACCAAACATGCTGATATACTCACTCATCTGTTGTCTCTTGGGACAGGGCTTGTGTGGTTTCAACTCTATTTTTGTAGGGTTTGTACTACTCTATTTTTTTACCAGTAGTGTACATGTAGGTTTATACTTAATGTGTATTCAAATAGAAATATTTTGATGTAGGCCGCACCCTATGAGAAATAACTTCGAAACATGTGTCTAATTGTAGCAGTAACGTATTTTCAAGCAGGGTTATGGACCTTACACAAGTACCTTGACGATGACCTATGATAATACCAAATAAGTTATTTTTCAAAAGACCATTGTCTCTTCTATAATAAGTATGCAAAATATTTTCAATATCTATGAAACTGTTTCTGCAATTTTGATATATTTAACTTACATAGATGCTAAAAACTGGTGGCCATCTTGGCCGACATCTTAGATTTCTCGGAACACCACCACTTTCAGAATTTATGCTGGCAAGACTGGGTGGTTTCAACTCTATTTGTGTAGGGTTTATATCAATGTTGATATTTTACCAGGAGTGTACATGTAGGTTTATATTTAATGTTTATTCAAATAGAAATATTTTGATACAAGCCGCACAATGTGAGAAATTACTTCAATATATTTGTATAATCATTGCAGTAACCTATTTTCAAGCCGAGTTACGGACCTTACTATTAAAATATAGACTCAGAATACAATTATTCCAATTATATCTGATTGAATCTACCTTCTTTTGATAAATAGATAGGCCATGTGACGTAATTAGACTTTGAACGTCCTCCAAATCTAATTTAAAAATTTCCATTATAAAACTGGTGGGTGGGGTAAGTATACTACTTATTGCCAAATATTTCCAAGGTTGTAACAGGAATGTGTTTTATTTCTTTTTTATCATGTAAGCCAATCATTACACTACATTTAAATGTAGATTTTGAATAGTTATTGTCTATTAGTTTTATGTAAACAATTAAATTTCAAGGTTAAATATTGCGAAAACTTGTATTTTTACCCGATTAACCTTAAAATGTCCTTGACAATGAAATATGATAATACGAAGAGATGTATTTTTAAAAAGGCCAATGTGTCTTTTACAATATTCATGCAAAACATTTTCGGAAACTTTGAGGATGTTTCTGCCATTTTGATATATCCAACTTAAGCTGGTGCCTCCAAAAACGGCGGCCATCTTGGACGCCATCTTGGATTTCTCGGAACGCCACCACTTTTCCAAATTTATGCCGGCAGAGTCGGATACTACAGACATTAACAAACATTTTGGTATATAACATGTCTTGTTAACAGACGGGTCTCACCTACTCTTAAAATAGAGGCCTTATCTGGCAATAGTCACTCTACCATAGTGAAAGAGATCTGTTCTTGGCAAGTCCAGCGGCCAAGACATATTGGCTGAACAAAGAACGTATTCAGCAGATAGAAGGCATTCTATATCGCCACAGAGATGCCAATGATGACTTCGACATGGTTCTGCCAGAAAAACTGAAGCAGTCAGCCATAGAGGTGAACCATGATCTGCCGTCAGCTGGTCATCAAGGGGTGGCCAGAACAAAAGGCCGTCTCAAAGAACAGTTTTACTGGTACAAGATGGGTGATGACATTGCAAACTATGTAGCTAGCTGTGCAGTTTGCAATAAAAACAAGAAAGCCAACCGGTATGGGCATACTCCCATGCAGGAATACCAGGCGAGCGCTCCAATGGAGCGTGTGCATATAGACTTCATGGGTCCTCTCACAAAGACTCCGAGAGGCCATGAACATGTTCTGATGATGGTGGATCAATTCACTAAATGGGTTGAATGCGTGCCTCTGCCATCTCAGACAGCTGACGTCACAGCTAAAGCAGCTGTGGACCACTTTTTCTCTAGGTTTGGATGCCCCTTTGAAGTGTTTTCCGACCAAGGCCGAAATTTCGAGTCAAAACTCTTTGCCGCTCTATGCAATGCACTCGAAATTCACAAAGCCAGGACAACGCCATACCGACCGTCAGCCAATGGTCAGGTAGAACGCTTCAACCGTACCCTTATGGATGCTGTCAGGTGCTATATCAAGGATTCCCAGAATCAATGGGATCTGCATCTGCCTCAGATAGCTGGAGCCCTTCGCAGTGCAGTAAACCGTAGTACTGGTTTTTCTGCCAACAAGCTAATGTTAGGTAGGGAGGTTAACACACCTGCATACCTAATGTTTCCACACAAGCCCGTGACTCCAGTCCCAGCAGACCAGTATGTGGCTACTCTCATGGAAAACATCGGAGTAGCCCATGCTTTAGCCAGAAGAAACCTGCAGACATCTTTGAAAAGAATGAAGAAGAACTATGACATCAGGGTCCTGCAGAGACCATACAAAGTAGGTGATGTTGTATACCTTTTGGACACAGCTGTTCTTAAGGGCCAATGCAAGAAGCTGAGCTCTCCGTGGAAAGGACCAGCAGTGATAACAAAAACGATGTCGTCATCACTGTTCCGGGTCAAGCTCCGAAAGTCGGTGTTCGTGGTAAATCACGACAGGGTGAAACCGTGTCGGGACAAAAAGTACCCCGCATGGATTACGCAGCACTTGGAGAATCCGGATCTCTCGGCAGACGCGGTAGAAGATGACCCGTCAGTTGTGCATTGTTCCTGTCGACAGCCGTGGCAGGGCCGCTTCATGATCCAGTGTGACTCATGTGACATATGGTACCATGGGTCATGTGTCAATGTGACAGCGTCCGACGCCCTTCAAATCAACAGGTTTCTGTGCAGTGACTGTGGTGGTGTTAAGTCAGGTAGGTAAGTATAATCATTTAAACAGCAAAAGAACATAGATTTAAGGTGTTTTTTCTCTTTTGATTTTTTCAGATGGCATCAAACCTAACGGAAGGAGATTTGGAGAAGGCTAGCAGAAATAAACAGCTGCTAGCTGCCCGTGGCTTGGTTCAGGCAATAAAAGGCCTGGACATCCCAGAGGACGTCAAAGAGGACCTCCTTCTCAAACAGGCTAAGGTGGCCCAGAAGCAGAAATCTGGGAATTGGCTAAACCTGGTGGCTACAGAAGCGATGGAACTTGGCTTCCGTAGTCAGTCTTGGGTGGAGTCAAACATCGCTCCACTCAGAGAGTCTGACGTCCAGCAACGGAGAAACAGGCCTGTCCAGGCAAAAACCTCTGACCTGGACAGGGTAGCTGCGCACATGGCACAGACAACCTTGTCTGACGTATCATCGGTGACGTCAGATCAAGAAGATACGTTGCTTGACGAGTCAAAGGCTGGGGAGCTGGAACAATCTCCTGCCCCTCAGAAAGAAGCAAAAGAGAAACCTGTGGCCAAGTCGGAGCATAAATCTCCCGCTTCCACAGCAGCAAAAGAGATGTCAGCACCTACTAGGAAACAAACACCACCGCCTAGTAGGAAGCGTACACCGCCGCCTAGTAGGAATCAAACACCACCTCCTACTAGAAAACTAGATGAGGTTCCTCCACCACGCAGATCCCCTCGTAAACATGAGCGGTCTCGGCGTTTGGACGAGGACAGACACAGAGACAGGCGTGGCTCTGGTGAGCAAAACAGAGACCAACGCAGACATGAAAGGTCTCGCCATGAGCATAGGCATGGCGATAGTCATCATCATCGAGACACATCTTCGCGTCGAGATGATCGCAACCAGGCTAGCCGTAAACGACCAGCTCAGTCGTATGCGGAAGTCACTGCAGCCAAGAAATCCAGGGAGACCGTCAGCCAGAAAAAGAGCGGTCTTTGCTGCATTGGCTCTTGTAAACAGCAGCTGTCGAGGAAGCATGCCATGGACATACATGTTCCTGGTGTGTTTGACGAACACCAACAACTGTCCGAGCAAGTGCGGACACACCAGACTACCGCACTCAACCTCTGTGCTAAGTGGCTAAACCACTCAGCAGACTTGAATGCTCTAGTCCGTCTGGTCAACCTAGCAGACGACATACCAAAAGGTCTCAGGCTTTCCGCTAGGCAAGAGCAATGGGCCAACGCGTTATGCCAGGACATGAGACTGGAGCGCCCGGAGAACTTTTCCCTGGCACCCTTGAATTCGCCTGCCCTCTTATTACATTGGAGGGTTATGGTGGTCATCCTGAGTCTGCTAGACAGTCGCCGCGCACAGGACCTCAGGACAAACTTTCCTGTGGTTCCGCGAGATTCTGTTCCTGAAGGATGGGACAGTCATTTCCATCTGGATCGACTGGCCGACAGGACACACCATGCAGTGGACGACTTTCCTGCATTGGTTCAATCTGCCGCACCAAGTCAGGAGTATGAGGTGCAGATTATGGGTGGCATCGCTGTATTTTGCGATGCCGTATCATATCCAACCAGCGATCAGGTTGCTTCGCTGGCGTCTCAAGGGGTAGGTACCACAATTGGTATCCATCCAAAATCAGCCAGCAGCGTCTCAGAGGAAGATTGGACTCGGTTTGAGCAGGCCCTGTCCATTCCAGGAGTTAAGGGACTCGGTGAGGTTGGGCTCGACCACACGACCCCATCATCTACCTGGTCAATCCAGCATCAAGTGCTTGATAGGGCCCTTACATTTTTGCGCCCTGAACATGTGCTTGTTCTACACAATAGAGCACCCAGAGAGGACCCAGACAGGGAGATGATACAGCTCCTGTATCATCTCAAAGGTGTGGTGCCAGTGGACCAAAGAATCCATGTCCACTGTTTCCGGGGAGGCGTTGACATTATGGACCTTTGGATAAAAACATTTCCAAATGTTCATTTTGGCTACACACCACTGATAGCGTATGCTTCAAAAGACAGCAAAGCAGCGCTTCAACAGATGCACCAAGACAGACTTCTCTTGGAAACTGATGCTCCTTATTTCAAAACGAAGGAGTGTCGGTTCAGCACACCTGGCTTCCTGGGGGTCGCAGCAAATACTGTCGCTCTCATCAGGGGTCAGGATCCAGAGACCATCCTGCAGCTAGCCGCCACAAATGGCCGCCGGCTGTATGGGATATAGGGAACCCTCCTCAAGGAGAAGAGAGGGAGGAGGAGGATGACTCTGCTCCCGGCAATACGGACCCAGGGCTCCCCCCTTCAAAAGAAAAGAGGGAGGAGTGTAGTGGCCGGCACTAGGTCGGTCCCGGAATTAGACCAGCCCCTAATTCACGTGAGCCTCGTTCTGGGTTCCTGGCAAGCAGAGCGTTAGCGAGGTCCATACGAACGTGTAATCCAGTATTTCTAAAGACGATTCCGGAGTTATTCAGAAGCAACCATCAAAGTATCAGACAGGGTAAGTGCACGCTACCTTTATCTATACCAGAGATACTTTAGCTTTCAAACAGCGTCAACATCATTGGAAATACCATTTTCGTTGTAAGCAATGTCTGTGTGAAGAGCTAAGTTTGTTTACAACGGAATGCGCATGCTCTACCGGAAGTATGTAAAGATGTTGTCAACATTTTGTATTCGACTCGCTCCAAATTGTTGACGACAAAAATCTCTTGCGCATATGCCCCACCCACTTTCCGTCAACAACGAAATGTGGGGTCTGTCTAAAACGCTGAAGTGATTTGCCGAATACATAGATAAAGAAGGAAAACGCTGAAGACAAAGAAATAGAAGGATTTCAGAAAACGCTGAAGACAAAGAAATAGAAGGGTCACTGATCCATGAAATTGTGTGGGGGATTATAATGTCAACACCTGTACGGTAGAGCAGAAGCTTATTGCAGGATACTTATCAGATATATGTAGTTAGTATTACTTGTAAAAGAAGTTTGAGTATACCATAAAAATGTTATATTTTGATAAAATAAATATAGATATATTATATTTTGAATTAATGGCATCACATTTATTTTAAACAAGTAAAAATGGGTGGGGGTATAAATTCTTTCTTTTTTTAAAAAAAATACATATTACTTTTGATGCGGTAAAATTATTTTTGTTTGTACTGTCCATCTGATCAGGGTCTGCTCTTTGACAATTTCTGCCATGCTAAAAGCATTCCAATGTCATGTGCTATATTAACAACATGACTAATATTGACGATGTCTTTATTTTTCACATGAATGTTAATTCACGATGTCATTATTTTTTCACATGAATATTTATTTGAGTGAATTAGCAAACTTTTGTTTTAATAATTTATTAACAGCTTCCGTGTGAAATGAGTTTAATTTTCTGTTGTGTAGATCTACTAATTCTTCTTTGTCCTAAAGTTTAAGTTCTATATTTCTTTTATCCAACTGTTGTCATTCTTAATTTCATGATTACATTCATTAATATACTCACGGCTGATTTCAAACTGAATTAGATCATCCTCCTCTGTGATGGCTGATAAGTAATTTTCCATGTCTGGTCAGATTTAGACCTAGACAGATTTCTGCGATCACTGAAGATGATGATGATGATGATGATGATGATGATGATGATGATGATGATTACTTCTTGATTATTATTAACCCTTTCCCTCATATTTATAAACGCATTTTCGCTCTTTTGCACGCACAGAGTACTGTACGTAGGAGCTATTTGAAAAGGGTCTGTCCTGATTGCTTATGAATGATATAAATCTGATTATACACTTTCTGTCAAAGCAAAAAAAAATCCAGTGAAAATTTCAGCTTATAAATATTCATGATGTCATGATTACTTATATGAATATTGACCATGGAAATGGTTTAGAATAGCTTTAACTCGGTTAAGAACATCACAGGTGTAATATATTTACTCTTTCCCTCATATAAACGTGTTTTAACGCATTTGCAAACAGAGTAGACCCAGATCAGACGGCTCCTAGAGGAGCCGTCTGACCAGGGTCTGTTCTGTTTGCTAATAGAGTTTGATAGATCTGTGGCTTTACTTTCCAAAATATCTACAATGTTCCACCTCCATATTTCATCATAACTAATTTGTTAATGAATATTCAGTAGGTATTGAAATTTGGCCTAAATACAGAACGGGGAAAGGGTTAAACATGCAAAATGTCTATGCATTGGTCCAATAACTGCCTGAGATATATAATTATGATGGGTTTAGTAAAATCTAATTATCGGGTTAGGGTAGTTATCATAATCTAATCAATGATATTGCTCGTGCCCGTGTAGTGCACGTTCCGCAATCGATTAACAGTTTCAGTTTCAGTTTTATTAGCAACTCGGCAAACACATTGCCTTTGGCCATTTACAAAACAAGTTAGTCAAATATGGCCAAGACATACAAAAAGGAAATTATACAAATGTATATATATAAAGTTTATAAACTAAACATTCGCATACAGTGTACATGTATACTATAATAACATTCCTATCGACTAGGAAACAGCATCCAGAGCGTCCAAGGACTCTTTTCTAATTTTTTGTGCATGATAAATAAAATTTGCAATGTTACATATAACCTTTTTATTACTTGAAGACATTAGGTTGGTAAACCTATTAACATTAGGCCAAGACGTATTATTAATATAGGTAGATCTGATATTAGAATATTTTGTACAGCACATAAAAAAATGATATTCGGACTCTACAGCGTTTAGATTGCAGAGTTTACAAATCCGATCTTCCCTAGGAATATTAATATATCTGCCCGTTTCAATTTCCAAATTGTGTGAGCCTAAACGAAACCTGGCCAATTCCTTTCTTTTGGAATCATTTAAAATGACAGAAAGGTAATTTTCAAATTTAAATTCCTTTTTAAATTTACTGTAATATAATAACTTTGGAGTATTATTCACACAATCATTCCATGTTTGGAGATATTGGTCATTAATACGCTGTTTAATATTATAGAACACATTAAGATTAATGCTAGGATCATCATAAATATCACCATGTCCAAGACTATTGACGTAATCCCTAATTTTGAAAGCCCAACTCCCTGACACATTATTCAGCACAAGGTCATTATAGACCCTCGCAATCAATGAGTTCGGATAACTTTTAATTTTAAGCCAAAATTTTAAAGCTCTTTGTTTGCATAATATTGAAAGGGGAAACCTACCCAGTTCCCCATATACCGCTATATTAGGTGTCTGTTGCCGAACACCGAGCAAAAATTTACAGAATTTATTATGTATCTTATCGATGTCTTTAAAATCATAAATTCCCCATACTTCTGATCCATAGAGTAAAATAGGAACTACCATCGAGTCAAAAAGTGATAACTTAGTCGAAATATCCAGATCAACTCTGCTGAAAATAGATATTAAGCTGTTGTATGCTCGTAAGGCTTGCTCGTGAAGCGTTCTGACTGCCAGTTTTAAATTTCCGGTGTATGCAAATCTTACCCCTAAGTAACAAAAACTATCAACAATTTCTAACCGTTCACCATTGACGAAAAAATTATACTTATGTTTACTTTTTCGTTTTTCAAAAATACATACTTTTGTTTTGGAAACATTAATTTTTAGGCCCCATTTAGAAGAGTATTGGTAAACACTGTCTAATTGAGACTGTAAACTATTTTGATTAGTAGTAAGAAGTACAATATCGTCAGCGAATAGAAGCATATAGACTGATAAGAGATCTAGATCACCATCTGTTAAATTGTTAATATCAATACAGTCCTCGATATCATTCACGAACAAAATAAAGAGAAGAGGCGATAACGGTTCCCCCTGTTTCAATCCAAGTGATATATCAAAAAACTCAGAATACGACATATTTGAGCTTCGTACGCAAGCTTTAACATTTGAGTATATGGCTTTTATCATCCTTATCATTTTACAGCTAATTCCTGATGCAATTAACTTAACCCAAAGAGCGTCATGATTCACTGTATCAAAGGCCTTTTCATAATCAATAAAGGCACAAAATAGTTTAGAATTATTGGACAAAACCTTTTGGATGATGGCATGTAAAATAAAAATGCTATCGGAAGTACTCCGATTTTCCCTAAAACCAAACTGTGCGGGATTGAACATATTCTCGTTTTCACACCATTTATTTATTCTATTCCTTAGAGTGAGGGAGAACAACTTCGCTAAAACATTAATCAAAGAAATCCCCCGATAATTTGAAGGGTTTAACTTATCACCTTTTTTATATATTGGGACGATAACACCTTTGCCCCAAGATTCCGGATAGACCCCTGATTCAAAAATGTTATCAAATATTATTTTAATATACGGAACAATAAAATCACGAGCATCAATAAAGAAATCAGCAACATTGTTGTCTAGATCACTACTCTTATGTCTCCTAAGACTTGAGATCGTATTAGAGATCTCATCGAAGGTAAATAAAGCATCCAGTTCGTCTATATATACTGTATCATTTCGATCTGAGGAGGCAGTACTAGGATCGAATTGACAATGTGTTGCATTAGAGAGATTTCGAAAATGCTCCAGAAAATCATTTAAACCAATATTCGAGCAATCCGAATTTCCCGAAGATTTGTACTTTTTGATATATTTCCAGAATTTTCTCGGACTAGATTTGCTGAGACTCTTAATATTTAACCGTTCTTTTTGGTAATATTTTCTCTTTGCAATTCTTTTCGCTTTACAAAAGTTATGTCTGCAAGCAAGAAATATTTGTCGATTTGCAGTATTATTATTGATATGAAGATTTCTTTTGGCAATCATAAATTCACTTTTCATAACCCTACATGTATGATCAAACCATTGTGATTTTTTTACCACTCGTCGCTTACTGTTAACCCTCACAGTTCTTCCATTGAGAGAGTAAGATATGTCATAAACAAGACTTGCAAGTTTGCTAATACAGGTATCTATATTTATAGTATGTGACTGCAAATCTTCGGTTAAACAGTCAAACTCATTTTTATTGTTGTTCAACAACTCATATAGTTCATGGGCATTGCAATTGTCCCACACTATTTTGTCAAAGGTATTATTTTGATCTATATCTAAATCAAAATCAAAGTTTAACGAAAACTCAATAGCACAGTGGTCAGAAAACTCTGTTAGGTCAAGAACTTTGAAACTGTTAATATGTTCAAAATTTTGAAAATTAGTGATAACATAATCAACCACACTAGCCGCTTGACAATTGCGCCCTGTGTTATAGCACGTAAAGTGACCCTCTTCTAATCTACCATTTACAATGGATAATGCATTTTGCTTGCAGAGATTAAGTAACTTATCTCCAAAACTATTGGTATTATTATCACAGGAGCTACGTGTGGGGATGTCAGCTGTCGAGTTGTCGGCATCTGGCATGTCCACATAACACTGCAAATTTATATCATCAACGGCATCTGACCTATGACCTACCCGTGCATTCAACTCGCCTGTCAAAAAGACTTCACCAATACCACTGTAATAAGCAATATCAATGTTCAGGTTTTCGAAAAAATCATATTCAAAAAGAGAAGAAGTCGTATTTTTGTACACGCTAGAACCTTCAGGAGGCACATAGCAAATGCAGAAATACACATCATTCTGAGTAGAAAAATATTGTTTATTTAATTTAAACCAAACAATACCGTTTACATTAAGTTTAACCAGTTCAATATACTGAGAAAATTTCCTGTTAAAAAAAACTGCTACACCACCGCTGTCTCTTTTCGCCCTTTTGTGACATTTCGGTCTAGGACACGAGAAGCAATCAAAATTGTCAATTTTAATACAAGAATTACTTGATGCCCAAGACTCAGTTACCAATATCACGTCATATCTGCTTAAATAGTTCAAAAAGTCACTGTCAGAGAGTTTTCTCATTAACCCCTGGACATTCCAAAGAAGAAAACTGAGCTGTTTCTGCCTGCGCTCCTAACCACGAGAGGTCTGCTTGGGAGAAGCGGGGTTAGCCGCCGCTCCCGCAAGAGTGGGTACCGTGTCTGCCGTGTATACCCTACCATCAATGTATAGCTTATCATATGACAAGTAGGCGCGTTGCTTTTTGTCTAGAGCTTGTTGTAACATGGGAATGAGTTTTTTGCGCCTTTCCTTGATAACTTTAGGGAATTGTTCCCCGACACCAAACTCAGAGTCCTTCAGAAGCTCACGAGCCTTTTCCTTGACCTCCAATTTGTCTCGGAAGTAGTTAAACTTCGCAACAATGGGGCGTTTCTTCCCGCGTACAAATTTCCCAATACGGTGAGCGCGATCGAGCTTAATCCGTGAGCGTGCATCCTCAATTTTCAAATCATCGGCACAGAAATCTAGTACTTTGTCAATGCAGTGTTCGCTTTGTCTATCATCAGTAGAGCTACACTCATCAAAGTTAAAAAACAACAAATTGTCTCTCATCGAGCGTGATTGAATGTCTAGTAGATCTTCTGTTAATTGAAAATTCTCATGTTTTAGATTTTTCACCTCTTCGGACAATTTCTCATTTCCTGACTTAATCTGACTTTCAATTTGACTCTGTTTTGACTTCATATCATCACATAATTGACTATCAAAGTTTCGGCTAGCTTCAATGTCATTTAACTTTAGATCTGCCGCCCGCTGATTGGACTCTAATGATTGGACCCGACTATCAATCTGGCTGAGCTTACGGGATAAATTTGTAACTTGTTCCTCAATAGAGTCTAGTTTAGACAGTCTTTTTTCAATCGAGTCCAATTTCGATAATACTAATTGACTGTATGACTGATCAGGCGTGACCGACACATTTGACAAAGCTTGGCCCGGGTGAGACGTTAACGGTGTATTTGGTGTACCTGGAGTCACGGGCATGTATTGATTGGGTTGCATAATTGGTGAGCCCTGGCTGTACATAAACCCTTGACAAGTGTTCATATTCTGATTGGGCGTTTGGCTCATTTGAGCCATATTGTTCATATTATTCATATACAAACCACTGTTCATATAAGATTGATATGGTACTTGCCCGTTTGACGCATTTGAGGCCCCTTGGATGTTCTGAGTTACAAGCCCTTGAGGTGGTACAGAATTCAGCTCCATCTGTTTTTTTTCGGCTTTTTAACCTTCTTATCCGAAAGTTCCTTATTGGCGGGCGAAACAGTTTTCCGCTTATTACCCATCTGCACTCATAGATTACGCTTAATTGTTATCTACCGATCACAATTACGGGTCTGTTCCACCAAAACATTTCAGCATATTGTATGATAACCTTCTGTCCATCACAAATCAAAAATAAAATCCATCAATCTCAGACCTCAGAAAGAAAACACGTCCGCCATATTTGACGCATGCGTAGATAAAAAAAAAAAACAAAAAAAAAAACCAAAAAAAAAACCGATTTATCTACATTCCAGATTGAAAAAAATAAGGTAGTTGTCATAATCAAATCAATGATCAAAATATCATATTTCCTATAAGTGTATCTTTGTATAACTTATGCAGCGTAGCAAACCACTGTATATCAATATAAATAATTAATACATATATATTTCAAAACATAATCCGAATCAACACGGTATGCTATAATTTCAGAAAACAAATACAGAATAGCTATAACTCGGTTTAGAACTTCACAGATGTACAATATCAAACAAACATGGAAAATTTCTGTGCATTAATCCAATAACTGCCTGTGAGATTTTAAAATAAAATCGAATTATCGAGTACTCATAATCCAATCAATGATATTGCTCGTGCCCGCGTAGTGCACGTTCCGAAATCCTTTAAAGACCCCTGATGGGCTTATCTACATTCCATATTAAAGAAATTAAGGTAGTTGTCATAATCCAATCAGTGGTCAACTTAAGTGATAGCCTTTAACATGCTACTGGCTAGTAGGCAATTAACCCTTTACTCTATGTTTGCAAGGCGTATTTATGGAGCAAGGGTTTAGAAAAAATTGATTTTATTTGTAAAAATATGTTATCATACATACTATCAAAACTATGTGTAGTGCCGCATTCCAAAGAGCACAAACATATATCCAAGGAACGCAATTACAAGGCAACAATACCGGACTATTATTTCAACTGTTAAACCAAATTCAATATAGATACAAACATGTTTGCCGATCTAATTACATTTTCACGATTTTTTTCTTTCTTTTTTATGTATATATATTAATTAAATTTTAATTAAATATATATATATATATATATTTCATTATTTACATTATAATCCCCCACGCAATTTCATGGATCAGCGACCCTTCTATTTCTTTGTCTTCAGCGTTTTCTGAAACCCTTCTATTTCTTTGTCTTCAGCGTTTTCCTTCTTTATCTATGTATCCGGCAAATCACTTCAGCTGCTTCAGTTACTTTTTTAGGAAATATTTCTTGGTTTTTGTAAAGCAACAATATTATTTTTTTTAATATATACACACACACACACACACCACACACATATGCAAACACACAAAAAATAACGACAGAATTAATCAGTAGCAAACAGAGCAGACCCTGGTCAGGCAGACAGACAAAAAAACGAAGTAAAATTGGAACAAAAGCAATTAAATTAAATGTAGTTATTTTAGAAATCTAATTTGTTTTAATCAAATATATTTGTTGTTCATTATAATTTCTTTTTAATGTATACTCAAACTGGTTTCAAAGACAAGAAAATCCATTAGCAAATTAACTCTTCTGTGATGGCTGATAAGTAAGTTTCCATGTCTGGTCAGATTTAGACCTGGATAGATTTCTGCGATTACTGAAGATGATGATGATGATGATGATTACTTCTTGATTATTATTAACCAAGAAAACAAGGGATTAACAAGATTATTAACAAGAAAATCCATTAGCAGACAGAGTAGATCCTGATCAGATGGCTCCTGTAGTAACCATATCTGATCTGGATCTTCTCTGCAAATGCTTGAAAAGGCGTTTATATAAATATGAAGGAAAATGTTAAATAATTTAACACAGGTACACGTGGCCTATCACACGGCGGCGATCTGGGTACTACACTGTTGACCATTTACTCATTTTTTTAATATTCATGTGAAAAAATAATGACATCGTGAATTATTCAATTTTTTTTAGATTTTCCCTCAGTTTTTGCCATAGTTACTGTTTTGAAATCACGCAATTTCATGGATCAGTGACCCTTCTATTTCTTTGTCTTCAGCGTTTTCTGAAATCCTTTTATTTCTTTGTCTTCAGCGTTTTCCTTCTTTATCTATGTATCCGGCAAATCACTTCAGCTGCTTCAGTTACTTTTTCAGGAAATATTTCGTAAAGCAACAATATTATTGTGTTCTTAAATATATACACCCCATACACATGTGCAAACACAAAAAATAACGACAGAATAGATCAGTAGCAAACAGAGCAGTCCCTGGTCAGGCGGACACAAAAAAAAACCCGAAGTAAAATTGGAACAAAAGCAATTAAATGTAGTTATTTTAGAAATCTAATTTGTTTTGATTAAATATATTTGTTTTTCATTATAATTTCTTTTTAATGTATACACAAACTGATTTCAAAGACAAGAACATCCATTAGCAAACAGAGTAGATCCTGATCAGATGGCTCCTGTAGTAGCCATATCTGATCTGGGTCTTCTCTGCAAATGCTTGAAAAGACGTTTATATAAATATGAAGGAAAAGGTTAAATAATTTAACACAGGTACACGTGGCCTATCACACGGCGGCGATCTGGGTACTACACTGTTGACCATTTACTCATTTAATATTCATGTGAAAAAATAATGACATCGTGAATTATTTATTATGTTTTTTATTTTCCCTCAGTTTTTGCCATAGTTACTGTTTTGAAATAAATGTGATGCCATTAATAAAAAAAAAAATGTTTATTTTATCAAAATATAACATTTTATTGTATACTATAACTTCTTTTACAACTAATACTAACTACATATATCTGATAAGTATCCTGCAATAAGCTTCTGTTATACCGTACAGGTGTTGACATTATAATCCTCCCCAATTTAATGGATCAGTGACCCTTCTATTTCTTTGTCTTCAGCGTTTTCTGAAACCCTTCTATTTCTATGTCTTCAGCGTTTTCCTTCTTTATCTATGTATTCGGCAACCCACTTCAGCGTTTTAGTCCGCGCCCGAAATGTGCCAGTCGAATACGGCCAGTGGGCCTATTCGACTGGTACATTTCGTTGTTGACGGAAAGTGGGCGGGGCATATGCGCAAGAGATTTTTGTCGTCAACAATTTGGAGCGAGTCGAATACAAAATGTTGACAACATCTTTACATACTTCCGGTAGAGCATGCGCATTCCGTTGTAAACAAACTTAGCTCTTCACACAGACATTGCTTACAACGAAAATGGTATTTCCAATGATGTTGACGCTGTTTGAAAGCTCTGACAGCAGTGACAGAGGTGACAACAGCGATATCAACGAATACATTGTCTACAGTTTGTCTCACAGGTATGTAATGGTACTAATGGAACGTGTATCATTAATTTTATGGGGTGGGTAGGGTGCTTTATTAAGGGTTTTTTTCTAACACGACCATTCTATCTATCTATCTATCTATCTATCTCTAGATCTATCTATCTCTAGATCTATCTACCTATCTATATAAGATTTTCTCCTGATTTATCCAAATAGTTTAACCCATTACTTCTTGAATATTCATATGCAAGAGTAATCACACAATTAATAAACCCTAACAATATTGAAGTGATGCATCTTTATTATAAATAAATTACAGATCAAGTCTGAATTTTGTTACGCTGTGTTGATTTTTCATCGATTTATAACAGTTTGAGTTCACCCAGTTGGGGACAATGGCATTGCTATCAATGCGATCATTAATTACATGTTTAATTATAAACATTCACACTTTGACAGAGCAAATATTCTTACGTCCAGTTGATTGTCACAGTTTTTTCATCATCTTATATCTCCCTAGCCACTGTAGCTATTCGCATGGAATTGCTTGTACACATTAAATACCATCTATACTTTCTTTACAAACAGAACCCATGCTGCCCGAAATCCCAATGTCAAGGTCAAATGACTTAGTAATTTTACGTGCAATTGATTGTCACAGTTCTTTCATTGTTTTATATCTCATTAACCGTTATAGCTATTGGCATGGACTATTGCATATATACACACTAAACATCGCCCATACTTTCATTACGTACCCGGTCGATGCTGCCCGTAAGCCCAATGTCAAGGTCAAATGACGTAGGAATTTTATGTGCAGCTAAGGAATTTTATGTGCAGCTAGGCAATCGCCAACATTGGGGCATCGCTGTGTCTTACAGACACCATTTTCTAGTTTTACTAATATGCATGTCTTTATTTTTACGTTAGGCTATTGCTCTGGATGTTGGGGCCAACGACATAGGCAGGAAAACAGCAGTTGAAATAGCAGACGACATCAAAGACCTATGATAACACATAGGTCTTTGACGACATCAAACAACTATTCTTGCGACTGTACACCTTATCTCCAAGGTAACAATCCTTCAAGAAAATTTCATTATATTTCTGAAACCATAGGAGAAACCATGGGAGCAAATGATATATTTATCACAGTGGTTTCAAAACTTCACAATGTATATCTTATATGATCAGATCAATGGTAAGCATTCTAGTGAAACCCCTTTAATTGTCATGTAGGAACCGTCTGATCAGGGTCTACTCGGTTTGCATGTGATATATTATAGATAATATTGTGCAATTTCTGCCTTGGTAAAACATTCCTATATTCATGTCCGAGCATAGAATATATTCTGATTAATATTCATGATGCCATTATTTCTGCATTAATTTTGACCTGCATTTAGCTACCATGGGTTATATATATGCCTTCTATATTACGGCCTGCCCTAGTAATACATTATTATACATGTATATAAATATTATGTGTTCACAGGTACTGTCCATCGGTTTCTGGGATGAGATGGGTTACATCTCAATTTAGAAGGGACTTAAAAGATGGCCAGCACAATTGAGGCAGCAGTGGACTTTGCATTATCATCGTGTGTACGCATGGCCACTCCAGCAACATGTCAAGGCACCTAAGATTTGTCGGATCTGCAGCTGAATGGTTCATCGATGTCGTCACGTCGTATCATTCCAGACGGCTTTAAAATGCAACTGTCTCTAATTTATGGACAAAAAAGACTGCATTAATGTTATTGTACCACCTATGTAGAAACAGTATAATTCTGTAGATTGTGGCATGCAGGCAATTGCACATGCAACTTCATTCTCTTTCAGATAAAATTATGTTTTGATTTAATTCATGATTCCAATAACATTAACTCATTCACTCCTTGACTACCTTTAGACTCAACCTCTTGGAATTAATCTACAGAAATTGAACATTACCAATAGAAAAGGAAAATTTTAGAATTGTGCAGTTTTTAAACCATTATGACAAATAGAGCGTTGCTCTATTTATCACAATGGTTTCAATAAATATTTTTTACAGAGAAGCAAAAAGAGGTCAGTAAGAGAGAATGGGTTAAGACAACATTTAATCATATGTTTTAAAAATGAAATAATGACAAGTCCCCACAACTGATAAAACAATAAGTATTCGTAAGGGAAAGGGCAGAAAAGTATTTCGATACATGATTATTGCGTTTGTGATAAATGTACCATATGGTTCCATAAACACTGTTGATGCGCCTGAAAACAATCGCTTTTAGGGGTCTAATTTAGATGTCCTTGATACCCATTTATTACCCCAAATTACCATGTTAAAGACATGTCTGCTTATTTCTTTAAAACATACCACTGCTCATTGTGATTCACAGGTTAATCCAGCGATAAGAAAAACACATGCTGCCACGCGTTTATCCATAATGTATTGTAAATGCCATTGTTTATTAAACCCATTACTCGATGAATATTCACGTAAAAAATGATGACAGCATTAAAATTTAGTATATTAAATACTATAATGACTATTGGATCTACATTGTATCATAAACAAACAGAGCAGACCTGGATCAAATGGCTCCTACAGGAGCAGTGGGATCTGTATCTACTCTTATTTGCAAAGGCTTAGCTCATGCGTATTTATGGAGTTAAGGATTAACCCTCTCCCTGATGAATATTTAAATTAGAGATAATAGCATAATGCATATTTATACATTACTGTAATAACATCTGTATTAACCATTCGCTTGCTATTCACGTCAATATACCTATTCACGTCAATATACCTACCTGTAAATAATGAAGACCCAGATGAGACAGCTCCTGCAGGAGCTATCTCATGAGGGTCTGCACTATTTACAAGTTGATTGTGCAACCAGTGCACTCCACAGCAGTGATTTCACAGCGAAATACTTGTACACAGTGAAGATATATGTAATTATATAACAGGGCATGGGTAAAGCCGGAGAAATGTATTTTAAAATTCAGCAAGAGAAGGGTTAAGGATCTTTTAGTATTGGTAGAAATGGCTGAATCAGATCTACTATAATTCCATAACTAAACAGAACAAACCCTGATCATACAGAATCTGATCTACTCTGTTTGCAAAGGCGTGAAAGTCTTTATAATTTGAGGGAAAGGGTTCAAATCCGTGATTAGTTGCTATGTTTACATTACTGACAATTTTCGTTTATGGTTTAATATTGTTGATTCTTGTCATAATAAAATGTGAGTATTATTTCTGTTGTGTATTTTGTAAGTTTGCCTTAAATACTATAAAGGTACAGTAATACATGTCTTAAGTGACAATTAAAAAGAGATCTAATTTTGAACCTTTAAATCAGGTGGTAGATTAATGCAGGTCAAAAGTAATACAGGCAGTTCCTACATAATGCAGCTCTGAGTATTACTTTTGCCCTGCATAAAATAATCACCTGTTGTTTTCTAGCGTTGAGGGTCCCTTATACAGGCATTATTGTACACTGTAATTTTAATAAGGCGAGGAATGTGATTAATTCTGTGACATGAGTAACCTTTAAGCTGCTGATCAATATGACGTAAGCTCTTTAAGCCTCCATAACTTAAATTCTATCATATTAACCCTTTCCCTCATAGAAACTTGTTTTCACGCATTTTCAAACAGCAGAATCAGATCATGAACACGGCTTCTATAGGAGCCGTCTGATCAGGGTCTGCTCTGTTTGCTTATGAAATTTGATAGAGCTGTGTCGTTAGTTTCTAAAATGGCTGCAATGTTCAACCTTGTACATTTCATTATAATTTTTTGGTCCATGAATATTCCATAGTACATGTATTGACATTTGAAATAAAAATAGAGAAAGAGTTAACATATTGCATTTTTCTTTTTAAATCATATTCACAATCTAAGCATCAAAGAGTTTATATTCAGAGGAGACACTGAATAAACTGACGTCTCATCAGGATCCATACCGTTTACTAGGGTAGCCTTACCGCACCAAATATACCAAAGTATACAGGAAACTTGATTAAGAAAATACGGTCTCTTTATAAACCTGCAATTTCTACAATTATTCCATCACTACTAAATGGCTGTCAAACAGTTTAGGTCAAATACACAACGCAGTTTGGATCCTAATCAAAATTCAGAAACTAATCTAGCTAAAAACTGTTTGCAAATGTTTAATTATCACTATTTAGGAACTTATGCCCTGGAAATAAAATCTGGAATAGACATAAGCATACATGTATGTATATGTCTCTGTAAAATCTAATAAAATTATATAAATGGTTATGGTTTGGATCTAGATCATGTGCTCCTACAATAACACTTTTTTCTATTCTAATTAAATCAAAACAATAAATTATTATAAACCGCTAAATATAATTTTGTAATTTAAAACTATTTTAAACATGATATTTATAGTTTGTTATTATTTAGGGCGATATCGAATTTTAATTATCGGATCCAGATCTATCCCATACCAGCGCATTTTTGGCCTGTTCTTTATCTAAGTCGTCAACATTGTCCGACATCGTTTTGTGGTCACTGGTCAGCAGTTTCCTATATATCTTATATGGTCAGTCAGCGTTTTAGTGGACTCTTTTTAGTCACGTGATCAACCTAACACACTTCGTGAAGGGTTGACTTTTGTTGTTAACGGAACTTATCGGTGGCCCAGTCAAATAGGAATTGTTAACAACGGAAGTTCCGTTGACAACTAAATGTACCAGTCGAATAGGGCCAGCAGTGAGTTCAGTAAAGAAAACCGGTTGCCAGTTACGGTTTTTACGCTCACTGCCTTACTGAACGACTTGGTTTCCGACTTCGTTTTCCAAATGGGGTCGCGCTAAAACGCTGACGAATTAGCTGACCGCATAAGATATATATAGTTAACTGTTGACCACAAAATAAAGAAATTCGGAAATTGCTAACGATTAAATGAAGAACATACCAAAGCGTGCTGGTGTGAGATAGATCTGGATCCAATAATCAAATTTTGAATAATTGATCTAGATCTACTTATCAATGATCTGGCTCCAAACAGTAAATATCGTGTTTCAATTTGTTTTAAATTTCCAATTTATTTTTAGCATTTTAAGTGTTATCTTTGAGATAGAATATTCAAATATATGTATAATTATAGCAGCATACGATCTAGATCCAAACTAAGAGATTTTTTTCTGTATTTTATTGGATTTTATTTGACATAAATCGTTATTAAATCGTGTAAACAGCTTTGATAAAGATCTAGATTAGTTTCTGAAAAAATCGCATTTGATTTGGATCAAAACTGTTCCAGTGATGTTATGGCAGTGAGATTTTTGTATGGTAGTACTTATTTAGTGTGAAAAACACAAATCATAAGCAGCTATATTTTTTTAGTACCATTAACACAAATTTTCGGATAGTCTACACTGTAGTCCAAGCACACTCTTTAACGATTTAAAATGTTTGCCACATTTTATTTAAATTCATTGGACTTATCTGCAATATTTTTTTTATGTATTATTACTCTACCTGCGTGCTACGTTTAATACTAAGATGCACACATAGCTCTATAATCTATTGTCTTACAATATATTAAAAATGATATCTAATATTAACAGAGTTTTAAAAATGGCACATTAACACAGGAATGTTTGGCTGTGACAGAAATTGTAACACCAAATCAATAAACAAACCCTTATCAGATGGCTACTACAATACATGAGCTTCTGGTCTGGGTCTATTCTGTTTGCAAAGGAGTAAAGGGTTAGATAACCAAATTCATTAAAAATACAATGCAATATGTACAGTATGAAGTAATTTTCTTACAATTAAGTAAGTTCTATTTAATCAAAGACCTATGATAAGACACAGATAAGAAACTTAGACAAATCTCACCAAGTCTCGTGGCAAATGTACCAAATCACGCAAAGTCACGTTTGCAAATATCTCTAGTTATAAGAAAGGCTCATAAAATATAAACATATCATTGTGTAGAACAATTATTCAGCTACAATATGGTACCTTGATTGTTAAAATCGGTCCACAAACAAAAAAGTTTTGTGCAAAGACCCAACCCACCTGTCTGAATTGCAATCTACTTATTTTGATGAAAATTACCTTAGTTTGCAATTAAAAATCAAGATTTCTAAAGATATGCATACTTTCTTCAAAATAATATGGTATAATTTAATTGGAAAACAATTATAAATACTCTTAATACAATTTTTGTCACAGATAAAACTTTCGTTTTTCAGTAGTTTATAAAATACAAGAGTTTGCCACGTGCTGAAATAAGGTATGATTTCAGCGTGTACAAAATCAAACAAAGTCACGTTTGCAAATATCTCGGATGGTAAGAAAAACTCGGGAAATATAAGCATATCATTGTGTAGTGCAACTATAAAGCTACAATATGATACCTGGATTGTTAAAATCTGTTCACAAACAAAAAAGTTTTATGCAAAGAACCAAGCCACCTATCAGAATAAAGTTCTCCTAGTGTTATACAGTAGTTTCTTATCTATGTCTTATCATAGGTCTTTGATTTAATGAACTAAAATAATGCACAAATTCATCTCAAACCTTCTCCAATAGCCAGTGCTGGGATTTGAACCCAGACTTCCTTCTCAACCCTAGGCAAGAAGGTGTTCTACCATTAAACTACACTGACTGGATTGAACTTGACTGTCTGAGACTTTATTCAACAAGAGTTCCTACATTCAGGAGGCTCTATGAGAGTTAAGGAACCCTTTTACTCTCAAAGTGCACCAACACAATCTTTATCTAAATCATTTTTAACTAGAAAATAAAACTCAACATACAGTGCAGCCTCTCTACAAAAGCCACTGAACCCTTCCTATGTTTATTCCAAATGTCAATACCTACTGAATATTCATGGACAACATAGTTGTAATGAAATATGGAAGGTGGAACATGGTAGCCATTTCAGAAAGTAAAGAAACAGATCTATCAAATAATGAAATTCAATAACCAAACAGAGCAGATCATGCTCAATCTATTTCTATTGGAGCTGTCTGGAAAAACTGTTTATATGAAGGAAAGGGTTCCTGCAGGATGAATATATATAGAGCTCCAATTCAAGCATTACTTTTGTTCTGTATACACAGAAAGCACCCCTGTTTATTCATTTAATCATTATATTGCCACTAAAGAGAGGCTCTGCTGTATTTCAGTATCCCTGAAGTTCTCTCATGCATTTGAAGCATGGATGGGTGTTTTTTTCCATTGGAGATGATCTGGTGGCTGCTTTAGAAAATGCATAAGGTTGTGTTCGGTTTGCGACAGGTTGCATTAACATGTGTATGGTCAGCTCCAAATAATTGGGGAATCCTCCTAATCACAGGCCATTTATTTCCAGCATATAGATGATCTGCTTTCTACAAACATAAAAATACAGATCTTTCAATACAGGTAGATGTTACACTAATCATTTATATAATATATAACTTCTTACATGATACATGAACACAAAAAGAAAAAATAAACAATAATTATTACCATACATGCAATAGATGTAGCCATTATTAAGCCTATATGTAGTGTCAGGGCAAGTAATTCATACACGTCTATAGAACATTACACAATACATAGATGCATACCTTACACAGGTACTCCCACTGTAAACAGAGACATGTACATACATAAATCATTTTTAAAAGCCTGTATCACCAATAACAGACTACTGCATAGATGTTATTTTCTTACCCTGTAGTGATGTGTTTACAAGTAAACATGTCTCTTTATAACTACACCGCATATGAATACGGTGTCAATCAAACTCCGAAATTTTATAAGTGTAGAGTACGTACAGTAATTGCGGCGAATGATGTACAATTTTGACAATAAATATAAACTACGTAAGAATATAACGAGATATGTGTCCGATATCCATAGAACTATCCGTTCAATTGAGGGACAAATGCATTTCTACTATGCACTTAACATGCACATGCATTAGACGGATGCAATCACACAAAATAACAACACATCAAATGACTAAACTTACCCCTCCGCCATTTTGATTTTCTTCGCACTCTACCTCCGTGGAGTGATTGCAACCGGTTGCGAATGTATTCGGCTTACGGAGCGTTCAGTTAACACCGATTGCAATCGGTAGCAATCGGTTGCAACCGTTCGCCTTTACTGAACTCACTGCTGTATCTTTACTTTCAGATAGAGGGAGGGGCTAATGTCCGGACCGGGAGGGGGCTAATGTCCGGATTGGATTTATCGATCAAAAACAAAAAAAAACATTAAGGTATAAACTCGATTTTTTTTAATACGATTTTTTTTTAATATTTTCCATGTAAAAGGTTACAATATAACTAAATTGATCCTTATATGCCGTTATTACTCGCCAGTACTGGCCACAAACCGTCATAACCCGTCATAACTGGTCATAACCCGTCATTGCTTATTTTAGGCACACCGTTGCGCAATCACCACTCGAATATTGTATCTTTTCATAGCTCGAGTAATTATGGACAGGTGTGTGGTGAATAATAAAGTGTCACAAGACAGTTCCAAGTAAGTATTGACAGACACTCGCGCCGGTCTTCATAATAATATCATGTATTGTATCATCTTCTTTAAGTAAGGTACTGTGATCAGGAGTCGGATATGATCTAAGTTCGGACTTCATAATAATATCCAGGGCCGTACCCAGGAAATTCTTGCTGGGGGGGGGGGGGGGGGGGGGGGGCTAGGTGGGGAGGGGACGGGAGGGGTGTCCCCTCCCGGTAGCCGATTTTTTTTGGTTTGCCACATTGAATGGTGCAATTTCCTGCTATCTGAATCACTCTATCAAGATATAATTTATTTTATAATATAGGAAATCAGTTCCGTTTACACCTGGGTTTCAGTGTATAGACTTACAGACGGATATGTGTTCATATTTTTTTCTATTGACAGACAGACGTGATATTGGTTAAAGTTTTTTTGCCATTGACACAAAGACAGACAGACATGTGACCATGTCTCAAGATTTTTGCCATTGACAGACAGTCATACAGACATATGAAAAGTTTTTTGCTGTAAGAATGAATAACTGAAATGCAAATATATAGATTAATTTGTTGTTCTGAACATAACCAAATTATATACAAAAAAGCAAAATATCCAAATAAATATACGCTCAACTAACGATGGCATCACAATGGGTTCTTTCTTCTAAATGTGAAAATAACACTGATCAAAACTACAAACATGAAATGTTAGTTTACTAAGAGGGCCATGATGGCCCTTAATCGCTCACCTGGCAAGGCTTTTTTCTATATAACAGATACTCGTGATTTCCTTTAAAATCATATGCAGTTTTCCCCTAAAAATGGGTTTACCTCAGGTTTTTTCCCCAATTGGCAAACTGCGCTTGATTGTTTCCCCTAATTAGCCAGTTTTACTATATAAAAGCGGGTAGCAATGTTTTCCCCTTCAAGTGAAAAAACTGCCTGCCTGGTTATAACAGATTTATTTATACAATGAAAAAGACATTTCATTTTGTTTTAATTTAGAGTAAGTATCAGGGCTTTTTTAGCCGATTTTATAGCCCTTATTCGGCTATATCCCCAATGGCAAAGTGTATGTTTTTCACCCATTTATTTTAGCAAAATTCCCAATCTCAAGTCACCAAAAAATCCATGAAAAACGTTAACAAACCTCGATGTATTCAGTACAATTGATCTGGGGACGAATTATTCATACTTTTTTATCATTCGAATTGTTCGGAGTTATTCTTTGATTACTAGCTATTGATCAATGTCAGTAAAACGCTTATCGGTCGAAGTGTGTACTGCTTTTTGTAGCAAGTTATGCTTAATAACGTCTTGATACGCCACACCCCTTGTCTTAATTTTTCGACAATGTTTGTGAACAACGTAGCAATTTGCATTTTGACACGACTGGTTCCTGAATAATTTATTTGCTAAACTCCAGTATATAGCGAAAACCGGAACCAACTCGTGATTACGTAATTCGGGTGTTCTCCGCGGGGGATTCTCCTGATTGGCCCATTCCAAAATAGGCCAAGCGTGGATCACAGCGTGACAGGTCTGTCTATGTCTAAGAGAACTAACAGATAATCTCTTCCAGGGAAGTAAAAATATCGGTCACTAAAAAGTGCCTTGGTAAAATTTCAAAACGGTAGATTTAGCTGAAAACTAAAAAGGGCCCCATTAAAAAATGGTATCTTGTCAGCCAGCTGGGGGGGCCCGGGCCCCCTAGCCCCCCACCTGGGTACGTGCCTGATATCATGTATTGCATCATCTTCTTTAAGTAAGGTACTGTGATCAGGAGTCGGATATCTTCTACTTCTACTTCATAATCGGCCGCCTTCAACTAGATGAAGATTACGCCAATATACTAGGTGTGCACTGTGCACTGGCATCAGGAAGTGACTATGTATATCATATACATACAATTTTTTATTTTATTTTTTTACCATTATTTTTTTCCCTTCCACGATCCATCAGTTTATGAATAAAACTATGTACAGGTTAGTAAATGATCAGTATAGTGCTGACAAGGCTGCCTTGAACGATTCTGTGGTTTCGCTCATGACAATGTTCTGTGGTAGACTGCTCCAGTTTCTAATAGTATGGGGAAAGAAGGATTGCTGTCGTGTCTTGGTTCTACAAGAAGGAATTTGGTAGAAAAGAGAGTGTGAGTTTCTGGAGTGCCTGATAGGTGGAATGAGTCTGTCTGTTCTTGGGACTGCAACTATATCATGTGTGATTTTATAGAGCATGGTGAGACGGGAGTCAGTTCTTCTATCTGCTAGACTTTGCCAATTTAGTTGATCTATCATGTTACTGATGCTGGATGTGTTTCTGTATCGGTTGGTGACATACCTAGCAGCTCTCCTTTGAACTTTTTCTATTTTTTCGATATCGTCATTAATGTATGGATCCCAAACTGAGCATGCGTATTCAAGAGATGGACGGACCAGTGACTTATATGCTTGTTCTTTAACTGATGTAGAACTGATGTTGAGGTTTCTGCGAAGGAATCCAAGTGTCTTGTTCGCCTTGTTACAGATGTTATTAACATGGCTCTCCCATTTTAGATCGGATTGAATGGTGATACCTAAATATTTTGCTCTATTCACATGTTCAAGATTTTGTCCATGCAGGGTGTATGTATGTTTGATAGGTGTTTTATTGCGAGTGATAGACAGGACATTACATTTATCCGGATGGAATACCGGATAAAATATGATCTAAGTTCGGATGTTTTAGACGACATACATGTACAACAGTGTGTTGTTGTATTTCTACCTAAATAATAACTAGTGCTCAAGTCAAATACCAATATAAAGTGGATAAATAGTTCCTATCCTCATCAATCTGTCATGTTCTGGTTGCCTGTGGACAACACATGGACAGGTCATCAACTGTAGATGGAACGCCTTTACTTTGCCGGTCCCCAGAAAAATAGTGGAAAATAAGGTATATCTACTGTATTTTAAGACAGATCGAGTGAGATACCGATTAGGAGTTTTCGTCTGTTTTGACCCCAAAATTCGATTCAACGCACATTTTATGGTTAGATACGCTATTTGGGGGTTGCTGCCACGGTTTATTGTGAAGGAACAGACTTTGGATTGTAGCGAATCCAAGATGACGACATTTGTTTACTAGTGCAAACCAACCAAATGACATCACCACACTTGCACAGAAATGTAACCTCCAGGGACCGGCAAAGTAAAGGCAACCATTGTAGATTCCTATACATCTGTCCGCAACAGCTAGCTCTGGTCGAATGGGCCGCTCACATGAGCGAGATGTGACGTCATACCCTACCCATATTATTCGGACCATTTGCTGTACTTACAGTACCATATTACTCTACAGTGTTAACCAGTAAAATATCACAATTAATTTGTTTCCGGTATTTGTTCCGTCCTTAATTCCTTCAAAATTGACTAATTCGAACTACTTCTATTTTTGCGATAGAGTGTCAAGAGTTTTGGTTAACAGACCAGTTCATCTAATTACTCATAATTAACACTTTACTTCATGTAGATACCTTACCAAGCCTTGACATATGACTTGGAAAAGAATGCAACATCCTACACAACTGTCAGCATGATTCAGGGCAAGCAGAAGCTGTGGAACTCTGACCCCCTTGATCATGGAACTTGAATCTTCACTGATTGGATCCAAGTGGACATGATAAACTAGACTTCAGTAAAGCATTTGTAGTGGTGTATGTGTGTGTGTGTGTGTGGAGCTTGTATAGCAGCCTGAGTAGTCCACATTGATATTGAGCAACTTTTGGTTTGGACGATATCCCCCACTAACCAGCGGACGGCAACTGTCACAAAATTAGCATGCTGTCTGAACAGCACATTGATCAATGAGACTTGCAGTGGGGGTAGCTCAGTTGGTAGAGCACTCGTCCTGTAAGCGAAGGGTCCAGGGTTTCGAGTCCCCTCCAGGCTGTGTTATGTCGGAATAGTAGTAGGGCTTTCAGACAGAAGAATTGTTGAACAGCTGAGCTTTTTATACGCCCATCTTAAAACGGGACGTATTATGTCGTGGCGCAGTCCATCTGTCTGTCCATGAACTTTTGCTTGTCCGCTCTTTAACTTAAACAATTAATCCAATCCAATCCTTTTCAAATTTAGTCAGCATGTATATTACCATAATATCTCGGGTCAAGTTTGATGACCAGCAAGATTGCCCCAGACACTCCAGAATTATCTCCCCTTACTTTGAAATTGTGAATTTCCATATGTCTACTCTCAAACTCAAACATATATAATCCAATCCTTTTCAAATTTGGTCAGAAAAAAGGGAAATTTTTGAATTGTGTATTTCTGAAACCATTATGATAAATAGAGCATTTGTTTGATAGGAGCAAATGCTCTGTTTAGCTCAATGGTTTCAAAAAAATTACCTTTACAGCAACGTCAAAAGGTGTCAATATGAGGGAATGGGTTAGGAAGCTGATTTTTTAAAATGATATATGAACACAATGTTTTGGTCAAGGCAGAAAGTGGAACGTCACTGGATTATTGTTTGTGCCGTACACCCTAATGATGCTAAGAATTCAGACAGACAAACTTTGGCAAATAATGCAGACCTAGATCAAACTGCTTAATGAGGAGTGGTTTTGATAAGACTCTGCACTATTTTCAACCATGTTAAATTGAGTTATGAAATGAGTTTTCAAAATGTTGCCACATTGACTTATTCAGCTTTACAAATCCATGGAGAGGGCAGATTAGTTGTCTGAATACTTAATGTATGCATAAATATGGCGTATTACTGAATTGTATTACTGTTTATTTTCGGAACTTATTCAATATGTCCCATTGTGAGTATCTCACTTTTTTAGTTATTATGGGTTACAAAAAGGAAATATCGGCACAACTGTTGACAGAGTAAAAGGATAGCCCCAGTAAGAGGTGTGAATATGTAGCAATGTCCCTGTAGCGAATGGTTTGAAGAAGCGATGGAAGGCCTAGAGGACATGTAATACCAAACAACTAGGAAAAGATTCTTTATTTATGGAATGTATCAGCCATGAATTTGTATCATATTTTATCTTAATGTATGCTACATGATAATAAGATACAGGCACGATATATAGAACATTCTTTATACTATTAATGATATACACAGAATCTAATGTATGATTGATGCACAATATAAGATGTATGCACAATATATGGAACATTCTTTATACTAATGATATGTATGTATACACAGACTCTAATGTATGATGCACAGTATAAGATGTATGCACAATATATGGAACACTCTATATACTAGTTTGTGATATACATAGAATCGTATCATAAATATATACAGGTATGATACGCTAGGTAAGATATACATACAATATATGGAACGTTCTGTATACTTTATTCTCAGAATCTAATAAAATACAAGACAATTCTTGTATTTGGGTATGCACCTGTAGCTCTGCAATATGATACATGTACTAGCTAGTGTATTTCAGCTATTGGATGTTTTGGTTTGAAGCTCAGTAGAGGGCTATCGCTTGTTTAACCCTTTCCCTGTTGTGTATTTAGGCCGAATTTCAATACCTACTGAATATTCATTAACAAAATAGTTATAAAGAAATATGGAGGGTAGAGCATTGTAGACATTTAAGAAGCAAAGACAAAGATCTATCAAATTCTATTAGCAAACAGAGTAGACCCTGATCAGACGGCTCCTCTAGGAGCCGTCTGATCTGGGTCTACTCTGTTTGCAAATGCGTGAAAACATGTTTATATGAGGGAAAGGGTTAACCCTTTCTTTCATATAAATGTCTTTTCCCACCTTGACAAACAGAAGATCTAGACCCAGACCAGATGGCTGCTGTAGGAGTCATCTGATCAGGGTCTGCTATGTTTGCTTACAATATAATACAGATACATGTAGATTCTACTGTTTCTGCCAAGGCCAGATAATTCCTATTCTCAGTTTCCTTTATACACATTCAACTAATAAATATTCAGCATGTCATTATTTCTTGCATGATTATTGACCAGGGAATTGGTTAATTTGGTAAGAATGTTACATCATTGTCAGAGAGAGTTACGTCAGAGGAGAGTACATGTGTATTTGCATTTGTTTAGAACACATTGATGTAAAACTTAAGACCAATTGTTACAGCAATATATTGCTTGATAAACTACATATATCTGTTATTTGATAAGTTAGTGATAGCAGATATTATTATTTAGGGATATATAATAGGTGACATCATCAATAATTAAAGATATATGATGTATAGATTAAAGCTAAGCTCATATGGCACTAATTGCCCAGATAAGCTATTGGGATTGCTTTCACGGCAGCATCTAAATATGTGTTGTCAGCAATACGTGTATCTATTAACAACATTTCCTAAACTGTTAAGGATCTTAGTCAAATTTTACAAGAAAGATCTTTAGATGATCCTGTGCATGTTATGTTAACTCATTAGCTCATAGGCTATTTTTAGACCCAACCTCTGACTAAATCTACCAAAAAGGAGCATTTACTATAGGAAAGGATTTTTTTTAGAATAATGTAGTGTTGAAACCATTATGATAAATGGAGCATTTGCTCCTATGGACAAGTGCTCTACTTATGACATTGTTTTCAGGAAGTGACTTTTTCAGAGGCGTCAATATGCAGGGATGGGTTAATAGTTACTGTATATTATGTAAAGTAGGTATATAACAGGACCTAAAATAGATTTTAAACAAAAATTTCGTAAAAGAAAGGATTGACCATATTTCAAAGGCATGATGTACAGGTGACACAATCAGTAACCTTCATTAGCTCGTCTGTTTGTCGTAACCCCGGCGTCGTTGTCGCCGTCCAAAAACTTAACATTGACCATAACTTCTTCAATTTTTCATTTACAACCTTCATTTTTGGTATGCATGTTCATCTTGACAATGACGACAGACGAGCGTTTGCACCCGCTTGCGGTATTCTTGTTTTTAGTCTGTCGTGCCTTGTTTGGAGGAAGTGTATACAAGAAATTTTAACATTTTATTTGCTGGGATAAGAATACCCTACTACAGTAAGTATTTGGAATGACATGCTTAGGCAAATATTGCAGTAGGACTGTTTGATCAGGATCTACACCATTTGCTACTATGTCATTTTAATTTAAAGTTACCGTATAAAAAAATGGTAAAATTGACTTCTTCAGCTCTACAAGCCAATGAAAATTGAAGAATGAAATGATATTATAATATATTAATTAGGACCCTACCTGCATTGAAAATGCACAAGCCCTATAGGAATCAAATTGTCTGTCTGTCCGTCAGTCCACACTTTTGATGTGACGCGATAACTCAAACAGTACTTCACATATTGGTTTCATATTAAGGGCTTATGCTTAACCCTTTCCCTGTTCTATGTTTATTACAAATTTGAATACCTACTGAATATTCATAGGCAAACTAGTTATAATGTAATATGGAAGGTGGTACACTGTAACTATTATAAAGACTAAAGAAACATATCTATCAAGTTCCATAAGCAAAAAGAGTAGACCCAGATCAGACGGCTCCTCTAGGAGCTGTCTGATCTGGGTCTACTCTGTTTGCAAATGTGTGAAAACACGTTTATATGAGGGAAAGGGTTAATATCATCAGAGGAAGACACAGTTTTTGGGTTGAATCAGATTACTATGTTAAGAGTTATCTGCCCTTGATTACAGGGCCCTCCCTGACTGAGTCATTTTCCTAGTTTATACAGGAATGAACATGAAGTGATCTCCAGCGTAAGGAGGTCACAGGAACTACATGTAGAAAATAGGTTTTTCTTTACTCCATGACAATTCATGCAAGAAGTAATGACAATATGAATATTAATTACATGACTTTTTAGCTCACCAGAGCACAAAGTGCTCAGGGTGAGCTTTTGTGATCGCCTGATGTCCGTCGTCCCGTGTCAACAATTTGAACCTTTAAAAATCTTCTCCTCTGAATCTATAGGGTTCTCAGCTTTCATATTTGGCACACAGCATCATGTGTAGGTCCTCTACAAAAGTTATATAAATTATGCCCCTGGGGTCAAAATTGGCCCCGCCCCAGGGGTGCATTGTTTTCTATAGAAACGTATAGTGAAATCTTTGAAAATCTTCTTCTCTGAAACTGGAAATATTACAGCTTTCATATTTGGCACATAGCATCATGTTCAGGTCCTATACAAAAGTTATATAAATTATGCCCCTTTGGTCAAAATTGGCCCCACCCCAGAGGTAACCAGTTTCTTGGAGCAGGCTGCTGTTTCAGCTAATTCAAACTGACCATTATTTACTGGGAGACTACTAGTACACACTCCAATATCCTCTGCACTCTGAGCAATTACTGTCTGCAAATGTTATCTGCTGCAAAAGTTGTTTCCTTCCATAACTTTTCAAAAACAAATGTCACAGTGAAAGACAGTTTGGACCCTAATGAGATGCCAAGTTACTTTGTATCTCATCTGGATCCAAACTTGATCCAGACTGTTTGAAAGGTTATTATAAATGCAAAAAACCAAAGCAAGTAGCTGGTGTAATATTAGCAGGCTAAAGGTATATGGCCTTTTAAAGAGTGAGTGACCAGCCATAAGCATTTTGACTAGGGATAATTGCAGGTCACTTATGCATATGGATGGGTTTTCCTGGTTCACTAAACTTGTATATAACCAGGGCTAAATGCTAGCTAACCCAAACCTAAATCACACGCTCATTTTGGATAGGATAAAGTTTGCAACAAGCTTGCAGTTGCAAGCCCATTAAGGGAGGCTGGCTTGAGTCTGGATTTTGAAGTCTGAGTAAGCACCAGATTCTGATATCTCTAGTATGTTTTCTTTGGCTAAAGTGTCAGTTTTAGTTTTGATGTGGTGATGAGTGACTAAGCATTTCATCTGGATTGAAACTGTTTAAAAGTTCATCATGTATTCACTAAAGCATGCTAAGACCAATTCAATTCACTGTTGCATGCTAGTGACAAATTTGTGATTACCTAAGGCTATATACAGACAGCTGGGATCCAGATGAGATGCAATGTAACTTGAGAGCCAAACTAACACACTATGGTCTCCATTATTGTTAAAAGAGAAAAGAAGAAGAATAAAGTTTACTTTGACAAAGAAGTGTAGCAGACAATATTTTTTGCAGAGGGGTGGCCAGTTTTCAATAGAAACATTATTATAGTGGAAACTTTGAAATTCTTCTCCTCTTAAACTGGAAAATCTCTTAGCTTCATATTTGACAGATAGCATCATGTTCAGGTCCTCTACAAAAGTTGTATAAATTGTGCCCCTATGGTCAAAGTTAGTCCTGCCCCAGGGCCTGCTAGTTTTCTCTAGAAACATATAGTGAAAACTTTGAAAATCTTCTCCTCTGATTGTCTGGTGAGCGATGTCAGGGCCATTCTGGCCCTCTTGTTTATATTTGGCATTCAAACACAAGTAGTTTTGTCATGGCAGAAAATAAAGAATCTGATCTATATCATTCCATAGGGCCTATGGCAAACAGAGCAGACCTTCATAATACAGCTCTTACAAGAGTCATCTGATCTGGGTCTACACAGTTTCTGAAGAAGCCAAAAGGCTAATATTCAATTTCCTTGAATAAAGGGTTAAACAACAATATATAGGAAATACTTTGATAATGGAATGATTCATCATTATTATACCCCCACAAACAAATTTTTTTTTGGGAGGGGGGGCGGGTGGGGTATACTGGAGTCACCATGTCTGTCCATCTGTTCGTCCGTCAGTCTGTCCGGCATGTCCGGATGATAACTTCCAAAGTATAAAAGCTATTGACTTCAAACTTCATATACAGATAGATCACATTGACCACAAGTACATGCACAAGGTTCGTAACTCTGTCTTGAGTATATTTGGAGTTATTGCCCTTTGTTATTTTTCTCAGAAGCTGGTTTGTCCGAATCATAACTTTCAAAGTATAAAAGCTACTTCATAATTATACAGATAGAACACATTGACCACAAGTGCAGTGCACAAAGTTCATAGCTCTGTCTTTAGTACTTTTGGAGTTATTCCCTTTGTTATTAGCTCACCTGAGCCAAAGGCTCAGGTGAGTTATTATGACCGCGATCCGTCTGTCGTCCGGTGTCCGGTGTCCGGCGTCCGGCGTCCGTCGTTCGGCCACATTTTCAAACGACATCTCCTCTGAAACTACTGACCCGATTTTAACCAAATTTTGTCAGAAGCATCAGTGGTTAGGGGGAACGAAATGTTGTTCACATTATGACCCGGGGCCAAAAATGGCCCCGCCCTAGGGCTTATCAGTTTGTCATAGGAAAAATCTTTAAAAATCTTCTTCTCTGAAACTGTAAGGCCTAGACTTTTGATATTTGACATGTAGCATGATCTTATGGTCCTCTACAAAGATTGTTCAAATTATGACCCTGGGCCAAAAATGGTGTGTGTGAGTCAGTGAGTTCGGTTTTACTGCACTGCAATACTAAATAGTTGAATCATTGTGTCTTCAAGAACATCTTAACCCTTTCCCACATATAAATGTGTTTTCATGCATTTGCAAACAGAGTAGACCCAAATCAGGGTCTGCTCTGTTTGCTGATAAAATTTGATAGATCTGTTTCTTTACTTTCTAAAATGTCTACAATGTTCCACCGTCCATATTTCTTTATAACTATTTTGTTAATGAATATTCAGTAGGTATTGAAACTTGACCCAAATACAGAACAGGGAAAGGGTTAAGAGATTCTGAACACTAATGTAGTTTTGCTGCATTTGAGCCATCGTGCCTGACTGGGATTGTTTTGCCAACAGATAACCATTTATATTGACTTTTTGTTTGTAGTTTATTAAATATAATTTCTGTTTCAGTGTAACAATGGTGTCCATGGAGGAAGAGAAGCGTGAATTTGAGCTGGAAAGAAAGAAGGAAGTTGAGGAGGAAGAGGATCTTATGCAGATGACAGAATCTGCCTGTACTCTTACGCCCGAACAACCCCAGGCAATGGGAGACAAAGCTTTATGTATGTATGGTTGGAGATTTATTGATGTTTACAATGATTTCCACTTACATACAGGATTATTTCTTTCAGTGTGGGACACAAATCACTAATGTCCTTTGCAAACAAGGTGCACTTTGACAATTTCTTTAAAACAATCAATGAATATTCATGGTAAACTTGACCTGTTTGAATTTTGGAATAGTCCATTTGGAAGTTCAGTGTTGAAAGGGTTAACCATTCTGTATTTTTAACTCGTCTGTTTTCGAAGAAAAAAGTCGGATCTCTTGTGATCACTGGGTTGTAGGCAATGTTGTTGTTGTAGGCATTGGCAGTGGTGGCGTGCAAAAACTTTAATGTAGCTGATTAAACAAAAAGTATAAGAGGTATCAACATGAAACTTCATAAGTTGGTAGATCTGTTTGAGGAGAAGTGTATGCAGTGGACAAGCACCAAATCAGATGAGCATCAGTGCCACACACGACTCTTGTTTAACTTGAATTATGAATGCAAGACAAACATGTACTATCATTTACAAAAGGGTAGGAGCTGTTTGTCATTCAAAATCCCCTAGCAAGTTTAAGCTATTCATACTAAGTACACTTTAAGCAGGCATGGACTTATCCACTTTGATAATTCAGCATTGAAAGGGTTGATGGGTGTATGTGAATATTTAACCCTTTCCTTTATACAAATGTGTTTTTAACACATTTGCAAACAGAGAAGACCCAGATCAGACGGCTCCTATAGGAGCCGTCTGATCAGGGTCTGCTCTGTTTGCTAGTGGAATTTGAAAGATCTGTTTCTTTTCTTTCTAAAATGGCTAGAATGTTGCACCTTCCATATTTCATTATACCTATTTTGTCCATGAATATTCAGTAAGTATTGAAATTTGTAAGAAATATAGAATAGGGAAAGGGTTAAGTCAAAATTTAATCATTATAATGGCAAGACAGAAGGCAGATCTGTTAAGATTATTTAAGACTTAAAACTCTCATAAACAATTCATCATGAAGTTAACAACTACAGCTGGCTTAACCCTAATGCAATTAAGCTTTTTCCTGTTCTATGTTTATTCCAAATTTCAATACCTACTGAATACTCATGGACAAAATAGTTATAATGAAATGTGGAAGTCTGAATATTAATTGTAGCAGTTTTAGAAATTAAAGAAACAGATCTTTCAAATTCTATTAGCAAACAGAGCAGACCCTGATCAGACAAATTCATTAGGAGCCATCTGATCGGGGTCTGCTCTGTTTGCAAATGTGTGAAAATGTGTTTATATGAAGGAAAGGGTTAACCCACAACCTGTTAACAGATTAAAACTGCCTTCTCCCAATATAATACAGTAGGTTAGAACAGCATCCAGAGGGGTTGGGCTTAAAGTCAAGGTTACTGGTATTAGAAATAGAAGAATAGTTTCTGCTCAGTAGTTTTAGTTAGCAATGATATATTTCGACAACATTTTGACAACAGCTAAATTGTGCAGAAAAATCCAAGGATTGTATCTGAGCCCTCTGCACAGCTGTGAACAATTGTTATCAGAAAACAGTTTTAACCCTTTCCCTGTTCTATGTTTATTCCAACTTTCAGTACCTAATGACTATTCATATGCAAAACAGAATGAAAAATGGTAGGTGAAACATCATACCCAGTTTAGAAAGTAAAGAAGCATATCACAAATTCAGTTAGCAAATAGAGCAGACCCTCAGGAGACAGATTAGACCACTCCTATAGGAGCCATCTGATCTAGGTCTACTCTGTTTGCAGATGCGTGAAAACACATTTATATGAAGGAATTTAGGGTTAAAAGAGCTTCGTTTCCATTTCACCAAGCAGTCTCGAAGTGGCAAACCATTTAGATCTTGATGAGTGTTTACTCATTATCTTATCTAGATTCAAACTGTTTGCATTTCAATTATTAAAAAACACCCTTTAGAGTGCTAAAGCTTAACCCTTTCCCAGTTGAATATACAATTTTTATAATGGCCTATGTACACAGACGTTTTTGGTATTAGTACAAACTTTTAGACTCAGATCTACCATAATTTCATAAGCGAACTTTGCAGACCCTGCTCAGATGGCTCCTGTTTGCAAAGGCATGAAAAAGCATTTATATGAAGGAAAGGATTATGGGCCTAGTGTTATTGTCAATATATCTTAAAAACTAGCTTCACATAATATTATCGAAGTTAAAGTTGCACTGAGACAAAGTCTAAGATTGCATGTGTGTATTATTGAATCCAAGTCACTGTTGGTAAGTAACAAAAATAGAAATATAGGTTTGCTCATCGTAGAAATAGCACAGGTATAAAAATAGCTTGCATACAGGCAGTGGACATATTTATATACTTTGAATGACATCATGAGTATTAATTAACTGATACGTATGTTTTAAGGGGTACAGTACACTGGAATCGCTGTGTCTTTCTGTTGGTCGGCCTGTCTTTCTGTCCCAAAAAAGAATATCCTTCATAATATTTCACTTGGTCCACATATCTTGACCAAATTTGCAGCATGTATGCCTTGTGTGAAGATTAAGCTTTAATGTGATGTGTCATTTGAATCATTAAGAATTACAGTGTTATTGTCCCTGATTGAACTTGAAAAATGGGCAGAAATCTAGTGATGCAAGCTACTTCTACAATTTTGAATTATATTGTTCACTAGCATGAGTAGTTGTGCACCTGGGATTTTTGAATTGTCTCCCCTTGTCAATTTTGGAGTTATTGCCCCTGATGACTTAAAATTAGACAAACTTTACTTAGTGTCGTGCATATCTCTGAAACCACTAGGGCTACAGTCACCAAACTTCACAGGAATGTTGACCAGCATGAGTTGTTGTGCACCTGGGATTTTTAAATTGTCTCTCCTGTTAATATCGGAGTTACTGCCCCTGATGACTTAAAATTAGACAAACTTTACTTAGTGTGGTGCATATCTCTGAAACCACTTGGACTAGAGTCACCAAACTTCACAGGAATGTTGACCAGCATGAGTTGTTGTGCATGTGGGATTTTTTAATTGTCTTTCCCTGATAATTCTTGAGTTATTGCCCCTGATATGATAACTTAAAATTAGAGAAACTTTGTGCTGCACATCTCTGAAACCAGTAGGGCTAGAGTCACCAACCTTCACAGGAATGTTCACCTGCATGAGTTGTGGTGCATCTGGGTTTTTTAATTGTCTCCCGCTGATAACTTTGGAGTTACTATCCCTTATGACTTAAAATAAAAGAAACTTTACTTGGTGTCGTGCGTATCTCTGAAACCACTAGTACTAGAGTCACCAAACTTCACATGAATGTTGACCAGCATGTGTTGTTGTGAACCCGGGGTTTTTGAATTGTCTCCCCCTGACAGTGTTGGAGTTATTGCCCGTTATGACTTAAAATTAGGCCCTGATAAGTTTGGAGTTACAGACACTACACTTGTGTATTGGAAAGTGAATGGAAGGGGAGACATCTGTTTTTGTGACAAAAACAAACCTCTAGTTTATATTTGATATACATATAATAATCACAAATTGTAGATGTACAAGAGGCAATTTTTATTATTTACCGCTGGGCTTGGCAGAATTATCTCCCCTTGAACTTCGAGCAGTTTTGTCATTTTTGCATAAAACAAGGGTAGTTAGTGTTGCAAACTCCTCCTTCAGTATGGAAGTATTTGAATTGAAACTTTCCATACGCTGTCTGTCTGGTTGAACATGTGGGCAATTGTTGGGCATGTAGAACAATGGTTAACGGTAAAATTCTATTAATTCCGTCTGTATTGTTGGGTACTTTTGTAAGAACTGCCGTCCGTAAACTTTTGCTTGTCCGCTCTCTAACTTATATACAAATGTAATCCAATCATTTTCAAATTTGGTCAACATGGATATTACCATAATGTCTCGGTCAAGATCGATAACCAGCGAGATTACCTCAGATACTCCAGAATTATACTGCTTACTTTATGAATTTTCATGAACTTTTACTTGTCCGCTCTCAAACTCAAACAAATGTAATCCAATCATTTTCAAATTTGGTCGGCATGAATGTTACCATAATATCTCAATCAAAATCGATAACCAGCAAGATTGCCCCTGACACTCCAGAATTATCACCCCTTACCGTATGAATTTCGGAGAACTTTTGCTTGTCTGCTCTCTTACTCAACAAATATAATCCAATCCTTTCCAAATTTGGTCAGCATGTCTCAGTCGTGTTTGATAACCAGCAAGATTTCCCCCAGACAATCCAGATTTATCACCCCTTACTCAGCAAGATTTGCCCCTGACACAGTAACTGTCACTCCAGAATTATCTCCCCTTACTTTATGAATTTCAATGAACTTTTGCCACCTGACATGGTGTAGTGGTCTTTTAACTTCCAGACATTTGACAGGCGTATATTGTGATATTTTGGCACTCTTGTTTGGAAGTGGTTTGAGATATCAACTGTATATTTTGTATAAAGCTAAATCTAGATGAGTTACAGCTTAAGTTCAAATCTCAGTCTAGTGGAATAGTTTTTGCTAGAGTTTTGGTCATTGGACTTGATATTTTTCATACATTTTTCAATTGTCCGCACTTTATTTTGAAGTGAGTCGAGATATCAACTTTAGTTCTGAATTTCAAAGAATATGTTAGAAAGTATAGACTGTATAGAAGCTGAATTATTTTTGTTTTTAAAAACAGTTGATCTTTCCGGGTTACACCTAGCAAAGATGTCTTCCAATTTGAATGAAGCTGGAGATGGGAATGTTGGTTTTAAGAGTGTATTGGAAAGCCTAATGAAAGTGCAGAAAAAATTGCCAGACATGGATTCCAGGAAACGTAAGCAAGCATCATCTGGTCAACAACATGAAAGCCTTAGTCGCAGCCTGAGCTCAACATCAAGTGACCAACAGTCTATTGAAGATCGGTTGAAAGGGTAAGAGAGAAGTTATACTGCCAAAGAGCATGATTTGTTTTAACTTTTTACTTCATAAATATTCATCTAAGACTTAATGACTTTATTAATATCAATTAGCTTAATTTTCAGCTCGACTATTCGAAGAACAGTGGAGCTATCCTTCTCGCCCGGCGTTCGCGTCACACCTTGGTTAAGGTTTTTGTTCAAGTTCACTTTTTGCCTCTACCCTTTGGAATAAAGCTCTCAAACTTGGAACACTTGTTCATCACCACAAGCTTCATCTGTAGACAGGAGTGCATAACTCTGTCAATCATTTTGACAGAGTTATGGCCCTTTTTAGCTCACCAGAGCACTTTTGTGCTCAGGGTGAGCTTTTGTGATCACTTGATGTCCGTCGTGCGTCGTCGGGCGTCAACAATTTGAACCTTTAAAAATCTTCTCCTCTGAATCTACAGGGTTCTCAGCTTTCATCTTTGGTACATAGCATCATCTTTAGGTCCTCTACAAAAGTTATATAAATTTTGGCCCTTGGGTCAAAATTGGCCCCGCCCCAGGGGTGCCTTGTTTTCTATTGAAATATAAAATAAAACTTTGAAAATCTTCTACTCTGAATCTACAAGGTTCTCAGCTTTCATATTTGGCACATAGCATCATGTTCAGGTCCTCTACAAAAGTTGTATAAATTATGCCCCTGGGGTCAAAATTAGCCCCGCCCCAGGGGTAGCCAGTTTTGAATAGAAACATATATTGACAACTTTGAAAATCTTCTCCTCTGAATCTACAGAGTTCTCAGCTTTAATATTTGGCACATAGCATCATGTTCAGGTCCTCTACAAAAGTTATATAAATTATGCCCCTGGGGTCAAAATTGGCCCCGCCCCAGGGGTAGCCAGTTTTGAATAGAGACATATAGTGACAACTTTGAAAATCTTCTCCTCTGAATCAACAGAGTTCTCAGCTTTCATATTTGGCACATAGCATCATGTTCAGGTCCTCTACAAAAGTTATATAAATTATGGCCCTGGGGTCAAAATTGGCCCTGCCCCAGGGGTAGCCAGATTTCATCAGAAACATATAGTGACAACTTTGAAAATCTTCTCCTCTGAATCTACAGGGTTCTCAGCTTTCATATTTGGCACATAGCATCATGTTCAGGTCCTCTACAAAAGTTATATAAATTATGGCCCTTGGGTCAAAATTGGCCCCGCCCCAGGGGTAGCCAGTTTTGAATAGAAACATATAGTGACAACTTTGAAAATCTTTTCTTCTGAATCGACAGGGTTCTCAGCTTTCATATTTTGCACATAGCATCATGTTCAGGTCCTCTACAAAAAGTGTATAAATTATGCCCCTGGGTTCAAAATTGGCCCCGCCCCAGGGGTGGTCAGTTTTCAATAGAAACATATAGTAAAACTTTGAAAATCTTCTCCTCTGAAACTGGAAGGTTCTCAGCTTTCATATTTGGCACATAACATCATGATCAGGTTCTGTGCAAATGTTATATATATTATGCCCTTGGTGTCAAAATTGACCCCGTCCCAGAGGTGACCATTTTGCAGATTAGAACAATCAGATCCTTTACTGGTCACTGATAATTAGGTCAAGCAGTATACTGCAGACAGGTGCACTCACTGTGTATTAGCTTGGAGTGCTGTGGCTTACAATTATGTGGGGTAGAGTTAGTCATTTCTTAACCGTTTAGACCATGAATGAATATTCATTTAGGAGATAATGCCATCATGAATATTAATTAACATAATTTCTGTTGTGGATGAATAAGCAAAAACTGTGACCTGATAAATACTAGAATCAGAACTATATCATGTCAAAAGCAAACAGAGCAGACCCTGATCAGCCATCTGATCTAGGTATACTCTGTTTGCCAAGAGGTTGAAAGGCCTATTAATGGAGGAAAGGGTGTTAACAACACCATTATTCTCCCTATAGAAACATGTAGTGAAAACTTTGAAAATCTTCTCCTGAAACTGGAAGGTATTCAGCTTTCATAGGTGGCACACAGCATCATGTTTATGTCCTCTACCAAAGTTATAAAAATTACGCCCCTGGGTTTAAAATTGACCCTGCCCAGGGCTGGCTAATTTTCTATAGAAACATGTAGTGAAAACTTTGAAAATCTTCTTCTCTGATTGTCTGGTGAGCGATATCAGGGCCTTTCAGGCCCTCTTGTTAACTTAGAACTTTTGGTTAAGGTTTTTGTTAAAAGTCCACCTTTTGCCTCTAACCTTTATAATCAAGCTTTGAAACTTGGAACTCTTATTCACCACCACAATCTCCATCTGTAGGCAAGAGTACATATCTCTGTCAAGCATTTTGACAGAATTATGACCCTTTTTAACTTAGAACTTTTGGTTAAGGTTTTTGTTAAAGTCCACTTATTTACATAACCCTTTGAGATAAAGCTTTGAGATTCGGATCACTTGTTTACCACCACCAGCGTCATATGTAGGCAAGAGTACATTACTCTGTCAATGATTTTGACAGAATTATGGCCCTTTTAACTTATAAATTTTGGTTAAGGTTTTTGGTAAAGTCCACTGATTTACATAACCCTTTGGAATAAAGCTTTGAGACTTGGAACACTTGTTCACCATCACATGCTTCATCTGTAGGCAATAGTACATTGCCCTGTCAAGCATTTTAACAGAAAATATTGGCCTTTTTTGCATAAGTTTTTCTCATTCTTTTAAAATTTCAAAGAGATCCTACATCCTGAATACTATTAAAGATATTTTACTGAGACTTTGTTTACTTGCTTCTAGTATCATTGGACACTATTTTAGTCCACTATCAAGTATTTTTACACTAACAGTTCTGAGAATAGTCGAGCTCGCTGTCCTGCGACAGCTCTTATTTTATGCCCATTTGAAAAAAAGGGACATATTGTGGAATGGCGCTGTCTGTCTGTCTTTCTGTAACATCTCTGTCTCAAGTTCTGCTTGGCGGATCGTTCTCAAATTTCACCACAATGTTTATCTGGACATGCTACAGGTAGCCTTCGAGTCACGGTATGTATATCCAAGGTCAAGGTCACACAATTTGACTTTAGCATTTGCGTTTAGCAAATATGTTAAATATCTGCCTGTAACATCTCTTACTCAAGTTCTGCTAGGTTGATCTGTCTCAAACTTCACCTGTAGACAAGAGTACATAACTCTGTCAAGCATTTTGACAGAATTGTGACTCTTTTTAACTTAAAATATTTGGTTAAGGTTTTCGTTATAGTCCACTTATGTACATAACCTTTGAGATAAAGCTTTGAAACTCTGAACGCTTGTTCACCACCACAAGCGTAATCTGTAGGTAAGAGTAAATATCTCTGTCAAGCATTTTGACAGAATTATGTCCCCTTTTAATTTAGATTTTTTGGTAAAGGTTTTTGTCAAAGTCCATTTATTTTCATAACCTTTTGAGATAAAGCCTTGAAACATGGAACACTTGTCTACCATCACAAGCTTCATCTTTTTGAGAGAAAAAACAGGGACATATTATCGAATGGTGCTGTCTGTCCATCTGTCTGTAACATCTCTAACTCAGATTCTGCTTGGTGGATCCATCTCAAATTACACCACAATGTTTATCTGAACATGCTTCAGTGGCATGGGTGTGTCCCGGTATGTATATCCAAGGTCAAGGTCGCACAATTGGTCTTAGAATTTGCATTTTTAGCTCACCAGAGCACAAAGTGCTCAGGGTGAGCTTTTGTGATCGCCTGATGTCCGTCGTCCGTCGGCGTGCGTCGTGCGTCGTTCGTCGTCAACAATTTGAACCTTTAAAAATCTTCTCCTCTGAATCTACAGGGTTCTCAGCTTTCATCTTTGGCACATAGCATCACCCTTAGGTCCTCTACAAAAGTTATATAAATTATGCCCCTGGGGTCAAAAATGGCCCCGCCCCAGGGGTGGGCAGTTTTCAATAGAAACATATAGTAAAACTTTGAAAATCTTCTCCTCTGAAACTGGAAGGCTCTCAGCTTTCATATTTGGCACATAGCATCATGTTCAGGTCCTCTACAAAAGTTATATAAATTATGGCCCTGGGGTTAAAATTGGCCCCGCCCCAGGGGTGGGAAGTTTTCAATAGAAACAAATAGTGAAATCTTTGAAAATCTTCTCCTCTGAAACTGGAAGGCTCTCAGCTTACATATTTGGCACATAGCATCATGTTCAGGTCCTCTACAAAAGTTATATAAATTATGGCCCTGGGGTCAAAATTAGCCCCGCCCCAGGGATGGGAAGATTTCAATAGAAACATATAGTAAAACTTTGAAAATCTTCTCCTCTGAAACTGGAAGGCTCTCAGCTTTCATATTTGGCGCATAGCATCATGTTCAGGTCCTCTACAAAAGTTATATAAATTATGGCCCTGGGGTTAAAATTGGCCCCGCCCCAGGGATGGGCAGTTTTCAATAGAAACAAATAGTGAAAACTTTGAAAATCTTCTTCTCTGAAACTAGAAGGTTCTCAGCTTTCATATTTTGCATATAGCATTATGTTCAGGTCCTCTACAAAAGTTATATAAATTATGGCCCTGGGGTTAAAATTGGCCCCGTCCCATGGGTGGGCATTTTTCAGTAGAAACTAATAGTGAAATCTTTGAAAATCTTCTCCTCTGAAACTGGAAGGCTCCTAGCTTACATATTTGGCACAGAGCATCATGTTCAGGTCCTCTACAAAAGTTATATAAATTATGGCCCTGGGGTCAAAATTAGCCCCGCCCCAGGGATGGGAAGATTTCAATAGAAACAAATAGTAAAACTTTGAAAATCTTCTCCTCTGAAACTGGAAGGCTCTCAGCTTTCATATTTGGCACATAGCATCATGTTCAGGTCCTCTACAAAAGTTATATAAATTATGGCCCTGGGGTTAAAATTGGCCCCGCCCCAGGGATGGGCAGTTTTCAATAGAAACAAATAGTGAAAACTTTGAAAATCTTCTTCTCTGAAACTAGAAGGTTCTCAGCTTTCATATTTTGCATATAGCATCATGTTCAGGTCCTCTACAAAAATTATATAAATTATGGCCCTGGGGTTAAAATTGGCCCCGTCCCATGGGTGGGCATTTTTCAGTAGAAACTAATAGTGAAATCTTTGAAAATCTTCTCTTCTGAAACTGGAAGGCTCTCAGTTTTCATATTTGGCACAGAGCATCATGTTCAGGTCCTCTACAAAAGTTATATAAATTATGGTCCTGGGGTTAAAATTGGCCCAGCCCCAGGGGTGGGCAGTTTTCAGTAGAAACTAATAGTGAAATCTTTGAAAATCTTCTCCTCTGAAACTGGAAGGCTCCTAGCTTACATATTTGGCACAGAGCATCATGTTCAGGTCCTCTACAAAAGTTATATAAATTATGGCCCTGGGGTCAAAATTGGCCCCGCCCCAGGGGTGGGCAGTTTTGAATAGAAACCAATAGTGAAATCTTTGAAAATCTTCTTCTCTGAAACTGGTAAGCTCTCAGCTTTCATCTTTGGCACATAGCATCACCCTTAGGTCCTCTACAAAAGTTATATAAATTATGGCCCTGGGGTCAAAATTGGCCCAGCCCCAGGGGTGGGAAGATTTCAATAGAAACATATAGTAAAACTTTGAAAATCTTCTCCTCTGAAACTGGAAGGCTCTCAGCTTTCATATTTGGCACATAGCATCATGTTCAGGTCCTCTACAAAAGTTATATAAATTATGGCCCTGGGGTTAAAATTGGCCCCGCCCCAGGGGTGGGAAGTTTTCAATAGAAACAAATAGTGAAATCTTTGAAAATCTTCTCCTCTGAAACTGGAAGGCTCTCAGCTTTCATATTTGGCACATAGCATCATGTTCAGGTCCTCTACAAAAGTTATATAAATTATGGCCCTGGGGTTAAAATTGGCCCCGCCCCAGGGGTGGGAAGTTTTCAATAGAAACAAATAGTGAAATCTTTGAAAATCTTCTCCTCTGAAACTGGAAGGCTCTCAGCTTACATATTTGGCACAGAGCATCATGTTCAGGTCCTCTACAAAAGTTATATAAATTATGCCCCTGGGGTCAAAATTGGCCCCGCCCCAGGGGTGGGAAGATTTCAATAGAAACACATAGTAAAACTTTGAAAATCTTCTCCTCTGAAACTGGAAGGCTCTCAGCTTTCATATTTGGCACATAGCATCATGTTCAGGTCCTCTACAAAAGTTATATAAATTATGGCCCTGGGGTCAAAATTAGCCCCGCCCCAGGGATGGGAAGATTTCAATAGAAACATATAGTAAAACTTTGAAAATCTTCTCCTCTGAAACTGGAAGGCTCTCAGCTTTCATATTTGGCGCATAGCATCATGTTCAGGTCCTCTACAAAAGTTATATAAATTATGGCCCTGGGGTTAAAATTGGCCCCGCCCCAGGGATGGGCAGTTTTCAATAGAAACAAATAGTGAAAACTTTGAAAATCTTCTTCTCTGAAACTAGAAGGTTCTCAGCTTTCATATTTTGCATATAGCATTATGTTCAGGTCCTCTACAAAAGTTATATAAATTATGGCCCTGGGGTTAAAATTGGCCCCGTCCCATGGGTGGGCATTTTTCAGTAGAAACTAATAGTGAAATCTTTGAAAATCTTCTCTTCTGAAACTGGAAGGCTCTCAGTTTTCATATTTGGCACAGAGCATCATGTTCAGGTCCTCTACAAAAGTTATATAAATTATGGCCCTGGGGTCAAAATTAGCCCCGCCCCAGGGATGGGAAGATTTCAATAGAAACATATAGTAAAACTTTGAAAATCTTCTCCTCTGAAACTGGAAGGCTCTCAGCTTTCATATTTGGCGCATAGCATCATGTTCAGGTCCTCTACAAAAGTTATATAAATTATGGCCCTGGGGTTAAAATTGGCCCCGCCCCAGGGATGGGCAGTTTTCAATAGAAACAAATAGTGAAAACTTTGAAAATCTTCTTCTCTGAAACTAGAAGGTTCTCAGCTTTCATATTTTGCATATAGCATCATGTTCAGGTCCTCTACAAAAATTATATAAATTATGGCCCTGGGGTTAAAATTGGCCCCGTCCCATGGGTGGGCATTTTTCAGTAGAAACTAATAGTGAAATCTTTGAAAATCTTCTCTTCTGAAACTGGAAGGCTCTCAGTTTTCATATTTGGCACAGAGCATCATGTTCAGGTCCTCTACAAAAGTTATATAAATTATGGTCCTGGGGTTAAAATTGGCCCAGCCCCAGGGGTGGGCAGTTTTCAGTAGAAACTAATAGTGAAATCTTTGAAAATCTTCTCCTCTGAAACTGGAAGGCTCCTAGCTTACATATTTGGCACAGAGCATCATGTTCAGGTCCTCTACAAAAGTTATATAAATTATGGCCCTGGGGTCAAAATTGGCCCCGCCCCAGGGTTGGGCAGTTTTGAATAGAAACCAATAGTGAAATCTTTGAAAATCTTCTTCTCTGAAACTGGTAAGCTCTCAGCTTTCATCTTTGGCACATAGCATCACCCTTAGGTCCTCTACAAAAGTTATATAAATTATGCCCCTGGGGTCAAAATTGGCCCAGCCCCAGGGGTGGGAAGATTTCAATAGAAACATATAGTAAAACTTTGAAAATCTTCTCCTCTGAAACTGGAAGGCTCTCAGCTTTCATATTTGGCACATAGCATCATGTTCAGGTCCTCTACAAAAGTTATATAAATTATGGCCCTGGGGTTAAAATTGGCCCCGCCCCAGGGGTGGGAAGTTTTCAATAGAAACAAATAGTGAAATCTTTGAAAATCTTCTCCTCTGAAACTGGATGGCTCTCAGCTTACATATTTGGCACAGAGCATCATGTTCAGGTCCTCTACAAAAGTTATATAAATTATGCCCCTGGGGTCAAAATTGGCCCCGCCCCAGGGGTGGGAAGATTTCAATAGAAACACATAGTAAAACTTTGAAAATCTTCTCCTCTGAAACTGGAAGGCTCTCAGCTTTCATATTTGGCACATAGCATCATGTTCAGGTCCTCTACAAAAGTTATATAAATTATGGCCCTGGGGTCAAAATTAGCCCCGCCCCAGGGATGGGAAGATTTCAATAGAAACATATAGTAAAACTTTGAAAATCTTCTCCTCTGAAACTGGAAGGCTCTCAGCTTTCATATTTGGCGCATAGCATCATGTTCAGGTCCTCTACAAAAGTTATATAAATTATGGCCCTGGGGTTAAAATTGGCCCCGCCCCAGGGATGGGCAGTTTTCAATAGAAACAAATAGTGAAAACTTTGAAAATCTTCTTCTCTGAAACTAGAAGGTTCTCAGCTTTCATATTTTGCATATAGCATTATGTTCAGGTCCTCTACAAAAGTTATATAAATTATGGCCCTGGGGTTAAAATTGGCCCCGTCCCATGGGTGGGCATTTTTCAGTAGAAACTAATAGTGAAATCTTTGAAAATCTTCTCTTCTGAAACTGGAAGGCTCTCAGTTTTCATATTTGGCACAGAGCATCATGTTCAGGTCCTCTACAAAAGTTATATAAATTATGGTCCTGGGGTTAAAATTGGCCCAGCCCCAGGGGTGGGCAGTTTTCAGTAGAAACTAATAGTGAAATCTTTGAAAATCTTCTCCTCTGAAACTGGAAGGCTCCTAGCTTACATATTTGGCACAGAGCATCATGTTCAGGTCCTCTACAAAAGTTATATAAATTATGGCCCTGGGGTCAAAATTAGCCCCGCCCCAGGGATGGGAAGATTTCAATAGAAACAAATAGTAAAACTTTGAAAATCTTCTCCTCTGAAACTGGAAGGCTCTCAGCTTTCATATTTGGCACATAGCATCATGTTCAGGTCCTCTACAAAAGTTATATAAATTATTGCCCTGGGGTCAAAATTAGCCCCGCCCCAGGGATGGGAAGATTTCAATAGAAACATATAGTAAAACTTTGAAAATCTTCTCCTCTGAAACTGGAAGGCTCTCAGCTTTCATATTTGGCGCATAGCATCATGTTCAGGTCCTCTACAAAAGTTATATAAATTATGGCCCTGGGGTTAAAATTGGCCCCGCCCCAGGGATGGGCAGTTTTCAATAGAAACAAATAGTGAAAACTTTGAAAATCTTCTTCTCTGAAACTAGAAGGTTCTCAGCTTTCATATTTTGCATATAGCATCATGTTCAGGTCCTCTACAAAAATTATATAAATTATGGCCCTGGGGTTAAAATTGGCCCCGTCCCATGGGTGGGCATTTTTCAGTAGAAACTAATAGTGAAATCTTTGAAAATCTTCTCTTCTGAAACTGGAAGGCTCTCAGTTTTCATATTTGGCACAGAGCATCATGTTCAGGTCCTCTACAAAAGTTATATAAATTATGGTCCTGGGGTTAAAATTGGCCCAGCCCCAGGGGTGGGCAGTTTTCAGTAGAAACTAATAGTGAAATCTTTGAAAATCTTCTCCTCTGAAACTGGAAGGCTCCTAGCTTACATATTTGGCACAGAGCATCATGTTCAGGTCCTCTACAAAAGTTATATAAATTATGGCCCTGGGGTCAAAATTGGCCCCGCCCCAGGGGTGGGCAGTTTTGAATAGAAACCAATAGTGAAATCTTTGAAAATCTTCTTCTCTGAAACTGGTAAGCTCTCAGCTTTCATCTTTGGCACATAGCATCACCCTTAGGTCCTCTACAAAAGTTATATAAATTATGCCCCTGGGGTCAAAATTGGCCCAGCCCCAGGGGTGGGAAGATTTCAATAGAAACATATAGTAAAACTTTGAAAATCTTCTCCTCTGAAACTGGAAGGCTCTCAGCTTTCATATTTGGCACATAGCATCATGTTCAGGTCCTCTACGAAAGTTATATAAATTATGGCCCTGGGGTCAAAATTGGCCCCGCCCCGGGATGGGCAGTTTTCAATAGAAACAAATAGTGAAAACTTTGAAAACCGTCTTCTCTGAAACTAGAAGGTTCTCAGCTTTCATATTTGGCATATAGCATCATGTTCAGGTCCTCTACAAAATTTTTATAAATTATGGCCCTGGGGTTAAAATTGGCCCCGCCCCAGGGGTGGGCATATTTCAGTAGAAACTAATAGTGAAATCTTTGAAAATCTTCTCCTCTGAAACTGGAAGGCTCTCAGCTTTCATATTTGGCACATAGCATCATGTTCAGGTCCTCTACGAAAGTTATATAAATTATGGCCCTGGGGTCAAAATTGGCCCCGCCCCAGGGATGGGCAGTTTTCAATAGAAACAAATAGTGAAAACTTTGAAAATCTTCTTCTCTGAAACTAGAAGGTTCTCAGCTTTCATATTTGGCATATAGCATCATGTTCAGGTCCTCTACAAAATTTTTATAAATTATGGCCCTGGGGTTAAAATTGGCCCCGCCCCAGGGGTGGGCAGATTTCAGTAGAAACTAATAGTGAAATCTTTGAAAATCTTCTCCTCTGAAACTGGAAGGCTCTCAGCTTTCATATTTGGCACAGAGCATCATGTTCAGGTCCTCTACAAAAGTTATATAAATTATGGCCCTGGGGTTAAAATTGGCCCCGTCCCAGGGGTGGGCAGTTTTCAGTAGAAACTAATAGTGAAATCTTTGAAAATCTTCTCCTCTGAAACTGGAAGGCTCTCAGCTTACATATTTGGCACAGAGCATCATGTTCAGGTCCTCTACAAAAGTTGTATAAATTATGGCCCTGGGGTCAAAATTGGCCCCGCCCCAGGGTTGGGCAGTTTTGAATAGAAACTAATAGTGAAATCTTTGAAAATCTTCTCCTCTGAAACTGGAAGGCTCTCAGCTTTCATATTTGGCACAGAGCATCATGTTCAGGTCCTCTACAAAAGTTATATAAATTATGGCCCTGGGGTTAAAATTGGCCCCGTCCCAGGGGTGGGCAGTTTTCAGTAGAAACTAATAGTGAAATCTTTGAAAATCTTCTCCTCTGAAACTGGAAGGCTCTCAGCTTACATATTTGGCACAGAGCATCATGTTCAGGTCCTCTACAAAAGTTATATAAGTTATGGCCCTGGGGTCAAAATTGGCCCCGCCCCAGGGTTGGGCAGTTTTGAATAGAAACCAATAGTGTATTCTTTGAAAATCTTCTCCCCTGAAACTGGAAGGTTCATACCTTTCATATTTGGCACATAGCTTCATGTTCAGGTCCTCTACAAATGTTATATAAATTATGCCCATGTGGTCAAAATTGGCCCTGCCCCAGGAGTAGCCAGCTTTCAATAGAAACATATAGTGAAAACTTTGAAAATCTTCTCCTCTGATTGTCTGGTGAGCGCTTCAGGGCCATTCTGGCCCTCTTGTTAATTTATGTTGAAAAAGGCCTCGACGGGCGTATATTGTGCCCACTGGCACTCTTGTTATATTGGGATATGAACACAGAAATATTTAGCCAAGAGAGAAACAATATTTCATTTATGCAAACAGACCAAACCCTTATCAGATGTATCCAACCCAGCTGGATCTACTCTGCTTGCAATAGTGCAAGAAAGCATACCTATAGAGTAAATGGTTAAATGCCAACTTGAATATGTTGTTACAATTGTCTGCTCTCTTGCTTGAGATGTTTTCATCCATCTTTATACCCCCACAAACGAATTTTTGTGGGGGTATACTGGAGTCACTATGTCCGTCCGTCTGTTGATAACTTCCAAAGTATAAAAGCTATTGACTTCAAACTTTATATATAGATAGATCACATTGAAGGAAAGTGCAGTGCACAAGGATTGTAACTCTGTCTTCAGTATTTTTTGAGTTATTGCCCTTTGTTATTTTTCAGTTTTCCGGAGTTTTTTTCTAAACCTTTACAGATATTGAAGTGATATGTGGTATGTGCCTTCATTAGTCCCGCTCCGGTTACCAGTTGGGGGGACTATAGGTTTGCTCGATTCCGTCAGTCTGTCACGCTTCAAGTCCTGGCCATATATCCTACAAAGTTATGCCAAATTCATTATAACTTCACACATTGAAGAAGCATGATGAGGGCTAGTGTCATGCACAAGGGCCATAACTCTTGCATCAATATTTTTGGAGTTATTCCCCTTTTACATATTTTTTTGTCCAGACAATAACTCTTTATCTACTGGTTCAATTGATTTGAAACTTCACATATGGAACAATCATGATGAGGGGTAGTGTCATACACAAGGGCCATAACTCTAGTATTGATATTTTTGGAGTTCTTCTACTTTTTCATATTTTCTTGTCAGTCCGTCTGTCAGGCTTCATGTACGGGAAATATAGCCTACAAAGTTAGGCTAAATTCATTATAACTTCACACATTGAAGAAGCACGATCAGGAGTAGTGTCATGCACAAGGGCCATAACTCTAGCATCAATATTTTTGGAGTTATTCCCCTTTTTCATAATTTTTTTGTCCGGACAATAACTCTGTATCTACTGGTTCAATTGATTTGAAACTTCACATATGGAACAAGCATGATGAGAGGTAATGTCATGCACAAGGGCCATAACTCTAGCATCTATATTTTTGGAGTTATCCCCCTTTTCATATTTTCTTGTCCAGTTAATAACTCTTTATGTACTGGTTCAATTGATTTGAAACTTCTCATATGAAACAAGCATGATGAGGTGTAGTGTCATGCACAAGGGCAATAACTCTAGCATCAATATTTTTGGAGTTACTCCCCTTTTTCATATTTTCTAGTCGGACAATAAATTTTTATTTACCGATTCAATGTATGAAAGTAGGTACTAATACCATTCAGGTGGTCATGTATATACCATGGTCAACCACACCATGGGTGGGTGGGGTTGGGAGAGTGGAGGTTTTTTTTCAGTCCGGTCTGGGACTCATGTCTTGCATAGCAATACAACATGCCCTTGTTATAATGAGTTACAGATCAAGTTTGAATTTCGTTACGCTTCATTGATTTTTCACGGAAATGCAGTGATTTTACTTAGAAATTTTCCGGAAATTCAGGTTTTCCGGATTTTTTTCTAAACCTGTACAGATATGAAGTGATATTTGGTATGTGGCTTTATTATAATGAGTTACAGATCAAGTTTGAATTTCGTAACGCTTTAATGATTTATCACAGAAATATTGTGATTTTACTTAGAAATTTTCCGGAAATTCAGGTTTTCTGGAGTTTTTTTATAAACCCTTGCAGACATTGGTGTGATATTTGGTATGCTGCTTTATAATAATGAGTTACAGATCAAGTTTGAATTTTGTTACACTACATTGATTTTAACGGAATTTAATAACAGCAATTTGACTTAGAAATTTTTAGGAAATTTCAGGTTTTCCGGAGTGTTTTTCTAAACTGTAGCAGATATTGTAGTGATTTATTTCTATAACCCCCATTTCTGTGTTAAATGTGCTAGTGGGGGTATTCATCACCTTAAGTGGTAGTTCTAGTTATCTCTGGGCATAACATTTAAGTCATATTTAGTAACCAGTTAAATTGTGTAAGTCACTGTGGAGAGAAGGCCCATTGATTGCCGAAATTAGTCAGAATAGACTTTGTCCACTCTTTATCTTAGAGCTTTTTATCTTATTGTCACATAATTGTAGGTAATGTCTATTGGCATAATATCTCAGTTGGGGTACCATTTACAACGCCTCAGTGACTGTGAAGTGATAGCCCTTTATTTTTGAAGAAATAAGTCGAAATACTATTGTCTCCATAATCAACGCCCTACTCCAATAAATACCTCCTTACTTCTTGGGGGAAACTTACAATGAATAAAACCCTATATACAGTGAACCCTCTTTATACCGGTATTCGTTACAATGGCACCCTCGTTATACCGGCAGTATGCATTGAAACAAAATTACCGTTAAGTCTTGGAAACAACAACTGAATAAATAGGTGCAATGCCAATAAGACAAGTGATTGCTTAATGCAGAACGCAAGAAGTGCAAATAATTTATTGCAGAACACAAGAAGTACAAACAGCTCCCTTTGGGTCCCTTTGGGAGCTGTTTGCACTTGTTGTGTTCTGCAATAAATGTTCACCAGTTGGTACTAGTTTAAAACTGGCCATATGGTTCCTTTCATAATTAAACTCGTTAAAACGGCAACCAGCAAAATGTCTGGAAACAAACACAGGGTTCACTGTAATAAAACCAATAAATAGATATAGGTTTTTCAAAATACACGTGGTAGTTTAATGTAGACTGACACAGGAGATTATGATTATGAAAGGCATCTGATTATGAATGGCCTATTTTGATTAAGGACACCTCTTACATGACCACAGAACTTTGTAATTCTGCCTTGATGTCATTATTTCTTGCATAAATATTATAATAATAATAATAATAATACTTGATTTTGATATAGCGCTATCTAGAACCATAAAAGTTATCAGAGGCGCTGTACATTAAACATATTTTGCTATTGTAAAAAGTATTTTAAAAAGTGTATTTACAACACATTTCTCTTAAAATAACGACGATATTAGATATTATTTGTAAACAAGTATGTTTTCAGTTTCGTTTTAAAAACATCAAGCGTTGGTGCTTGCTTGATCGAGTTTGGAAGTTTGTTCATTAGTAAAGAGTTAATAGTAATTCAGTTTTATGTGTATGGTTTAAAGATCTTAACCAAGGTTGACTTTGGGCAAAATTGGACTAGTTTTTCTTGAGTAATATGCTTTGAAATGGTTTACCATGTTAACCCCTTCCCTCATATAAACGCCATTTCATGCATTTGCAAACACAGTAGACCCAGATCAGATGGCCCCTATGGTTCTAGAGTCATGTGCCTTTGATTTAATAATTTACATTGTTATCAACATTCGGCAACTTTACTTCTTCATGGATGCCATTATAGAAAATATCAATATATAGTCTACATGTAAGGTGTATAACTGCGGACATTACCTTTATCTTGAATCACTTATCTATTTACACAAGATTTACGTCGTGGGACAACAGAAGAATGATGGAATAGCCTATACTTTCGCCAGTTATGTACAACATACTTTCTTTCACAAACAATAAAACTTTTATTTTAACACGTTCTCAATTCCATGCATGGCCCGGCACATTTGTAACAGTCAGGTTTACGTCACGTTGCTGCTTTTTTTAGTGAAATTCAAGCAACTATGGATTCATATTTCATTCGAGAAACCAATAATAACCAAGGGAGAATACTACTGTAGGTACTTGCCATACGTCTATACTATAGCGTTATCGGGTACCCGCGGGTAATTGCAGAACGGGTACCCGGGTAGAAAATTTGTACCCTTTTCAGCTCTAATAGGTGATATAATATATGAAACTTGTTTGTTTGACAGAGTGCTATTGAGAATTTGTGCAAGTTATTTCACTTGTATAAAATGGCAAAAAAAAACCCTTCTTACAAATGGTTATGGCAAAAACCCTATTTATCCTATTAACCCTTAAAATGCCTCCATAATACGCCTTTCTACGCCTCTGTAAAAATCACCTACTGAAACCATTGTGATAAGAAGAGCATTTGCTCCTATAGAAGTAAATGCTCTATTTATCACAATGGTTTCAAACTACAAAATTCTAAAATTTCCTTTTCTCTAGTTAATGCTCCTTTTTGGTAGATTCATTCAAAGAGGTTGTGTCTAAAATAGCCTATGAGGGAATGGGTTAAGTATTCAGAAACCCAATGTCCCCTCTCCACTGGTTTGTAAGACTTAATCCTTTCCTTGTTTAATATTCAATTTTAATAAGAAATAATTATATCATGAATATTCATTTACTGATTTTTTTTGTAATTAATGGTATATGCATACTAGATATTTTGGTATTTGTTTAAACTGTAGAGTCAAATCTATTATGATTTCATAAGCAAACAGAACAGAGCCTGATCAGATGACTCCTTTAGGAACTGTCTGATCTGGGTTTACTCTGTTTATTAATGCGTGAAAAGGCATCTATATGAAGAAAAGGGTTAATTTGTCAATTTTGTATCACTTTGACCATTTTAAATGAAACTATTAATATAATAAATAAATGGAGTATTGTGACAAGTAGAAGACCCTAATCAAATTGCTTCTGGTATAGGTCTGTACTATTGGCACATGTTTGTCTTTCTGAATATGTAGGATAAATATTACCTTCTTACACCTTTGCAAACAGAGTAGACCCAGATCGATCGGCTCCTGTAGGAGTTATCTGATCAGAGTCTGCTCTGTTTGTTTATAAAAAATATAATAGATCTGACAATTTCTACCAATACCAAAACTTCATGTGCACATGTTCCATTATAAAACTTAAACTGTTCATGATGTCATTATTTCTTACATGAATATTGAACAGGAATAGGGTGAAAGGAGGAGTGTGAGCAGGGTCTAAACTACATGTATTTCTACTATGTCAGTATGGTGTAAAGTTATTAAAATGGTGCCAGTCTGAATTATTTAGCTTTACAGTCTGATGGAATGGAGGAGATTTGATGTCTGAATCTTTATGGTAAATAGTATACTTAATTTTGGAAATACAAGCAATAAAATTATACATTCATGTAACTTCACTTTTGTTCATTAAATACAGGTGCGTTAAATTTACCATATGTGAAGGCCTTAGAAAAATGGTTGCTAAATTGAAGACTGACGCATTTGATGGCATCATACAGAAGGTAAGACCAATAAATAATATAAACCGTTTACTTCATGAATATTCATATAAGAAATAACGTCTACATGAATATGTACCCTTTACTCCATGAAAAATTGTATAAATATTATATAGCTGAAATTTAATAATGTCATCATGAGCAAGGGAACTTTTGCCAAGGAAGAAACTGTAGAAATAGATCTATATTATTTCACAAGCAAATTTTCTGTCTGATCTGGGTCTACTATGTTTTTCAAATGTTCCAAATGGTATGTCTGTGGAGTAAAAGGTTAATGACTTTATGAACAAGAAAAGTTTTGGCCCTGGTTTTTAAAAAGTAAAGAATCAGATCTATATCATTCCAGAAGGAAACACTTCTACCGAACAGACCCTAATCAGCCGACTCCTACAGGGATTTGGTTCTATTCTGTTTGCAAAGATATTAAAGACATCTTTGGAGTAAAGGGTTAACTCCTCTTTACCTGAAAGAGATCTCTTTCCATACATTTGCAAACAGACTAGACTGCAGATCATATTACTGTTAACCCTTCGCTTCACGTCAATATACCTACCTGTAAATAGTGCAGACCCAGATGAGACAGTTCCTGCAGGAGCTGTCTCATCAGGGTCTGCACAATTTACAAGTTGATTGTGCAACCAGTGCACTCCGCAGCAGTGATTGCACAGCGAAATACTTGTAAACAGCGAAGATATATGTAATTATACAACAGGACATGGGTAAAGAAGGAGAAATTCAGCAAGTGAAGGGTTAAAGAAGCAATCTAATCAGGTTCTGCTTTGTTTACTTATAAAGTTACATAGATCTAGTTCTACAATTTCTGCCATGTGTATTACATGAATCAGGTAATCTTTTGCTTGCTAGCATTACCATCAGCAAAATCGGTCGTCAGTTTTTAAATTGGAATTTTCTGTCTTGTTGGTTCAAAACAAAGTCAAAGTATTAAAAGGTTTGGATCATGGTTAGATGCCAAGTAAACTAAAATGTCATCTCAATCCGAACTGTTTGCAAGGGTGAACACAGTGTTGTGGTCAGTATTACAGCAGGATCAGAGGTAACCCACTGACTGGTGAATTCTCAGTATGGAATGATCCATGCCTTGATAACTCTGTATATGTTTGCACTAAAGGTTAACTCTTTCACTAATATAGACACCTTTTTCACACCTTTACAAACCAGAATAGACCCAGATCAGATGGCTCCTATAGGAACGATCTGACCGTGGTCCGCTCTGTTTGCTTATGAAATTATAATAAATCTGACACTGCAGTTTCTACCATACCAAACAACCCAGTTGCCCTGTGTACATATGCCATTATAAAATTCAGCTAATCAATATTCATTACTGGTATATCATTATTTCTTACATGAATATTCAACAGGGGAAGGGTTAATCAAATATTGAAAACCTTGATCAGACTGCTCCTAAATGAATTGACCAATCAAGGTCTGCATTTTTTGCTTCTCTAATAGTTATATTTCCTCAAACCAATTTTCGAAGGGGGTATATAAGTTACACCTTGTCAGCCAGTCAGGCCTTTAGTCTGTCTGTCTGTCAAATTATTCATATAAGAAAAAGTGATATCCTACGGCAGCTATCTGATCTAGTGTTCTCTGTTTGCAAAAGCCTGAAAATTCATTTTTTCGCTTCTCAGATGTACAAGATAATCTCAGTTACAAAATCCATTAATTTGCTTGTTTTTAGGGTGTATTAAAGTGAGAAAAAATAATCAAGCATAGGTTTTGTTAAAGCCGGGGGCTTCTATACCCTTGTGGTGCTGTTCCTGTGGGAAACTAGCTAAAGCCTGTTTCCGTCTGGGAAGAGACTAACCTCGGGTATAGAAGCCCCGCCTTTTACAAAATCCATGCTCGATTCTTTAAATCTATGAGATAAAGGATTAAGTAGGATCATTACCCATTACTCTGATAGTTGTTGTAAAAAAAAATCAGAAATCATTAAAATATTTTTGAATTTCAGCTGCCTGACCTTCAGAATGACAATGTTTTGTGGGCAGATGTCGATATTAGAGATACAGATGTAACTGATGCTTTACAGGGACTCCTTGAGGCTTTACCCAGTGCTTCCCAGAATAAGCAGACGGAGGAAACAATAAAGACCTTAAATGAGGTATCCTTTTTTTGCTCACCCTTAAAGATTATTGAATGTCTTTCCACCTATTCATTTGCTATTGTTTCAGTAACTCTTTAGCATCCACAGGTTTTAGTCAATCACACCTTTTCATGCATTTTAGCAAACAGAGCAGACCCAGGTCAGATTGCTCCTACAGCAGCCATCTGATCAGGGTCTGCTATGTTTGTTTATGGTAAATAAAGATCTGATTAAAGTTTCTACCTGTCAGAGTCATAATGTCATGTGTTCATATGCCACTCTAAAAAATTGTCTAATTATGGATAAAAGTAGAGGGACACTCCTTTTTAGGTAGATTCATTAGGTATTGCGAGGGGGCAGTGTCCGGCGTCCGTTGTCGTGCGTCATGCATATGTGCGTCATGCGTCGTCAACAATTTACTTAAACATCTTCTTCTCTGAAACCATAAGGCCTAGATTTTTGATGTTTGGTATGTAGCATCATCTAATGGTCCACTACAAAGATTGTTCAAATTAATGACCCCCAGACCAAAAATGACCCTGCCCCAAGGCTTTTCAGTTTTTCATAGGAAAATCTTTAAAAATCTTCCTCTCTGAAACAGTAAGACCTAGATATTTGATATTTGGTATGTAGCATTATCTAATGGTCCTTTACAAAGATTGTTCAAATTATGACTCCCGGATAAAAAATGGCCCGCCCCGGGGCTTATCAGTTTTTCATAGGATTTTTTTTAAAATCTTCTGAAACCATAAGGCCTAGATATTTGATATTTGGTATGAAGCATGATCTAATGGTCCTCTACAAAGATTGTTCAAATTATGACCCCGGACCAAAAATGGCCCCGCCCAAGGGCTTATCATATTTTCATAGGAAAATCTTTAAAAATCTTCTTCTGAAACCGTAAGGCCTAGACTTTTGATACTTGATATGTAGCATCATTTAATGGTCCTCTACAAAGATTGTTCAAATCATGACCCCCGGACCAAAAGTGGCCCCGCCCCAGGGCTTATCAGTTTTTAGCTCACCAGAGCACAAAGTGCTCAAGGTGAGCTATTGTGATACCCCTGTGTCCGGCGTCCGTCCGTCCGGCCGTCCGTCAGTCCGTCTGTCCGTCTGTCCGTCAACAATTTCAAACGACTTCTTCTCTGAAACCGACTGCCCAATTGTAACCAAACTTGGTCAGATACATACTGTGGGTGTGTGCTTTAAAAGTTGTTAAAAGATAGTGCGCGGGGCCATCGGTCTTGTTGCCATGGCAACTGTACACAATATCTAGAAAAATATTCTTCTCCAGAATGACTTGTCCGATTTGAATATAGTTTTCACCAAAATGTTTCTCAGTTGATAGACTTTAAAAGTTGTTAAAAGAATTTTCATCCGGCAAAAAACATGGCCGCCAGAGGGCGTGGTCATTTTTTCCATATATGGTAATATATGAAAATCTTTAAAAATCTTCTTCTCTGAAACCATATGTCCTAGATCATTGATATTTGGTATGTAGCATGATCTTATGGTCCTCTACAAAGATTGTTCAAATTATGACCCCCGGGCCAAAAATGGCCCCGCCCAAGGGCTTATCAGTTTTTCATAGGAAAATCTTTAAAAATCTTCTTCTCTGAAACTGTAAGGCCTAGACCTTTGATATTTGGTATGTAGCATGATCTTATGGTCCTCTACAAAGATTGTTCAAATTATGACCCCTGGCCAAAAATGGCCCCGCCCCAGGGCTTATCAGTTTTTCATAGGAAAATCTTTAAAAATCTTCTCTGAAACTGTAAGGCCTAGACCTTTGATATTTGGTATGTAGCATGATCTTATGGTCCTCTACTAAAGTTGTTCAAATTATGACCCCCAGGCCAAAAATGGCCCCGCCCAAGGGCTTATCAGTTTTTCATAGGAAAATCTTTAAAAATCTTCTTCTCTGAAACTGTAAGGCCTAGACCTTTGATATTTGGTATGTAGCATGATATTATGGTTCTCTACAAAGATTGTTCAAATTATGACCCCCGGGCCAAAAATGGCCCCGCCCAAGGGCTTATCAGTTTTTCATAGGAAAATCTTTAAAAATCTTCTTCTCTGAAACTGTAAGGCCTAGACCTTTGATATTTAGTATGTAGCATGATCTTATGGTCCTCTACAAATATTGTTCAAATTATGAACACTGGGCTAAAAATGGCCCCGCCCAAGGGCTTATCAGTTTTTCATAGGAAAATCTTTAAAAATCTACTGAAACTGTAAGGCCTAGACCTTTGATATTTGGTATGTAACCTGATCTAATGGTCCTCTACAAATATGTAGCTGTGGCTTGTGGTCCTCTGCCAAGAATGTTTAACTTACGACCCTGACCACTGGGCGAAACTTGGCCCTGCCTAAGGGTTTATCAGTTTTTCATGGGAAAATAAACCATAAGGCTTAGACCTTTAATTAATGGCATATTGCTTTGCCTTGTGGTTCTCTACCAAGGGTGTACACATGATTTCTTGTTGTCAAAAAGGACCCCGCCCCTGGGGTTATATCTGGTGAGCGCTTTAGGGCCTCATGGCCCTCTTGTTCATAGGAAAATCTTTAAAAATCTTCTTCTCTGAAAAGGTAAGGCCTAGATATTTGATATTTGGTATGTAGCATTATTTAATGGTCCTCTACAAAGATTGTTCAAATTATGACCCCCGGATCAACAAAGGCCCTGCCCCGGGCTTATCAGTTTTTCATAGGATTTTTTTCAAAAATCTTCTTCTCTGAAACTATAAGGCTTAGATCCTTGATATACAAAGATTGTTCAAATTATGATCCCCGGACCAAAAATGGCCCCGCCCCAGGGCTTATCAGTTTTTCATAAGAAAATCTTTAAAAATCTTCTTCTCTGAAACCGTAAGGCCTAGACTTTTGATATTTGGTATGGAGCATCATCTAATGGCCCTCTCCAAAGGTTTTTCAAATCATGACTCCCTGGGGCTTATCAGTTTTTCATAGGAAAATATTTAGAATTCTTCCTCTCTGAAACCATATGTCCTAGACCATTCATATTTAATATATAGCATCATCTAATGGTCCTCTACAAAGATTTTCAAATTATGACCCGAACTAAAAATGGCCCACCCGGGGTCTTATCAGTTTTTCATAGGAAAATCTTTAAAAATCTTCTCCTCCAAAACTGTAAAGCCTAAACCTTTGATATTTGGTATGTAGCATCATCTAATGGTCCTCTACAAAGATTTTCAAATTATGACCCCGAACCAAAAATGGCCCACCCCATGGCTTATAAGTTTTTAGCTCACCAGAGCACAAAGTGCTCAAGGTGAGCTATTGTGATACCCCTGTGTTCGGCGTCCGTCTGTCAGTCTGTCCGTCTGTCTGTCCGTCAACAATTTCAAACGACTTCTTCTCTGAAACCGACTGCCCGATTGTAACCAAACTTGGTCAGTTACATACTGTGGGTGGGTGCTTTAAAAGTTGTTAAAAGATAGTGGGTGGGGCCATCGGTCTTGTTGCCATGGCAACTGTACACAATATCTAGAAAAATCTTCTTCTCCAGAATGACTTGTCCGATTTGAATATAGTTTTCACCAAAATGTTTCTCAGTTGATAGACTTTAAAAGCTGTTAAAAGAATTTTGATCTGGCAAAAAACATGGCAGCCAGAGGGCGTGGTCATTTTTTCCATATATGGTAATATTGGAAAAATCTTCTTCTCTGAAACTGTAAAGCCCAGACCTTTGATATTTGGTATGTAGCATGATCTTATGGTCCTCTACAAAGATTGTTCAAATTATGACCCCCGGGCCAAAAATGGCCTCGCCCAAGGGCTTATCAGTTTTTCATAGGAAAATCTTTAAACATCTTCTTCACTGAAACTGTAAGGCCTAGAACTTTGATATTTGGTATGTAGCATGATCTTATGGTCCTCTACAAAAACTGTTCAAATTATGACCCCTGGGCCAAAAATGGCCCCGCCCAAGGGCTTATTAGTTTTTCATAGGAAACTCTTTAAAAATCTTCTTCTCTGAAATTGTAAAGCCTAGACCTTTGATATTTAGTATGCAGCATGATCTTATGGTCCTCTACAAATATTGTTCAAATTATGACCCCCGGGCCAAAAATAGCCCCGCCCAAGGGCTTATCAGTTTTTCATAGGAAAATCTTTAAAAATCTTCTTCTCTGAAACTGTAAGGCCTAGACCTTTGATATTTGGTATGTAGCATGATCTATTGGTCCTCTACAAAGGTTGTTCAAATTATGACCCCCGGGCCAGAAATGGCCCCGCCCAAGGGCTTATTAGTTTTTCATAGGAAAATCTTTAAAAATCTTCTCCTCTGAAACTGTAAGGCCTAGACCTTTGATATTTGGTATGTAGCATGATCTTATGGTCCTCTACAAAGATTTTTCAATAAGACCCCGGGCCAAAAATGGCCCCGCCCAAGGGCTTATCAGTTTTTCATAGGAAAATCTTTAAAAATCTTCTTCTCTCAAACTGTAAGACCTAGACCTTTGATATTTGGTATGTAGCATGATCTATTGGTCCTCTACAAAAGTTGTTTGAATTATGACCCCCGGGCCAAAAATGGCCCCGCCCAAGGGCTTATCAGTTTTTCATAGGAAAATACTTAAAAATCTTCTTCTCTCAAATTGTAAGGCCTAGACCTTTGATATTTGGTATGTAGCATGATCTTATGGTCCTCTACAAATATTGTTCAAATTATGACCCCCGGGCCAAAAATGGCCCCACCCAAGGGCTTATCAGTTTTTCATTGGAAAATCCTTAAAAATCTACTGAAACTGTAAGGCCTAGACCATTGATATTTGGTATGTAACATGATCTAATTGTCCTCTACAAATATGTAGCTGTGGCTTGTGGTCCTCTGCCAAAAATGTTTAACTTACGACCCTAACCACTGGGCGAAACTTGGCCCTGCCTCAGGGCTTATCAGTTTTTCATGGGTAAAATATAAAATATTATTTTTCTCTGAAACCATAAGGCTTAGACCTTTAATTAATGGCATACTGCTTTGCCTAGTGGTTCTCTACCAAGGTTATACACATGATTTCTTGTGGTCAAAAATGGCCCCACCCCTGGGGTTATCTCAGGTGAGCGCTTCAGGGCCTCATGGCTCTCTTGTTTATAGGTAAATCTTTAAAAATCTTCTTTTCCGTAACTGTAAGGCCTAGACCTTTGAAATGGTATGTAGTATCATTAAATGGTTTTCTACCAAGATTGTTCAAATTATGACCCCAGGACCAAAATTGCCCCGCCCCTGGCATCATCTAAAGTTCTTTTATTAAGATTAAAATTATCGCTTTTGGTTTCATATTGGCCCCAATCTGAAGCTGACTTATTTTTAGCTCACCTGGCACAAAGTGCCAAGGTGAGCTAATGGGATGATCCTATGTCCGGCGTCCGGCGTCGTGCGTATGTGCGTTGTGCGTACGTGCGGGCGTCAACAATTTACTTAAACATCTTCTTCTCTGGAATTACAAAGCCAAGAGCTTTGATATTTGGTATGTAGTATGATGTAATGGTCCTCTACGAAGATTGTTCAAATTATGACCCCCGGGCCAAAAATGGCCCCGCCCAAGGGCTTATCAGTTTTTCATAGTTAAACCTTTAAAAATCTTCTTCTCTGAAACTGTTAGGCATAGACCTTTGGTATTTGGTATGTAGCATCACCTAATGGTCCTCTACTAAGATTGTTCAAATTATGACCCCTGTGCCAAAAATGGCCCCGCCCCAGGGCTTATCAGTTTTTCATAGGAAAATCTTGAAGAAATCATCTTCTCTGAAACTGTAAGGCATAGACCTTTGATATTTGGTATGTAGCATGATCTAATGGTCCTCTACTAAGATTGTTCAAATTATGACCCCTGGGCCAAAAATGGCCCTGCCCCGGGACTTATCAGTTTTTCATAGGAAAATCTTTAAAGATCTTCTTTTGAAAATGTAAGGCATAGACCTTTGGTATTTGGTATGTAGCATCATCTAATGATCCTCTACTAAGATTGTTCAAATTATGACCCCCAGGACAAAAATGGCCCCGCCCCAGGGCTTATCAGTTTTTCATAGGAAAATCTTGAAGAAATCATCTTCTCTGAAACTGTAAGGCATAGACCTTTGATATTTGGTATGTAGCATGATCTAATGGTCCTCTACTAAGATTGTTCAAATTATGACCCCTGGGCCAAATATGGCCCCGCCCCGGGGCTTACAGTTTTTCATAGGAAAATCTTTAAATATATTCTTCTCTAAAATTATAAGGTATAGACCTTTGATATTTGGTATGTAGCATTATTTAATCACCCTCTACTAAGATTAATCAAAATATGACCCCGGGACCAAAAATGGCCCCGCCCAAGGGCTTATCAGTTTTTCATAGGAAAATCTTTAAAAATCTTCTCCTGCAGAACTGTAAGGTCTAGGCCCTTGATATTTGGTATGTAGCATCATCTAATGGTTTTCTACCAAGATTATTCAAATTATTACCCCTGGGTCAAAAATGGACCCGTCCTGGGGCTTATCAGTTTTTCATATAAAAAGCTTTAAGAATCTTCTTCTCCAAAACTGTAAGGCAGAGACCTTGAATATTTGGTATGTAGCGCTATCTAATAGTTTTCTACCAAGATTGTTCAAATTATGTCCCCTGGGTTGAAAACTTCCCCGCCCAGGGGCATATCAGTTTTTTATTGGAAAGTTTTTAAAAATCTTCTCTTAAAAATCTTTAAAAGTCTTCTCTGAACTTGTAAGGCATAGACCTTAGATATTTGGTATGTTGCATTATCTAATAGTCCTCTACCAAGATTTTCAAATTATGAACCCCAGATCAAAATTGACCCCGCCCTGGGGCTTAATAGTTTTTCATAGGAAAATCTTTAAGGTCTAGACTCTTTATATTTAGTATTTAGCATCATCTGATGGTTTTCTACCAAGATTTTTCAAATTATGCAATCTGTCATTGAAATCATTAATCTGTTACGAACAGGTGAGCGATTAAGGGCCATCATGGCCCTCTTGTTACATAGAAATACAGTGTATGCATAAGTCTATAGTAACCAGGTGAGCGATTTAGGGCCATCATGGCCCTCTTGTCTTATTATTATGATTCTTCTTCTTTCCTCTTCTTATTCTTGTTCATCTTCTTCCACTATGAACTTGACTGACATATGTCTCGATATTAAGTAATAGTCGGATCTTAATGAAACTTCACATGAACATTGCTGGTTATGAGCAGATGTGCACTCAACTTGTAGGTTTTTTAGCTCACCTGGCACAAAGTGCCAAGGTGAGCTATTGGGATGATCCTATGTCCGGCGTCGTGCGTATGTGCAGTGTGCGTCGTGCGTAAGTGCGGGTGTCAACAATTTACTAAAACATCTACTTCTCTGTAACTACAAAGCCAAGAGCTTTGATATTTGGTATTTAGCATCATCTAATGGTCCTCTACAAAGACTGTTCAAATTATGTGCCTCCAGCCAAAAATGGCCCCGCCCCAGGGCTTATCAGTTTTTCATAGGAAAATCTTTAAAAATCTTCTTCTAAGGCATAGACCTTTGATATTTGGTATGTAGCATGATCTGATCTAATGGTCCTCTACTAAAATTGTTCAAATTATGACCCCTGGGCCAAAAATGGTCCCGCCCAAGGGCTTATCATTTTTTCATAGGAAAATCTTTAAAAATCTTCTTCTCTGAAACTGTAAGGCATAGACCTTTGATATTTGGTATGTAGCATGATCTAATGGTCCTCTACTAAGATTGTTCAAATTATGACCCCTGGGCCAAAAATGGCCCTGCCCCGGGGCTTATCAGTTTTTCATAGGAAAATCTTTAAAAATCTTCTTCTGAAAATGTAAGGCATAGACCTTTGGTATTTGGTATGTAGCATCATCTAATGGTCCTCTACAAAGATTGTTCAAATTATGACCCCCAGGACAAAAATGGCCCAGCCCCATGGCTTATCAGTTTTTCATAGGAAAATCTTTAAAAACCTTCTTCTCTGAAACTCTAAGGCATAGCATCATCTAATGGTCCTCTACTACGATTGTTAGCTCACCTGAGCCAAAGGCTCAAGGTGAGCTATTGTGACCGCCTGTCGTCCGTCTGTCCATCTGTCCCGTCTGTCCGTTCACTTTTATTTCAAATGACTACTTCTCCTAAACCACTGGGAGGATTTCAACCAAATTTCACAGAAATGTACCTTAGGCTGTCCTCTATCAAAAAATGGCCCTGCCCCACTACTTTTACAGGTTTGTTTTTTTTAAATCTTTAAAAATCTTCTTCTCTGAAACCACAATTTCTAGAGCTTTGATATTTGGTATATAGCATTGACTAATGGTCCTTTACCAAGTTTGTCAAAATGATGACCCCCGGGCCAAAAATGGCCCTGCCCTGGGGCTTGTAGTTTTTACATAGACTTATATAGGGAAACCTTTAAAAATCTTTTTGTCTGAAACCACATAATCTAGAGCTAAGATATTTGGTATGAAGCATCACCTAATATACCACTACCAGATGTGTTCAAATAATGACCCCTGGGCCAAAAATGGTCCCACCCTGGGGTTTTATGCTACTTAACATCAGAATCTGTAACACTTAAAAGGTAATTTCCTCACAGTTATTTCCCTTGTCCCATCAGCATAGCCATAAGGGACAAAGGGAGATAACTGCATTGGACTTCTAGTATCATTCTATTTATAACTATTTATAATAAAATGTTGAAGGTGAATCAGTGTAGCTGTTTTAGAAGGCATAGAAACAGATCTATCAATTTCCATTAGCAAATAGCAGACCCTGATCCTATAGGAGCCACCTTATCTGGGTCTACTCTGTTTGCAGATGCATGAAAACAAGTTTATATGAGGGAAATTAAGGGTTAAATAAACAACTCTAGATCCTAAACTGCAGTTCAAAGGTTACAGTGCTGGGCAGTAAAATCTCTCCAGGTCAATGCATGACTCTTAACTCTTTGCATGCTAGTGGTGAAACTGTGATTACCTATGCAAACAGTTTGGATCCAGATGAGAGGCCGCATACTGCGGCCTCTCATCAGGATCCAAACTGTTTGTCATCTTAACCATATTTTTGCAAAAAAAATGAAAGTAAGTTTATTTTAAGAATTGAAGCAGATGACAATAACTTTTTGTTGCAGACGAAACATTAAAGGCATTTTGAAAGGGATGTTGACCCATTAACCCCAGTGTGTAGTGTGAGTGATAGCTAGATGTTACATGTTTATTTCTAATGTCTCTCAAATTAGATGTGAGAGATATTGGAAAGTAACAATTCAGCCAATCAAGGAAAATGATCACCATCTAGACTTTTGATCTGGGTCCAAACCCAACTGATGTAAGTCATGGCAATGTTTAAGAAAACTGTGAAAACATGATTATGCAATGGCCCAACTGATATAAGTCATGGTAATTCTTAAGAAAACATGATAATGCATTTGCCCCCCTAATAATGATAGGTGTTAAAATTACTACTGTGGATTAAGTCTGCTGCCCAAAAAAGCATCTTAAATATAACTTTTTTTTTTAGCTCACCTGAGCTTGCTCAAGTGAGCTATTGTCATGGTGCTCCGTCCGGCGTCCGGCGTCGTGCGTCGTGCGTCGTGCGTCGTGCGTCGTCAACATTTGGCTTGTGAACACTCTAGAGGTCACATTTGTAGCCAAATCTTCATGAAACTTGGTCAGAATGATTGTCTTGAAAAAATCTCGGATGAGTTCGAAAGTGGGTCATGTGGGGTCAAAAACTAGGTCACTAGGTCAAATTATTCAAAATCTTTGTGAACACTCTAGAGGTCACATTTTTAGTCCAATCTTCATGAAACTTAGTCAGAATGATTGTCTTGATAGAAACTTAAATGAGTTTGAAAGTGGGTCACATACGGTTAAAAACTAGGTCACTGGGTCAAATTATTGAAAAACCTTGTGAACAATCTAGAGGTCACATTTTTAGTCCAATCTTGATCAGACTTGCTCAGGATGATATTCTTGATGATATCTCGATCAAGTTCGATCATGGGTGGGGCAGGATTAAAAAGTAGGTCATTAGGTCAAATCTTAAAAAAATCTTGTTTACACTGTAGAAGCCACAATTTCTGCCTAATCTTCATCAAACTTGCTCAGAATGATAACCTTGATGATATCTTGATCGAGTTTGATCATATGTGGGCTTGGGTCAAAAAGTAGGTCACTAGGTCAAATCTTAGAAAAATCTTGTTTACACTCTAGAAGCCACATTTTCTGCCTATTCTTCATCAAACTTGCTCAGAATGATGACCTTGATGATATCTCAATTGAGATCCATCATGGGTGGGCTGGGGTCAAAATGTAGGTCACTAGGTCAAATCTTAGAAAAATCTTGTTTACACCCTAGAGGCCACATTTTCAGCCCAATCTTGATCAAACTTGCTCAGAATGATAACCTTGATGATCTCTCATTTGAGTTCGGTTGTGGGTGGTGTGGGGTGAAAAAGTAGGTCACTAGGTCAAATCTTAGAAAAATCTTGCCTACACTCTAGAAGCCACATTTTCTGCCTAATCTTGATCACGCTTGCTCAGAATGATAATCTTATGCCGTGTGATTCTTGCTCAGAATGATAACCTTATGCCGTGTGATTCTTTAGCCTATTGGAGGGGCTGTATTCGAATAAACTTTTCAAGCTACAATAGTAATGTGTACCTTGTCTGCATAAGCCTTTCAGATTGAATAACTCTCTGCACAATATGGATATTTTCAATGTTATCAAATGAAAATTAGAAATATTAATTTGTTTTCAACACAAGCCTCACCGATAGTCCATAAAATTAGCTCATTTAGGTATTTAACTATATAAGTAGCAAGCTTGCTGTTTATACAGCTAAATATCTAAATGAGCTAGTTTGGATTTGCAATGAAGAGAATTGGCAATCATAGACATGCGGTCAACTTTTCAATGGTCCTCTACAAAGATTGTTCAAATTATGTCCCCCGGACCAAAAATGGCCCCGCCCTGGGGCTTATCAGTTTTTCATAGGAAAATCTTTAAAAATCTTCTCCTCTGAAACCGTAAGGCCTAGACCTTTGATATTTGGTATGTAGCATCATCTAACGGTCCTCTACAAAGATTGTTCAAATTATGACCCCTGGGCCAAAAATGGCCCCGCCCCAGGGCATATCAGTTTCTCATAGGAAAATCTTTAAAAATCTTCTTCTCTGAAACTGTAAGGCCTAGACTTTTGGTATATAGTATGTAGCATCATCTTATGGTCCTCTACAAAGATTGTTCAAATTATGACCCCCGGGCCAAAAATGGCCCCGCCCCGGGGCTTATCAGTTTTTCTTAGGAAAATCTTTAAAAATCTTCTCCCCTGAAACCGTAAGGCCTAGACCTTTGATATTTGGTATGTAGCATTATCTAATTGTCCTCTACAAAGATTGTTCAAATTATGACCATTGGACCAAAAATGGCCCCGCCCCAGGGCTTATCAGTTTCTCATAGGAAAATCTTTAAAAATCTTCTTCTCTGAAACCGTAAGGCCTAGACCTTTGGTATTTAGTATGTAGCATCATCTAATGGTCCTCTACAAAGATTGTTCAAATTATGACTCCCGGACCAAAAATGGCCCAGCCCCCGGGCTTATCAGCTTTTCATAGGAAAATCTTTAAAAATCTTCTTCTCTGAAACTGTAAGGCCTAGACCATTGATATTTGGTATGTAGCATTATCTAATGGTCCCTTACAAAGATTGTTTAAATTATGACCCCTGGACCAAATACGGCCCGCCCCAGAGCTTATCAGTTTTTCAAAGGAAAATCTTTAAAGATCTTCTTCTCTGAAACCATAAGGCCAGGTGAGCGATTTAGGGCCATCATGGCCCTCTTGTTATAAAATTTGATGACAACACATTAAAAAGTCCTAAAATGTCTGAATCTTGTATGATATTAATGAAATAACTGAGTAAATATAACTTAATTATAACAGTAGACGTGACTCTTCTCAATTTCAATTGTTAAAAATACTAATGACCCGTTTAATTGAATTATCATCAGACATTCACACCTAGAGCTAGAATTATTTCTAAACACCTATTAACCCTTAACCTGTTTGCTTTGACAAACATTGATCTGGGACTACTCTTGTTTGCTAATGCTTAACGAATTGTTATTTCCATAAATAGAAGTTTTAGCTTTGAAAAAAACTGTAAAATCAAATCTATATCTTGTCAAATGTAAACAGAGCAGACCCTGATCAGACAGCTTCTATAGCAGCCGTCTGATCTAGTCTACTCTTATTTTTAATGTGTAAAACACATTATTTCTCTGAAGAGAAATTTTTGCTTTGACAAAAACTTTAGAATCCGATCTATATTGTGTCAAAAGAAACAGAGAAGACCTAGATCAGACAGCTTCCGTAGGAGTCGTCTGATCTGAGTCTACTCTGTTTGCTAATGCATAAAAACAGCTTTATATGAGGAAAGGGTTAAACGATTTTTAAAGATATTCTTATTGGTCATTTCACACAAAAACTGGCATTATGTACTGCCTAGCACTTTATTTGCCTATATACCTGGGTCAAGGTATAATTGCATAGCTTTATTGAAGTCATTTGAATTTCTCAAAGACCAGGTTTAGGCATTTTGTGCTAAGGCAAAAATGGCACAAATTGTAAACAGTTTAGATCTTGGTCAACCAGTCACTTGGTATTAGTTCTGAATTCAGTTCAAGTTTATTCAGCAGTGAAAGTGTGAAAGCAGTGCACTAAGCTTATTTCATCTGCTAGAAATGTTGTCCACTGAAAAATTAACATGTCAATATACATGTATTACTGTAACTCAGGTGAGCGATATAGGGCCAATGGCCCTCTTGTTCAAATTATGACCCCTGGGCCAAAAATGGCCCCACCCCGGGCCTTATCAGTTTTTCATAGGAAAATCTTTAAAAATCTTCTTCTCTGAAAATGTAAGGAATAGAACTTTAGTATCTGGTATGTAGCATTGTCTTATGATCCTCTACTAAGATTGTTCAAATTATGACCCCCAGGACAAAAATGGCCCCGTTCCGGCGCTTATCAGTTTTTCATAGGAAAATCTTTAAATATTTTCTTCTCTAAAATTATAAGGTATAGACCTTTTATTTTTAGCTCACCTGAGCAAAGCTCAGGGTGAGCTTTTGGGAGACTTGAATGTCCGTCGTCCGTCGTCCGTCGTGTGTCGTCAACAATTTGCTTGTGAACACTCTAGTGGTCACAATTGTAGTCTAATCTCCATGAAACTTAGTCAGAATGAATGTCTTGATAGAATCTTGGACGAGTTCGAAAGTGGGTCAAGTTGGGTTAAAAACTAGGTCACTAGGTCAAATAGTAGGAAAACCTTGTGAACCCTCTACAGGTCACATTTTTAGCCCAATTTTCATGAAACTTGGTCAGAATGATTGTCTTGATAAAATCTCGGAGGAGTTTGAAAAATGGGTTATGTGGGGTAAAAAACTAGGTCACTAGGTCAAACAGTAGAAAAACCTTGTGAACACTCTAGTAGTCACAATTATAGTCCAATCTTCATGAAACTTGGTCAGAATGAATGTCTTGATAAAATCTGGGACGAGTTTGAAAGTGGGTCAAGTGGAGTTAAAAACTAGGTCACTAGGTCAAACAGTAGAAAAACCTTGTGAACACTCTAGTGGTCACAATTTTAGTCCAATCTTCATGAAACTTAGTCATAATGATTGTCTAGATAAAATCTCAAACGAGTTTGAAAGTGGGTTATGTGGGGTTAAAAACTAGGTCACTAGGTCAAATAGTACGAAAACCTTGTGAACACCATAGAGGTCACATTTATAGCCAAATCTTCATGAAAATTGGTCAGAATGATTGTCCTAATAAAATCTTGGACAAGTTTGAAAGTGGGTAATGTGAGGTCAAAAAGTAGGTCACTGGGTAATATCTTAGAGAAATCTAGTTTACACTCCAGTGGCCACATTTTTAGCCCAGTCTTCCTCAAACTTGCTCAGAGTGTTTGTCTTGGTGATATCAAGGTTGAGTGTGATCATGGGTTGGGTGGGAATAGAAAGTAGGTCACTAGGTCAAATCTTAGAAAAAATACTTTAGAGAGCACATTTTTAGCCCAATCTTCATTGGTCAGAATCATTGTCTTGATAAAATCAGTATACTAAATCTTTGAAAATCTTGTTCTGCAGAACCACTGCTCATGATCCACTGCTCATGATCCACTATCAACATTGTTCATATATTGACCCTAAGTTAAATATTGACCCTACCCATGGGCTACCCTGCAAAAATCTTAAATCTATGGTAATCAGGTGAGCGATTAAGGGCCATCTTGGCCCTCTTGTTGGTATGTAGCTTTATTTAATGGTCCTCTACCAAGATTAATCAAATTATGACCCCGGGCCAAAAATGGCCCCGCTCATGGGCTTATCAGTTTTTCATAGAAAAATCTTTGAAAATCCTCTTCTCTGAAAATGTAAGGAATAGACCTTTAGGATTTGGTATGTAGCATGATCTTATGATCCCCTACTAAGATTGTTCAAATTATGACCCCCAGGACAAAAATGGCCCGTCCCGGTGCTTATCAGTTTTTCATATCTTCTTCTCTAAAATTATCAGGTATAGACCTTTGATATTTGGTATGTAGCTTTATTTAATGGTCCTCTACCAAGATTAATCAAATTATGACCCCCGGGCCAAAAATGGCCCCGCCCAAGGGCTTATCAGTTTTTCATAGGAAAATCTTTAAAAATCTTCTCCTCCAGAACTGTAAGGTCTAGGCCCTTGATATTTGGTATGTAGCATCATCTGATGGTTTTCTACCAAGATTATTCAAATTATTACCCCTGGGTCAAAAATGGACCCGCCCTGGGGCTTATCAGTTTTTCATATGAAAAGCTTTAAGAATCTTCTTCTCCAAAACTGTAAGGCAGAGACCTTTAATATTTGGTATGTAGCGCTATCTAATAGTATCTACCAAGATTGTTCAAATTATGTCCCCTTGGTTGAAAATGGCCCCGTCCAGGGGCATATCAGTTTATAGCTCACCAGAGCACAAAGTGCTCAGGGTGAGCTTTTGTGATCACCTGATGTCAGTCGTCCGTCGCCCGCGTCAACAATTTGAACCTTTAAAAACTTCTCCTCTGAATCTACAGGGTTCTCAGCTTTATTCTTTGGTACATAGCATCACCTATAGGTCCTCTACAAAAGTTATATAAATGATGCCCCTGGGGTCAAAATTGGCCCTGCCCCAGGGGTTGGAAGTTTTCAATAGAAACATATAGTGAAAACTTTGAAAATCTTCTCCTGAAACTGGAAGGTTTTCAGCTTTCATATTTGGCACATAGCATCATGTTCAGGTACTCTACAAAAGTTTTATAAATTATGACCCTGGGGTCAAAAGTTGCCACGCCCCAGGGGTGGGAAGTTTTCAATGGAAACAAATAGTGAAATCTTTGAAAATTTTCTCCTCTGAAACTGGAAGGCTCTCAGCTTTCATATTTGGCACAGAGCATCATGTTTAGGTCCTCTACAAAGTTATATAGATTATGTCCTTGGGGTCAAAATTGGCCCTGCCCCAGGGGTGGGAAGTTTTCAATTGACACATACAATGAAAACTTTGAAAATCTTTTCCTCTGAAACTGGAAGGTTCTTAGCTTTCATATTTTCACATAGTATCATGTTTAGGTCCTCTACAAAAATTATATAAATTATGGCCCTTGGGTTAAAATTGGCCCGCCCCAGGGTCGGGCAGTCTTCAGTAGAAACAAATAGTGAAATCTTTGAAAATCTTCTCCTCTGAAATTGGAATGCGCTCAGCTTTCATATTTGGCACAGAGCATCATGTTTAGGTCCTCTACAAAAGTTATATAAATTATGCCCCTGGGGTCAAAATTGGCCCGCCCCAGGTGTGGGAAGTTTTCAATAGAAACATATGGTGGAAACTTTGAAAATCTTCTCCTCTGAAACTGGAAAGTTCTTAGCTTTCATATTTGGCACATAGCATCATGTTTAGGTCCTCTACAAAAGTCATATAAATTATGGCCCTTGGGTTAAAATTGGCCCGCCCCAGGGGTGGGAAGTTTTCAATAGAAACAAATAGTGAAATCTTTGAAAAGCTTCTCCTGAAACTGGAAGGCGCTCAGCTTTCATATTATTTTCAAAATTGTGAGCCCCGGATCAAAAATGGCCCCGCCCTGGGGCTTAACAGTTTTTCATAGGAAAATCTTTAAAATATCTTCTCCTCCAAATCTGTAAGGTCTAGATTCTTTATATTTAGTATGTAGCATCATCTAATGGTTTTCTACCAATATTTTTCAAATTATGTAATCTGTCATTGAAATCATTAATCTGTTATGAACAGGTGCGGGATTAAGCTCCATCATGGCCCTCTTGTTTAAATATTGCCATGGTAACCAAATGGTGAGCTCTGATTGGTCAAAATTAAGATGTTATATTTTGCTGAAAATTGGTATCATTGGGTATTTGGGTGCCCTAAATTCAATCATAGGTATTTTGAAAGAGTTGGTTACCATGGTAACAGATTGGTAGCCTCTGACTGGTTGAAATTTAGATATTAGGTTTTGTTGGAAATTTGTAAGTAGGGGTATAAAGGTACCCCAAACTTAATGGCAGGTGTTTTAAACATGTTGGTTGTCATGGTAACCCGGTGATGGCCTTTGATAAATAAATAAAGATTTTGCTCATTGATACCTATTGTCCATTTGGTTTTGGGGATTTGGTTACCAAAAGTACTTGTTAATATTAATTATGTCATCATGTTTTACAAAAAATAATATAACTAATAATAATGGTGTCATTATTTCTTAAAAGAATATTCAACAGGTAATGGGTAAATCAATCTTGGATACAATGTGTACTGTCATAAGTTCTTGGTCAGCTTTGATTATTGTATCAGTAGGTGTAGAGTTGTATGCCCTTGTTGATGTATATTGAAATGGCACATACATGTATTAATTTGTTAACATTAACACTCTAAGATCCTTAATATGTCCCCCCCACGTCACACCTTTTTGTCTAGACAATAACTTCATATATGGGAAGAGCATAATGAGAGGAAGTGTTATACACAAGATCCATAACTCTTGCTTCTTATAATGGAGTTATTGCCCCATGTACATTTCTTTCACACTTTCTTGTCCGGACAATAACTCCAATATGGCTTATGCCATTTCATTGAAACTTCATGCATGGAAAGATCATGAGGAAGTGTCATGTACAAGGGCCATAAACATGGCTTTATTACTTTTGGAGTTATTGCCCTTTATTGCATTTTTTTTGTCTGATCAATTACTCCTGTTCTACTGATGCTATTAGAACAACATTTCATGGTGGAAAGACATAATGGAGGAAAATGCCATGCACAAGGTCCATAATGGGAGTTTTTTTTGTCTAGCCAATAACTCCTTTATGGCTAATGCCATTGGATTGAAACTTCATGCATAGAAAGGGCATGATGAGATGAATTGTCATGTACAAGGGCTATAACTCTGACTTCAATACTTCTGGAGTTATTGCCCTTTGTTATTTTTTTGTCCAATCAAAAACTCCTCTTCTACTGATGCTATTTGGAATGACATTTCATTTATTGAAAGAGCATGATGGAATGAAGTGTCATGCACAAGTTCCATAATTCTGGCTTCAATAATATTTGAGTTATTGCCCCTGAGTTATAGGACTTTGAAATTTTTACATAGGAAATTTTGTCCACATGGTTTCTCCAAAACGTTTTAACCCTTTCCTTTATGTGAACACATTTTCACGCACTTGCAAACAGAGAATACCCATATCAGACAGCTCCTAGAGGAGCCATCGATCAGGTTCTGCTCTGTTTGCTAATGGAATTTGATAGATATGTTTCTTTAGTTTTTAGAATGATTACACTGTTTGACTTTCCATATTTCATTATAACTGTTGTTGTCTATGAATATTCAGTCGGCAATGAAATTTGGACAAAATATAGAACAGGGAAAGGGTTACTCAGACATTCATGAAGTTTCATAATATTGATCAGCATCATACCTAGTTGTGCATATCTTATTCCGGTTTGATGATTTTCTGCAGAGTTATGGGAATTTTACATGGAAAATTTTGTCTGTGCAGTTTCTCCAAAACCTAAGGTCGAATTTTCTTGAAACCTAGTAGGATTGATCAGCACCATGTCTAGTTGTACATATTTTATTCTTGTTCCGGTTTGATGATTTTCTGGGGAGCTATGGGACTTCGGAAAATTTTGTCGTGCACAGGGGAGACATCAGTTTTTGTATCAAAAATAATTCTAGTTTATTCATGATTTTGGAATAGTCTGAGAATTCAGACAAGTTTGATAATGGACAAATCTGATGAGCAGGTATAGAGTTATATATTCCCTTGATTTATCAAAAAAATTACATAGCAGTAATCACAAATCAGCTACTTATATCTTCACAGATTCTTATCATATTCAATAAATAATGATGAAATTCTTAAGCTCTCAAATAAGTTCCATTACGAATGAAATCTGACCAAATGATCAAGAGTTATGTGCCCTTGATTAATGCCTGGTTAATACTCTACAGAACCTTTATGAGATATACATATATTATCAGCCATTGAAATTCCAGCTAGTGCTTTTCCCCAGACATAGTATCTCGAAATGGCAAAAGTAAGATTTTGTAAATCTCTCTGAAGAGAATTAAATTATTATCTAGAATAAATTATTGGTGTGACTGTTGCACCAAAATGGCTGACTAACAGGACTTGAGCCTTATATCATGTTATGTCCATATTTAAATATGATTTCATAACAGTATGACATTACGTTACAATCATAGAGGCATGATCCTTTTAAAAAAAAAGGATCTAGGCATTCTGTTGTAGACAATGATTTCTTAACCCCTTCATTGCTATGAAGTGATATCTTATGCAAACAGTTGGGATCGGGATGATATGCTGAGTAACTCAGTGTCTTGTCAGGATCCAAACTGTTGGCACTCTGTTTATTGTTTTATGAATAAATGAAACAAGCGTCCACTCTAAAACTTGAAGCAAATGAAAATGTGTCCAGTGGGGGACTATGCTTGCGTTGAAAGGGTTAAATTTGTGTATGAAATACGATAATTTCTACATGTAAAGTTATTCATTACTTTAAACATATATATACAAATGTATGTATAATGAGAATACAATGACAATGAATGGAGTTGAATTTGTTCAGTAGCTGATACCATAAAATTACAATAACTTTCAGTTAAAAGACTTATGGGACAAATCATGGCAGTTCCTTCAAGACAACAACTCTAAATGCTCAGAACTATCAGTGGCCAATGATGAATTTGTTTCAAGGTAAGCAATGTTTTTTATACCCCCATAACTTTGGAGGCATATTGTGTTGTCTTTGTACACCTGTACAGTTGTATGTCCTGAAAATCCTGCATGTCATGTGTCCAACACCTATATTTAGCAGATATGTTTCAATCGTTGATTACTGGTAACAACCTTTATGTATATATGTGGGGAAAGGAAGGAATACCAACTGCTATGATCATTTTTTACAGAATTATTGTCCTTAAATGATATATAAGAAAATCTTGTCTGTCAAATTCCTCTTTCTTGTATCTTTTTAACCTTTTACTCCATTAATACACCTTTCTAAGCCTTTGCAAACAGAGTAGACCCAGATCAGACGGCTCCTATAGGAGCCGTCTGATCAGGGTCTGCTCTGTTTGCTTATGATATAATATAGATATGATTGGACAGTTTCTGACATGGCCAAAACTTCATGTGTTCATATGCTGTTATAACAATTAAACTAATTAATATTCATGATATCATTTATATTTACATGAATAACCATGGAGTAAAGGGTTAACCCTTTCTCTCATGAATATTCATGCAAGAATTAGTGACATCATGAATATTGATTTGCTGAATTATGTCTCCCGCACAATGTATCATAATACATTGTTGCTCATCTAGCACATTGATTTATTGACCAATTTATCTCAAATTTGCTTTAAGAATTGTCAAGATAAAAGCTTAGATGAGTTCGATTTTCAGAGGAATCTATCATGGGGAATCACTTTTTTCCACTGACAATGTGGCGGCGTTGGGTATGTGAGCTTACTCACTAAAGTTCTTTAATTCTACAAGCAAATAGAGCAGACCCTGATCAGAAAGCTTCTACAGGAGCAGTCTGATCTGGGTCTACTCTGTATGCACAGTTATCAAAAGGAGTATCTGTGAAATAAAGGGCTAATATTCTCTGAAATCATTGGATTATTGGAAAAAAAATTGTTGATGATTTTTTGTGAAGAAGATTTTCCGTTTAAAAATGGTCATCAACAGCACTAAATATCCTTATATGGCTGTATTAAAAGATTAAAAAATTGTCTGTTCTAAAACCATTTTCAGACAAGATTTGAATGTAAGATTTTATGAGTATTCCTTTAATATGTGTCCCATTACCAAAGGTGCTCGGATTGTTTGAATTTGTAAAAAAATAAATGTAAAGTTCTTGCTATTAATTAAACAGTTGAACAAATGTTCCTATATACATAATAGAGCATTTGTCTCAGGGGAGCAATAAAGAGCCATCATCTCTGTCTTGCAAATAATTTTAAAAATGTTCTTATGTACACAATAATTTGTATGGCCTATTGACTCAAGTGAATGATATTTGATCATAATGTTTATATTCAGCTATTGACACATCTCATTTTGTGATTTGCAGATTCACAGAAAACTTTGACCAAATTGAGGTTCTTGGCACAGGTGGATTTGCTGTGGTATTTGAAGCAAGGCATAAGTTAGATGAAGCAAAATATGCCATTAAACGAATAGCTCTGAAGAACAGGTAGATTTATTTTATAACAATTAAAGGATAGTGTTCTACAGAGATACTTTAAATAGAAACATTTTCTTGTATTCACATACTTATTGTTGACGGTTTCGACCTTCTTTCTGTGGCCATCATCAGAACTTCTAACTGCGGTAAGGTCACGGTTGACGATCCCGATGATTTCATGTGGCATTCATTGGGATCGTCAACAGTGACCTTACCGCAGTTAGGCAGTTCTGATGATGGCCACAGAAAGAAGTTGTCAAAAACGTCAACAATAAGTACGTGAAAATTCATTTATTTGTGTTGCAGTAGAAGAATACGAGGGCTTGGTTCAAAACTATTCTAACTCCTTGACTTTGTGAAGGAGTTAGAATAGTTTTGCACCAAGCCCTCGAATTATTATATGTTTCTATTCAAATTGAATTACCAACATGATGAACTCCTTCAAGAATATAAGGGATACTTTAAGTATGGTGCTTAAAGTATTTTAAACCTTTCACCGGTGAAGTTTTAGATGAACTATTCCTTTAATATTCCTTGTATCTATAATATTCATTAATTATTAAGAATTGAAAAATTGTCCAATAAAAACTCTGCCACAGCATGTAGTTGGTACTAACTCCATCACAGGGTTCAAGTCAGCACTAGCTGTATCGTCTGCTCTATAGCTACAAGATACAGTAAAACCTCGATTATCCGAACACTAAAATACGTATTATTATCGATCTTTAAGACAGGTGGCAGCTTAATGCATGGTGAAAGTCATGCAGAAAGCTCCTCTAGGAGCTTTCTGCATGACTTTCATCATGCATTAAGCAGCCACCTGCCTAAAAGGGTCTAAATTCGTTTATAACGAAAATTTGAATAATCAAGGTTTTACTGTATTTAATCTTTTTCATAAGCTTTTTCACGCCTTTGCAAACAGAGAAGGCCCAGATCAGATGGCTCCTGCACTCTGTTAAAAAAAAAATGCTTTGATATTAGATTAAAATATCTGACTCTACAGTATCTACCAATACCAAAAAACTCCATGAACTTTCCACTAGAATTTAACAATAATGCACTGTGTTTTGAACCAATATGCTTTATGTTAGACCAAGGTTAGATTCCCTTAATAATTTTGTGCAGGAAAACCAATGAGATAAGATATTTATATCCCAGCAGAGTTTAGTGGGGTATGTAGAAGTCACCAGGTCCGTGTTTCTTGTCCATACTATTTCTCATGAACTACAGACATGATTTCAACAAAGTTATATAAGAAGATATATCGTGGACCCTCATTACAATGGGGGGTGTTCGTTTCCTGACATTTTGCCGGTATAACAAGGTTGCCATTATAACAAGTTTAAATATGAAAGAAACCATATAACCAGCTTTAAAATAGTACCAACAGGTGACTGCTAAATGCAGAACCGCCTGTTTTAATGACATTACACCTATCTAGTCAGTGATAGTTTTTAAGACTTAACAGAACAGTAATTAGGACCCTACTTTGGAAATGCTGGAGCCCTATATGAATCACATTGTCTGTCTGTCCGACCGTCCATCAACACTTTTGATGTGACGCGATGACTCATACAGTACTTCACATATTGGTTTCATATTAAAGGCATATGCTTAGTACCATCAGAGGAAGATGCCTATAGTTGAATCAGATCACTATGTCTAAAGTTATCTGCCCTTGATTACAGGGCCGTCTCTGACTGAGTCAGTTTTCTAGTTTTGTTTCAAGGCATTTTGCTGGTATAACAAGGGTGCCATTGTAACGAATGTCTGTATAATGAGGGTGCACTGTATTTACAACATTTTGAATGGATGATCTTAAGTCCACCACCAACCACTAGGTGGACTATATGGTTTGCACTCAGACCATCCGTCTGTCTTATCCATTTTTAGCTCACCAGAGCACAAAGTGCTCAAGGTGAGCTTTTGTGATACCCCTGTGTCCGGCGTCCGGCGTCTGTCTGTCTGTCTGTCCGTCAACAATTTCAAACGACTTCTTCTTTGAAACCGACTGCCCAATTGTAACCAAACTTGGTCAGATACATACTGTTGGTGGGTGCTTCAAAAGTTGTTAAAAGATAGTGGGTGGGGCCATCGATCTTGTTGCCATGGCAACCGTATACAATATCTAGAAAAATCTTCTTCTCCAGAATGACTTGTCCGATTTGAATATAGTTTTCACCAAAATGTTTCTCAGTTGATAGACTTCAAAAGTTGTTAAAAGAATTTTGATCCGGCAAAAAACATGGCCGCCAGAGGGCGTGGTCATTTTTTCCGTATATGGTAATATGGAATTTTCATAGGAAAATCTTTAAAAATCTTCTTCTCTGAAACTATAAAGCCTAGACCTTTGATATTTGGTATGTAGCATGATCTTATGGTCCTCTACAAAGATTGTTCAAATTATGGCCCCGGGCCAAAAATGGCCCCGCCCAAGGGCTTGTCAGTTTTTCATAGGAAAATCTTTAAAAATCTTCTTCTCTGAAACTGTAAGGCCTAGACCTTTGATATTTGGTATATAGCATGATCTTATGGTCCTCTACAAATATTGTTCAAATTATGACCCACGGGCCAAAAATGGCCCCGCCCAAGGGCTAATCAGTTTTTCATAGGAAAATCTTTAAAAACCTTCTGTTCTCAAACTGTAAGGCCTACACCTTTGTTATTTGGTATGTAGCATGATCTTATAGTCCTCAACAAAAGTGGTTCAAATTATGACCCCCGGGCCTCAAATGGCCCCGCCCAAGTGCTTATCAGTTTTTCATAGGAAAATCTTTAAAAATCTTCTGTTCTCAAACTGTAAAGCCTAGACCTTTGATATTTAGCATGTAGCATGATCTTATGATCCTCTATAAATATTGTTCAAATTATGACCCCAGGGCCAAAAATGGCCCCGCCCAAGGGCTTATCAGTTTTTCATAGGAAAATCTTTAAAAATCTTCTTCTCTGAAGCTGTAAGGCCTAGACCTTTGATATTTAATATGTAGCATGATCTTATGGTCCTCTACAAAGGTTTTTCAAATTATGACCCCCGGGCCAAAAATGGCCCGCCCAAGGGCTTATCAGTTTTCTATAGGAAAATCTTTAAAAATCTTCTGAAACTGTACGGTCTAGACCTTTGATATTTGGTATATGTAGCATGATCTTATGGTCCTCTACAAGTATTGTTCAAATTATGACCCCCGGGCCAAAAATGCCCCGCCCAAGGGCTTATCAATTTTTCATTGGAAAATCTTTAAAAATCTACTGAAACGGTAAGGCCTAGACCATTGATATTAGGTATGACTAACATGATCTAATGGTCCTCTATAAATAAGTAGTTGTGGCTTGTGGTCCTCTGCCAAGAATGTTTAACTTACAACCCTGACCACTGGGCGAAACTTGGCCCTGCCTCAGGGCTTATCAGTTTTTTATTGGAAAAATATGAAATATTACTTTTCTCTGAAACCATAAGGCATAGACCATTAATGAACCCCCCTGGAGTTATCTCAGGTGAGCGCTTCAGGGCCTCATGGCCCTCTTGTTGTCTAGATATTATCTCCTTGATCATTTGGATTATGGTTTCCAGATTTCACATGTGGATGCATCTTAGGTACAACTTTATATATAACTTTGATGTCTCTGTGACCTTTACCTTTTGGTACAATCTCGAAATGTGTCCAGATGATATATCCTCAAACCCCTGGGTTAGGATTTCAAAATTTCTGTGTGGATGCATCTTGAGAAAGAGGAGTTTCGCATACTACTTTGGTGTCTCTGTGACCTTGGACTTTACCATGACCTCAGTTTTAGATAAAACATTGTCTTGAAATTTGTCAAGATGATATATCCTCAACCCTGTAGGTTGTGATTTGGAAATTTCTTGTGTAAATGCATCTCGGGAAGGCGGAGTGTCGCATACTACATTGATGTCTCTTTTACATTGAACCTGACCTTGACCTCAAGTTAAGTGAAAGGTTGGAAAATTTGTCTCATGGATAGCTCCTCAACCCATTTGAGTTGGGTTTCCAAATTTCTTGTGTTGATGCGTCTTGGGAAGGCAGAATGTCACATACTACATTGGTGTCTGTGACTTAAATGTTAGTACATGTTTATCAAGGAATTTGTATGGAGGATTTATTGTGTGAATGCGTCTTTAACTCTTAAGAAGGCAGAGTGTACTGCTTAAATGTCTCTATGACATCTACCCAAAAGGGGAGAAAGATGGCAACACTTTTATGTGGATTTCTCAGACCACCACCTCTTGTATTGGATTCCTATCAAACTTTAGTAGATATGACTGATCCAGTACATAGAGTGTTGCAGAGATCTCCCATTTTTAGCTCGCCTGTTCGTAGAACAGTAGAGCTTATGCTATACCCCCGGCGTGAGCGTGGGCGTGAGCGTGGCCACGGTTAAAGTTTTTTGGACGGGTTGTTTTAAAGCTTAATATTTATACTAGGATGCTGAAAATTTGTCTGGAAGTTCATTTGAGGTTAAATATTGCTGTTATGAAGTTAAACATTAAAAATAATTTTCAATTTTATCAATTTTTCACATGTTTTGGACTTCGTCCTTTTGGCCACAAATCACCAGGTTAAAGTTTTTTGGACGGGTTGTTTTAAAGCTTAATATTTGTACTAGGATGCTGAAATTTTGTATGGAAGTTCATTTGAGGTCAAATATTGCTGTTATGAAGTTAAACATTAAAAATATTTTTCAATTTTATCAATTTTTCACATGTTTTGTACTTAGTCCTTTTGGCCACAAATCACCAGGTTAAAGTTTTTTGGACGGGTTGTTTTAAAGCTTAATATTTGTACTAGGATGCTGAAATTTTGTATGGAAGTTCATTTGAGGTCAAATATTGCTGCTATGAAGTTAAACATTAAAAACATTTTTCAATTTTATCAATTTTTCACATGTTTTTGACTTAGTCCTTTTGGCCAAAAATCACCAGGTGAAAGTTTTTTGGACGGGTTGGTATAAAGCTTAATATTTGTGCTATGATGCTGAAATTTGGTGAGAATGTTCATATTGTCGAGACCCTTCCGACCATGCCAACATTTTTGTCCTTCTGACCTTGACCTTGACCTTTGACCTACTTTTGCAAAAATCTTTAAATACCTATATTATTGGAGCCATTTGGCCTAGGGCTTCCATACTTGGTATGACCATGCCAATATTTTTGCCCTTCTGACCTTGACCTTGACCTTTGACCTACTTTTTCAAAAATCTTTAAATGCCTATAGTATTTGAACCAATAGACCAGGGCTTCCATACTTCGTATGCAACTTTCTTGTGTTAAGACTTTTCCAACAATATTATTGTTTGCCCTTCTGACCTTGACCGTGACCTTCGACCTACTTTTGAAAAAATCTTTAAATGCCTATATTATTGGAACCAATAGGCTTAGGACTTCAGTACTTGGTATGATCATGCCCACTTTTTTGCCCTCCTGACCTTGACCTTTGACCTACTTTTGCAAAAATCTTTAAACGCCTATTACATCCAACAATATTATTGTTTGCCCGTTTGACCTTCGACCTACTTTTGAAAAAATCTTTAAATGCCTGTATTCCATATTGGGTATGATCATGCAAACTTTTTTGCCCTCCTGACCTTGACCTTGACATTTGACCTACTTTTGCAAAAATCTTTAAATGCCTATAACATTTGAACCAATGGGCCAAAGGCTTCCATACTTGGTATGCAACTTTCTTGTGTTAAGACCTTTCCAACAATATTGTTTTTGCCATGTTACTTTGACCTTTGACCTACTTTTGCAAACTTCTTTAAATGCCTATAAAAATTTGAAATGGTAGGCTAATGGCTTCCATACTTGGTATGCAACTTTTTTGTCTTAAGACTTTTCCAACCATACCATTGTTTTTACCATGTGACCTTGACCTTTGACTTACATTTGCAAAAGTCTTTAAATGCCTATAGCATTGCAACAAATAGGCCTAGGGCTTCCATACCTGGTATGACCATGCCAACATGTTTGCCTTTCTGACCTTGACATTTGACCTACTTTTGCAAAAGTTTTAAATGCATATACTTCCATACTTGATTTGTATCTTTTCTGTCTGAAGACTTTTTCAAACACACCAATGTTTTTTACCATATGACCTTGACATTTCACCTATTTTTGCAAAAATCTGTAAGTGACTATAACTTGGAACCAACATACCTAGGACTTCCATACTTGGTATGACCATGCAAACATATTTGCCCTTCTGACATTGACCTTAACATTTGACCTACTTTTGCAAAAGTCTTTAAATGCATATATCATTGGAACCAATAAGACCTAGGGCTTCCATACTTTGGATGTATATTTCCTGTCTTAAGAATTTCCAACCATACCAATGTTTTTTACCATGTGACCTTGACTTTGACCTTCTTTTGCAAAAATCTTTAAATGCCTATGCTATTGGATGCGATGGACATAGGACTTGTATACTTGGTATGACCATGCCAACAATTTTACCCTTCTGACCTTCACCTTTGACCTACTTTTACAAAAATCTTTAACTGCCTATTACATTGGAACCTGAATAGACCTAAGGCTTCCATATTTGGTATCTTTTTTGTTTAATAATCTTTTTAAATTTATGAAAAATGGTATTTGGTTGCCTTTGGTTGTGATATTGATGCAGTTAAGTTTAAACTGAAAATCGATTTTTTTCTTTGTATTCAATATGACAAGTTTTAGACTTAACTTTTAAACAGGCGGGCATCAGGTGGCTTTGACACCATTTCTGGTTTACATCTATCTGATGACATCCTTCATTTATCTAATGTTTTCATTTTAAAGTTGGAATGTGTTCACTCACATCATCAGCCGCCTTAAAAATGAATTAAATGGTCTTACTACACTAGATATTATTAAAAATCACACTTATACTTGTGATATCAATAGATATTCCCTATTAGTCCATATTTAACCCATTCCCTCATATTGACGCCTTTTGACGCCTCTGTACAGTAAAAGTCACTTTTTGAAACCATTGTGATAAATAGTTTTTTTCAAAGATTTTGGGTCTAACAATAACTTATGAGGGAATTGGTTAACTCAATGTGATTGATGTGGAAATGCTAAGAGCAGTGTCTGGTGGGGGACAATGGATTGCTTGACAAGACTTGCTTGTTCACAGAGTTGTGGTCTGTTTACCCTTTCAACCAAGACCACATATGCACTGTCACATGCAAACTGCGTAGACCAGGATCAGAGGGCTCCAGGATCAGAGGGCTCCTGGGGGAGCCCTCTGATCAGGGTCTGCACTGTTTGTCGCTGAAAATCATCAAATAAGTTTAAGCCTTTCATACTTCCATACTGATTGGACTGTATAGCCCTTTCCTCCATAAATACACCTTTCTACGCCTCTGTAAAAGTCATTTTTGAAACCATTGTGATAAATAGAGCATTTGCTCATTAGGAGCAAATGCTCTGTTTATCGCAGTGGCTTCAAAACTAAAGAATTCTAAATTTTTCCTTTTCTCTAGTTAATGCTCCTTTTTAGTAGATTTATTCAAAGGGGTTGGATCTAAAGATAGCCTATGAGAGAATGGGATAGTTAAACACTGATAGACTATTCCCCTCTGGTAATTCAAGGTTGAAGGGTTAACTATTAGGAAGATGACATACTCTGACAAGCCATTGCGTTGGGTTAGTAATCACATTCTGATTAAGCGATAACTTGATGGTAACTTACAAAATATGTTAAAATTTCTTTTAATTCAGTGCTGGGGCCAAAGAAAGAGTGATGAGGGAAGTGAAAGCACTTGCCACTCTTAACTGTAGAAATATTGTCCGCTACTACACTTCTTGGACAGAATTGCCTCCCCAGGGCTGGCAGGAAGAAAAAGACAAGCCTCTAAAAATAAGGTAGGTTTTACTGTTTTTATCTCATCCTTCCCCCATATACTTCATAATTATTCTGTAAATGGGAAGCTATTGTCCGTGCCAGATTTTTTTGTCTTTTGACTAGGGCTCAGGGCTCAAGTAAGATGGCGATTTGGGAGAAAAAGTCTCCCTAACCCTGCCTGGTTTTTATACCCCCACAAACGAAGTTTTTGGGGGGTGTATACTGGAGTCACCTTGTCTGTTTGTCTGTTCGTCCGTCCATCCGTCTGTCACAAAATCTTGTCCGCTCTCTAATTCTAAAAGTTATCATCCAATCTTCACCAAACCTTATAAAAATGTTTATAGCTATAATATCTAGGCCAAGATTGATATCCAGCAAGATTGTTTCAGGAACTTCTGAGTTATGGCCCTTGATTTATCCAAATTTGGCCTTTTTAGCCTTGTCGGCCCTCTAAGTCAAGAAAGTCTCATCCAATCTTCACCAAACCTTATAAAAATGTTAATGGCTTTAATATCTAGACCAAGTATATTAACCAGTAAGATTGAACTACACACTTTAGAGTTATGGCCCTTGAATAATACAAAATTGTTTAGCTTTGTCTGCTCTCTAAATCAAAAAGTCCTCAGCCAGTCTCCAACAAACTTCATAAAAATGGTATTGCCCATGTCTTGATCAAGTTTAATAATCATCAAGATTACACCAGTCACTTCTGAGTTATGGCCCTTGAATTAATCAAAATTGGCTGTTTTAGCAAATTAGCATTGTCGGTTCTCAACTCAACGATTTTCTGTCTGACCTTGTACAAACTTCCTGAAAATCTTTACAGGAATAAAACATTGATCAAGTTAGATAAGCAGCTAAATTTCTTGAGGCATGTCAGGATTATGCCCCTTGAAAATAATAAGAAATACCTTACTGCTCCCAACTCCAAAAGTTTTCATCAGAGCTTCACGCAATTTACTGCAAATATCATTTGTGAGTTCATTGTAAGGCAAATGATATAAAACATCCTAAAATTCCACAAAAATAATCTTTGGAAAACATCCAATTATTTTTTGAGACAGGAGCAGGTGGGAGACATATGTTTTTCTTAAAAACAAGCTCTAGTTTTTTGGTGAAGTTTGATAGCCATGTAAATCGCTTCAGTCGTTTAGGAGTTGCAGCCCTTTATTTGCAAAAATGACTTTAAAAATATCATGTCCAGACTTTTTCTTGGAAAGTTCAATTCTCACCAAACTTTACACACACGTTTGTGGCCATTATATCTTTGTCAAGTTTAATAGCCAAATAAATCGCTTCAGTCATTGCATACATGATTATGGCCCATACTTTCTGTGACAAAAAATCTGAAGTGGGGGCATCAGTGTACTATGGACACATTTCTAGTTTTTAGCTCGCCTATTCGAAGAATAGGGGGCTTATGGAATCACCCCGGCGTCGGCGTCTGCGTCGGCGTTGGCTTTTGCTTTTGGTTAAAGTTTTGAGGTAAGTGCTGAAATGCACTAATACTACATGAAATATTTGTCTTAGGAAGCTGATACTTGAATTGGAGGTTCCCGGTGTGTTGAACATTGATGTAGTGTAGTTAAAATTTAAAATAAAACTGAATTTTAGTCAAAATTTCACCTGTATTGGACTTAGCTTTTTGGGCTGAAATAGGAAGGTAAAAAGCTGAAATAGGAAGGTTAAAGTTTTGGGGTAAGTGTTGAAATGCACTAATACTACATGAAATATTTGCCCTAGAAAGCTGATATTTGGAATGGAGGTTCCGTGTGTGTTGAACATTGATGTAGTGTAGTTAAAATTTAAAATAAAATTGAATTTTAGTCCAACTTTTACCTGTTTTGGACTTAGCTTTTTGGGCTGAAATCTCAAGGTTAAAGTTTTGGGGTATTTGTTAAGATGCCCTTATACAACATGAAATACTTGCCATTGGTAGCTGATATTTGGAATAGAGTTTGCCAGTAGGTTTAACATTGATGTAGTTTAGTTAAGATAGAAAAATATTTTGGACTTTAAGGTCTACAATAGGCGAGCTTTGCTGTCCTGCGACAGTCTAGTTTTACTTAGCACTTATACTGTTGACATGTGAATGTATCATGATGAGGCCTGGTGTCTAACTTTTGTTTGAGTAGGAAACTACTGCCAGGCCCAAACGTTTTTGTCTATTGACCTAAGCCTTAGATATATGTGCTATTATAATAATTAATCTAATTAAATTTAATGAGTTCAATATTTCTTACCGAATGTTCATGGCATAAAGGGTAAAATCCAAAGGGAAGGGGAGACATCTGTGTTAGTGGACCAAAACAGTTCTCACTATTTGATACTTGGAATGGAATTTTAAAAGTACATGAAAATGAATAAGGGTGTGTGTCCTTGTCTCAATGTATTGACAATTCCCCTCCTGTTTCAGCGATTCACCTGAAACTGTAAATACTGATGAGAAAGATGATACCAGTGGAGATAATTCTGGAGAAAATCCTTCCGGAGCACCAAGTGATAATAGTGAAGGAAATGTTCAGAAGCTATATCTTTACATAAAGACGGAGCTGTGTAAGAGAGAGACGCTGAAGGACTTGTTAACACAGAAAAAAGTCTGCAATATGGCGATGCGGTTTTTCCACCAAATAACTTCAGCAGTAGAATATCTGCATAGCTCTGATCTTATGCACAGAGATCTGAAGGTAAGATCTATATCTCATTATTGCATTATAAGTTTCATATTGGACCAGTATCACTAGAGTTATGGTCCTTGACCTGGTTAAGATTCTTCAAATACTTTCTTGAAATGTTTAGCATGCAGTCCTGGAGTCGTCAAACTTCATGCAAATCTTTATTGGATGAGAAGTTGTGCTCCTGGGTATTAGTTTATATACTGGACTAGTGACACTCAGTGTCAGGTCACAAGAAGCCATTACATGTCATGACACATGTGTTCCAAAAGTAGACTTTATTTACAGTCTGCTGACTGTATATGGCATGAAATCCACAGCTTGTTGACTAATCAGATCAAATTAAATTTCAGTGTAATAAAGGTACTAAATGAATTGCGTTCCAAGATCATTTCAATTCGACCATTAAATGAAAATGGTATTATCCATTGAATGCCTGAAACAAGTTATTCTTTTATCTGTTGAATATTCGTGTAAGAAATGACATCATGACTGTTTAGTTTGTCTCCTGTTTTTGCCAGAGTTGTCCGTCCATCCGTCTGTCTGTCTGTCCGTCACAAACTTGTGTCGCACCTATCTCTGAAACCAGTTGGGCTAGAGTCACCAAACTTCACAGGAATGTTCACCAGCATGAGTTGTTGTGCACCTGGGGGTTTTGAATGGTCTCCCCTGATAACTTTGGAGTTACTGCCCCTAATGACTTAAAATAAGAGAAACTTTACTTTGTGTCACATGTATCTCTGAAACCACTGGTACTAGAGTCACCAAACTTCACAAGAATGTTGACTAGCATGTGTTTGTGTGTACCTGGGGCTTTTGAATTGTCTCCCCCTGACAATGTTGGAGTTATTGCCCCTGATGACTTAAAAATTAGACCCTGATAAGTTTGGAGTTATAGACATTACACTTGTGTGTTGGAAAGAGGATGGGGGGGGGGGGGAGACATCTGTTTTTGTGACAAAAACAAACCTCTAGTTAGCTGTATTTTTATAGTGGCATATGTACACTTGAAGTGTTGGTATTGGTAGAAACTGTGGAGTCAGATCTGTTATAAGTTTATAAGCAAACAGAGCAAACCCTGATCAAATTGCTCCTACAGGATCTGGGCCTTGGTTAACTCTGTTTGCACAGGCATGAAAAAGCCTTTGTATGGGGAATGGGTTAATATGGTAAAAGAGTTATGAAATATGGAAGGTGGACTATTGTAGCCATTTTAGAAAGTAAAGAAACATCTATCAATTTCCATCAGCAAACAGAGTAGACCCTGATCAGACGGCTGCTATAGGAGCCGTCTGATCTGGGTCTACTCTGTTTGCAAATTCCGTGAAAACACGTTTATATGAGGGAAAGGGTTAAACATAAAACTCCTTTTGCATATTTGACCTTTCCATACTGAATGGACTCTGCTTTTATACAATAATGGAAAATTCTACTTTAATTTATTAATGAAGTAATTTATTGTTAATTTCAGCCTGCGAATATCTTCTTCTCCTTGGATGGGGTAATAAAAATGGGGGACTTTGGGCTGGCGCGGACATATAAAGAAAGGAATCATCGATCAAAAGGGTTCTCTCCCAATGTGGGCACACCTCTATATATGAGTCCAGAAATGGTAAGTTTGTACAGTGTTAGACATAAATCTATGACTTCCAAAATGATGAAGTTATAGGTAAACAATGAGCAGTGAGCCGTAAATGTACTTTACATTTTGGTATGTTCCACGATTTAGGGGGTGTTGGCATTGCTGCAGTCCATCTAACTGAGATATGTACTTTAAATTCGACAGTTAATCACAATTTTCTCATGCAGGTTTTATGCTAGCAGAATGCTGACTCCCCCAAAAAGTGGACTGCGCAGATTTGTATGGTTCACTGCTCGTTGTTTACTTATATCACTGAATATAAACTTCTTTATGTAAAAAAAGGTTGCCTAAAGACCTAAAGCAGACAACTACCACTGACAGCGTAAGTGAGACTACCATGTTTAAAGTGTCAATTTTCTGAATTATCTAAACCCTTTCCCTGTTCTATATTTATTACAAATGTCAATACCTACCGAATATTCATGAACAAAATAGTTGATAACGAAATATGGAACTTGGGAATTTGTAATCATTTCAGAAAGTGAAGAAAAAAATCTTTCAAATTCCAGTAGCAAACAGAGCAGACCCTGATCAGATGGCTCCTATAGGAGCCATCTGATCAGCGTCTACTCAGTTTGCAAATGCATGAAAACACTTTTATATGAGGGAAAGAGTTAAATGCTTCAAATGTTAACCTCCAGACATACAAAATTTACTTATCTAGGGTTAAGTGCATGTCTGCATTATTTAACTTGTATAAGCATTCTTGTATTATAGGTTATGGCATTAACCCATTCCCTCATAGGCTATTTTAGATCAAATCTCTATGAATAAATCTACCAAAAAGGAGCATTTACTAGAGAAAATGGCAAAAATAGAATTGTGTAGTTCAGAAATCAGTGTGGTATTTATCACAATGGTTTCAAAAATGTGATGTTTACAAAGGGGTCAAAAGACTTCAATATGAAGGAATTGGTTAAGAGTGGTCTGGTGCTGGAGGTTCATTTATATGGTGGATTTTAAGCAGCTTCCATTCAAAATTCCATCATTTTATACATATAAAGAGCCACAGATAAATCAGGAATATTACACAAAGTGACGATATGAAGGGTTGTATCACATGAGTTTGGCCCTCGTATTCTCACAATCAGCAGAGCAGCGAGTGAGAATACCTGGGACAAACAACCAAAAATGTGATACAACCCTTCATATTGTCAATTTTTGTAATATTCCATTTATTATATACCAGTTTTAATAAAAGAATATCAATATAATCAATAACTCCTTTTATTTAGAAATAGAAAACATAGTCCATTCATGAATGGCACATTGATTTACAACTATGGATCTTGTATTTCACGCTCGTGCAGTACGGAAAATATATCTGAGAAGTTGTATTGCATGATCGAATACAATCGTATTTTACTGCAGAAACTGACAGGTATATAATAAAGGTGCATATGGGTACTCAAAAACTAAATTGTCTGTTCTCCAACAAACCCTATGTTATGACCACTCTTTAGAATTGTCTCAAGAGATGATTCTGAAGAGTGGTGACAACATAGGGTTTGATGGAGAAATAAAGAAGTTATTCTAAAAATGTCTTTATTTATGGATCTTATCTGGAGCTCTGATATAAATATGAAAAAGAATGTTACATCAATGTCATTGGCCTAAACCAGTAATAAATTTTGCTCATGTGTGTAAAGAAGGTGTTTCGCTATAAAGCATGTACATGACCTTTTCACTATGATAGTAATGGACCTACTGTTGTGTAACTTGTGGCATTAATTAAGGAAATAATTGAGGGATGTCTTTCTTTTGTTTGGGTATATGTAGCCTGTGTAAAAATTGTCATATTTAACCTTTAGCCTGCTGAGCAAATTATTTTTGCAGAATTTTTCGCCTACTGCATTTTCAAATTTAAGCTATAATCAATTTGTCTACCAAAATGCAATCAGGATGTCAAACAGTTTGGATCCTGATGAGATGCTGAGTTACTCGGCATCTCATCTGGATCCAAACTGTTTGCAAAGGTATTTACTCATCCGCCTATAGCAGGCTACAGGTTAATATAGATTGTTAAAGGCAAATCAAATTACAGTAGAACCTGTCTTAAGCAGTCCTTTATTGTGTCACCTGCCGAGAGGCAGTGTGTCACTTAGGGATCACTTTTCTGTCTATCCGTCAAACTTTCCTTTTTTTGGCCATCGTTTCTAAACTAATCATAACTGTTGTATATATGATTGACACTTGATCAAATAAATGCCAAGATACATGTACCAATCTCAAGTGTCTTGTTCACAGGGGGCCATTTCGTGGGTCTAGATGGTCTAAAAAGTAAAAAAAAATGATTGGGTCGATTTAGTGTTATATTATATACAAGGGGTCTAACTACCCATTCGCAGATTTCACGACCGATTCTGAATAACGCCCAGTTTTGGGCTACCAAGATAAAATAACCACAAATGTTTGGTATGAACGTGAAGCTGGGACGTTGTACTTTTCAAATAATATAACTTTTGATACATTTCGACTAAGCCGTAGCCAGTGCCGACGTGAAATTCCTACAAAATACGCTGATTTTTCTTAAATCTATTGTAATCAGGTGAGCGATTAAGGGCCATCTTGGCCCTCTTGTTATAATAGCATTATGAACAAAGGACTTTTTACCATGGCAGAAACTGTAGAATCAGATCTATTCAATTCCATTAGCAAACAGAGAAGACCCAAATCAAATTTCTCCTATAGGAACTGTCTGATCTGGGTCCACTCTGTTTAAAAAATGCACCAAGAAGTGTCCTTGTCAGGTACATAGTTAATGTGGAAGTAAATTTGCTCAGTATCGTGATAGTTTCTTTTCTTCTTTAACAGAAAGATAAAATGCCTTATTCCCAAAAAGTGGATATATATGCCCTAGGCATAATAATGTTTGAGCTGTTGCATCCATTTGACTCTGACAGTGAGAGGATTTACGTGTTGCCCAAGGTCAGAGAAAGGAACTTTCCAGAAAGCTTCCTTAGGGATAACTTGAATGAGGTAAGTGTATTTACCTTTAATATTAGCATACACAATCTCCACTGGTTTGTAAAGCTTAATACGTTTACGATATCATAGTTCTGCATCATTTTGATAACTTTAAATGCATCTAATTGAGTAGCAAATGGTATCGACCCAGATTAAACTGCTAAGACCAGGGTCCATGCTTATAAAACTTTTAGTTGAGTCAGAGTTCGTTCTCAAGTTTTTGATAGGTCAGATTTGAGCATTGGCTCAAATCTTATTAATCAACTAAGAAACTAAAAAGGTTTATAAGCATGGACCCAGGAGCAGTTTGATGTTGGCCTACACTGTTTGCTATAGTGATTATTCTGGCCCAATATTTAGGGTAACTATGATACCATAGACAAGGTAGTTTTAGCTCTTTCCTCCATGAATATTATGTAAGAAATAATGATGTTATGAATATTAATAAGATTAATTTGTTATGATAGCACATGGACACGATTCTTCTAAGAAACTTTGTGTGAACGTTTAGGAACATAAGGTAATGTGGCCCTGCAAGTATCACTTACATTGACCGTGGAACACTGGAGTTATGGTCCTTTGTTTGCCAAAAACTTAACCTTTTTGTCCATTCAGAGTCATATCTCCAAAACTGTTAGGAGTTTTTCTCTGAAACTTTGTTGTTAAGTATAATAAAGAAATGCTAGTACCACTCAAATTTACCTTGGAATACCAGAGTTATGGCCCTTTGTTTGCCAAAAACCTTTGTTTTGGTCAGTCTGGTCAATAGCTCATATAAATACTGGGACCAGCACTTGTTTGTTTGAATAGTATCTTAACATTATACTTTCCAGAACGCCTGTCACTGCAATGTTAATAGATTGCAAATAGTTGTTAGGTTCATAAACCCTATTTAAGTTCCAGTCTTTTGAAACTAGACAAATAGTTTGTCATGGTAACAAAATGTATCATGTGTCTGTCACTTGTATTTATGTGGCCCTGTTCATAAATCAGGTTTTTAGTGTATACATAGCTTTCATTTATCAGAATAGTCATTACACACCCAAACACACTCACATACACGAGGTGAGCACAGAAAACACCAACAAATACACAAGGACTAGAGATAAACATTCCACACATTCGATTTGGCTGTGGGAGTGCACATGTTTTACAAATATCTCTTGTTTTCAGTGTAACCTAATCGAGCAGTTGGTGTCTCTTAATCCAGACCACCGGCCTTCAGCAAAGGACATTTTGGGAAACGACTTGCTGTGGGAATATGAAAAGGCTGGAGTACAGCTACCCAATTCCACAACCGTTGCAGACCAAGTTTGAAAGGAATGTTAAAAACACTGTCCTTTATATTTTACTGGACTAGAGTGATAATAGACTTAGATCTGAACACATATGTAGCTGCTTTGAAACATACTGGTTTATGATATGCAGCAGCATACACCCATTTGTAAAGCTGTATAAGTTGATTTGGCACTATTTGACTGACTGCCATGAGAGTACACATGTTTTACAAATATCTCTTGTTTGCAGTGTAATCTAATCTAGCAGTTGGTGTCTTTCAATCCAGACCACCGGCCTTCAGCAAAGGAAATTTTGGGAAACAGCTTTCTGTGGGAATATGAAAAAGCTAGAGTTCAGCTATCAAATTCCACAACTGTTGCAGACAAAATTAGAAAGGATTGTTAAAAACACTGTCCTTCATATCTCACTGAACTTGAGTGATAATGGAGTAGATTATCATTTTTATGGACTTAGATCTGACCATGTTTGTAGCTGCATTGGAAAATCCTGGTTTATGATTAGCAGTAGCACATACAATTAGAGCATGTATAAAACCATGATCAGATGAACACTTTACTTCATGAATATTCATGGTAGACTCCACACAATATGGAACTAATTTGTAGACATTGATATAAAACAAGTGAATACATTGCTATGACAAATGGTGTAAAAATAGATCTAAGATTTTCTATAAGCAAAACAGAGCAGACTGATCAGATGACTTCCTTAGCAGCAATCGGATCGATCTGGGTCTACTCTGTTTGCAAAGGTATCTAAAGGCGTCTCTTTGACTTAAAGTATTAACTCTTTCCCTGTTCTGCATTTAGGCCAAATTTAAATACCAACTGAATATTCATTAACAAAATGGGTATTGAGAAATATGGAAGGTGGAACATTGTAGACATTTTAAAAAGTAAAGAAACAGACATATCAAATTTAATTAGCAAACAGAGCAAATCCTGATCAGACGGCTCCTCCAGGAGCTGTCTGATCTGGGTCTTCTCTGTTTGCAAATGCGTGAAAACGCGTTTATATAAGGGAAAGCGTTAAGAGTAAATATGAAATATAACGAGAAAAGATTAGACTTTCTGTATATATGTACCTTATTTCTTTGTTTACACCCCCGTAACACAAAGATTTAAGTATTGCAAATTTATGTTGAAGTTGCCTTGATAGTCATTTCATTGATGATTGACTGGTTGGTCACTTAACCCTTTTCTGCATGAATATTTACACAAGAAATAATGACTTCATTGATATTTGGTGTGCGTTGGTCTAGTGGTAACATGCTTGACTGCCAATCCAGAGGTCTGGGGTTCAAATACCGGTCCCTCCCGGAAGTTTCAGAGACGCTGTTCAATGTCTCCCACCCGCACATCCTCTCCACCCAGGGGTTAAAATGGGTACCTGTGAGGGTCACTAGCCGGTACTGCAGCTGAATGATTGCGCCGTATGTTAGCAGTGCTCAATACTGTAGGCGAATGACTCAATGACCAGGGGAGTCGGCTGAGTGGTCATTCAGACCGAAAGTTGACCATAACTAGGTACTTTACATTTTTTTATATTAATTAACTGATTTGTTACAATGGAATTTTTTATCCTGACAAAATCGGTAGAATTGTCTCTATATTATCTCATAAACAGACAGAGCAGACCCTGATCAGACAGCTCCTGTAGGATCTATCTGATCTAGGTCTTCTCTGTTTGCAAAGGCGTAGAAATATGTATTTATGGAGGAAAGGGTTAGTGGGTAGATATGTTGATCCATCCACAGTGCCACTAAACATATTTATGGAACAAACAAAATAGTTCAACAACACAATCAAGCTGCATAAACCTTTATTCCATATATACACCTTTTAACACCTATACATGATGTATACGGTATGCAAACAGAGTAAAATTCAGATCGATTAGCCATGTTTGATATATACTTTTGATAACTCAAATCTTCCAAGTTTTTTTTATGAAATGAAAGATCTGTTTATCTGCTGTATGTATGCCGAAATTTGTGAACCATATAACCAAATATAGTGTATGTGTATGAGAGGACATTGTATTTATTTTGTCCTGTAGGAGCTATCTGATCAGGGCCTACTCTGTTTGCTTATGACATGATATAGATATGGTTCTACAGTATCAGCGATGACCAATAAATCCAGTGTCCATGTGCTATTATAACAATCAATCTAATTAATATTCCTGATGACTTTATTTCTTACATGAATATTCATGGAGTAAAGGGTTAATTAAGTATGTTTTGGACAGACGAACCTTGGCACCAACATGCGGTGCTTTTATAATGTTTCATAACTTGCTGTCTGCTTGTAACATACCGGTAATTGATCCTACTGGTGCATAATTTTATGTCCTTGTTCATCCCCTTATTTGCTTTTGCATGACTTATGTCTTAGATTATCATCTTATGTTGCTAAAGCATGCTTTGTTAACAGTTTGTGCGAATTTACATATACATGTACATGTATGTCATTTTATTTATGTAAAAAGTCGGTGTTAAAAGCTCTCTTGGGCTTATATATTTATTAAAAATCCGACTCTAAATAAGATTTACTTGACGGTTCTGACATGAGTTGTTTGATCTGGGACCACTATGTTTGCAAATGTTTCTATCAGGTAAAGGTTTAAGGTTTATCAGACCATGGACAGACCCAGCTGAATTTTGCAGAACAAATCCCAAAACCAGACTGGAATGCATCTTTAACGACCCTATTTAGGCCAATATACACCCTCTCATTTGTCCCGCTAGTGTCCTCCTGCCCATTTAGCGCAAATAAGCATCGATGGCTGAGTTTGAACTCCATGCCAACATCATTTTGGATCCTGATGTGCTGATTGCTAATGTACATGGTTACAGTCTTGGCGATGGTAGCCATACCATCGATAATGTGCACGAGGCTGCTAATTTCAGGGCACTTGTCGCTCGGGTATACTGTGATATTCGGGTACAGGGCTACAGCCTCGGCATTGTTCGATTGCGTGTTGTTGCTACCACCTGAAGTCAAAGAAAATTGAACTTTAAAGGCATTTCAAAGCTCCTTATATAAGTGCCCCCCCCTTTTATATACACAGTATCCAGCTGTGCTTCTGCAGTGTCCATAGCCATAATAGATAAAGTTATGCTCTGTTTCTCTTCCCTTCAAGTGTTTCTTGGTCACTGCTTGATGTGAAACTGTTGTATAATGGAAATGAATATTTTGGCAATAAGCGATATGTATCGTCGTCTGTCACAAGGTCGCAGCTATTTATTTTTTGTTTTGAAACTAGTTTACCCATTTTTATTTTACATGTTTATACTGTATATCATTTAATGATTGAAGAAATATTAAAGTTGAATCGTATAGTTTTATTTATTTTATTATTCCGTGTGTCTTTGTTTATTTATGCAGCAGAAGCTGTACATGGTAGGAGCAGACTATTATTATGTGTAACTTGTGCACGTGCGTGAACCCTTCATATAAACGCCATTTCATGCATCTGCAAACAGAGAAGACACAGATCAGAGGTATCCTAGAGGAGCTGTCTGATCAGTGTCTGCTCTATTTGCTAATGGAAGTTGATAGATATGTTTCTTTACTATATAAGATAGCTTCAGTGTTCCACCTTCTACATTTTACTAAAACTTTTTTGTCGGTGAATATTCAGAAGTTTCAAATTTGGAATAAACAGAGAACAGGGAAAGGGTTAATTGAATGCTGAACCTGTAAACTGCTCTTTTTCAGAGATATTTGAATTCCAAATCTTTAGACTTTCCTCAAAATTTAAACTAAAACCAAATTCGACAAAACCTCAATCGTTGACTATTCTAAATGGATTAAATCATTCTTTAGAACCTCTAAATGACCAGAGCCAGGTATTTTCGTTGACTGTGGACATTCTGTTGTATTAATGTATTAATTTTGTTGTGTCAACATGTAGTAACCTGACACACTGCTTAGAAAATAATTGTAAAGATAACACAGTCGTCTTGTTCATATTACATTTCCATGTTTACGTTTTCGATTATTATTCATAATTCAGTAATAGACGCCCTTTGCTTCGTATATGCTTTTCTTGTTCGTTGGTCAAATTAACATGCCTGGATGCATGTGGTCTAAAAAGCCTTATACAATACGTCTGTGAACGTTTTTGTTAATTTAAAATTAACCCTTTCGGCGCCAAATTTCTAATTGTCGTCTGCAATCCAAGTTTGTTAAATCATTTAGTAAAATAAGGAAACGAGATAAATAAATGCAAATTTCAAAGGAATAAAGCACTTATATAGAACTAGAGATTGGGACAAATAGTGAAGTCCCTGATCAGACGCCGCCTTGAAAAGGCGGCGTCTGATCTGGGACTGCACTATTTGTCGTGGTGGATTTACGCGACTGTGGCGGTGAAAGGGTTAACGGTATCGGCTATACGAAAATCAGTCTTTAGGCTTTGCTGAAAACGTAGGACGAGACCAGCCGTCGTATTTAACCCTTTAACCCTTTGTTTATTACAAGTTTCAATACCTACTGAATATTCATGGACAAACTATTTATAATGAAAGGTTGAACACTGTAGCCATTTTAAAAAGTAAAGAAACCGATCAATCCAACTCCACTAGCAAACAGAGCAGACCCTGATCAGACGGCTCATATATGAGCCGTCTGATCTGGGTCAACTTTGATTGCACGTCCGTGAAAACACATTTATATGAAGGAATGGGTTAAAACGTGGCATCTAATCATTGTCTACGTTGTCACATAGGTCATCCAAAAGAGTTAGGCTCTGATACGTGATGAACAACACAGAACCTAATCACACACCACGTTTTAACCATTTCGGTCAAGTTCGTATAAACGCTTTTATACGCATTTGCAAACAGAGAAGACCCAGATCAGACTGTTCCTAGAGGAGACGTCTGACTAGAGGAGCTGTCTGATCAGGGTCTGCTATGTTTGCTGATGGAATTTGAAAGATACATGTCATTACTGACTGAATACTCATGGACAAAATAGATATAATGAATTATGGACGGTGGAACTTTGTAGCCCTTAACACATTATTCCCTAGTGAGGCATTTTTGCGCCTCTATAACATTCACATTGTGAAACCAATGTGATAAATAGAGCATTTGCTCCTACAGGAGCAAATGCTCTATTTATCATAATGGTTTCAAACTTTTTCAAAACCTTTTCTCTAGTTAATGCTCCTTTTGGGTAGATTGATACAAAAAGGTTGGGTCTAAAATAGCCTAGGAGAGAATTAGTTAAGAAACTGAAGAAACAGATCTATCAAATTCCAGAAGCAAACAGAACAGAACCCTGATCAGACGGCTCCTATAGGGACCGTCCGATCTGGGTCTACTCTGTTTGCAAATGCGTGAAAACGTGTTTATATGAGGGAAAGGGTCAAACGATGTGGCTGATCTGGTTCGTAACTGTTTGCACAGCATAAAGGATGAGATTCGTATAGCAGGGCTCACTCGGAGGCCTTAACCCTTTCCATGTTCAATATCCATGTAAGAAATGTTGACATCATGAATATTTATTAGCTGAGGTTTTATAATATAATTTGTTCAAGGAAATGTGTTGCTTTGACAAAAACTGTAGAATCATGTTTTTAATTAGCATGTCAAAAGCAAACAAGGCAGAGTCGTCTGATCTGGATATGCTCTATTTGCAGATGCGTCGAAATGCGTTAATATGAGGGAGAGTTAAATGTCATTGTGTTTACTTTAAAACCTCTCTAAATCGGACCTTCAAATTAGTATAAATGTCTTTAAGACAGATGTCAGCTTAATAAAATGTGCAAAGAGCTCCTAAAGAATCTGTCTGCATGACTTCCACTCAGCCTTAAGCATCTATCTGCCTAAAATGATCTTAACTTTTCATTACTTAAAGTCTGGCTTATAAGGTTCTACTGTAAGTGAAAAAGCATGTTCGCGAGATAAGCGATGTGAGTGTTTTTGTTTTTCTTTTCTATCTAAATACTGTTTTCACCTAATACTCCTAATTGCGCCATTCGTAACTAAAGCAAATCATTAAAAATATTTGGCTAATTGATAATATCCATGATGTCATTTTTTTACATAAATATTAAACAGATAAAGGGTTACATGTAAGAACATTATAAAAAGGGTTTACTGCAAATATAAAACAGTCTGTTTATTGAACTGTATTTACAACATAATTTCCATAAGAATGTATTCACGCACTCAGTCCGTGCGCTGCACCAGCTGCAGGGTCCGTGTGTACTTTTATTTTTAACCTACGGTCATAAACGAACACTGCACGCCAAGTACCAGCACCTGTGTACTAAGCGGGAAGCTCAGTCTGTTATCCTTTTAATTTTCACTAATGAACAAATTATGCATAATTTGATCACTTCATGAATATTCATTAACCTATCTTTTACAAAGAAATAGGAGAAATGTTGACTTGAACATAAACTGCTGGACCATATCTATATATTTTCACCGGCAAACAGAGTAGACCCTGATTAGACGGCTCCTACAGGAGCCGTCTGATCTGGGTCTACTCTGTTTGCAAAGGCGAGAAAAGTCGTTTATATGAAAATGGGTCACATTTTGATGACCTATGCAAACAGGTTGGATCCAGATGACATGTTGAGTAACTCGGCGTTTCATCAGGATCCATACTGTTTGACTGTCAGACACGTGTCTCCATTCAAAAGAGAAGAAAAAATGTACTTTGATACTTGTAGCAGACGACATTTGTTTCAAACCAGTTACATCGTGTTGAACAGATTTACAATGGTCTGACTCATATTTATTACATGGTCTGGAGGGTTATTGAGTATTTATTACATGGTCTGGAGGGTTATTGAGTATTTATTACATGGTCTGGAGGGTTATTGAGTACTTATTACAAGGCACAGTTTTTGACCCAGACACAAAGAAGAGGGAAGATGGCATGTATCCCTTTTGAATAAGGGAAACGGGCGTACGGGTATTTGCAAACACTATACCCAAATCAGAGGGCTCCTAGACCACCCATTGATCAGGTTCTGCACTGTATGTCATTCATATTCCAGTGACCGACCATTCCACTCTGAATAATGCAGTATTAACATATTCTCTCTTACTGACGCCTTATTGTATTGTGCCTCTGTTAAAGTCATTTTGAAGCCATTGTGGTAAATATCTAGCATTGCTCCATAGGAGCAAATGCTCCATTTATCACAATGGCTTTAAAACTACATAATTCTAAAAAATCCTTTTCTCTAGTAAATGCTCCTTTTCGGTAGATTTATTCAAGGAGTTTGGGTCTAAATATAGTCTAGGTGAGAATGAGTTAATAGGGCTTATATATTTATCCGCCTAATATCTGCATGATATTTACTTACAGATAGGACAGAGTGATCCGACGTCTCATCTAGATCCAAGCGCCTTACCACGAGGTCAAGGACGAAAATATTGTAAAACTAAACTGATCAAACGACATTTGCCACATGTTAACCATTCCCTTCATTAAAACGCATCTTCATGCATTTGCAAACAGAGTATACTTAGATATACCCAAATAGCTCTTCGGTATTAAACGCATGAATGTTTTGTCTTCTTCAGCATTTTTTCGATCGGTTTTCTTGCGATACATAAAAATATGTACAATGTAATTTCAGGCATTTTTTTAATCTTCAGGTTTCAGAATAGCATCGATGACGTCAGTATGAACCAATCCCTGAATAAATACATGTATACTGAAAAGGAGCATTTACTAGATTTTTAAAGAATTTTGTAGATTTGCAGTCATTGTGATAAAAAGAGCATTTGTTGCTATGGCGCAAAGGCTCTATTTATCACAATGGTTTCAATAAGAGACTTTTACGGAGGCGTCAAATGGCGTCAATATGCGAGAATGGGTTCAATCAGCAAACCTCCTCCCAATGTCCACCTTCATTTATTATGTTATACAATATATCTCCCATTGCCAATGTTGCCACAATGCCTCACCATAAATTGTGTAGATCTACTCTCAGATCAGACACTTCTATAGGATTCATCTAATCAGGTTCTACACCGTTTGCCCATTTGCTCATAGTTCTACAGTTTCTGGCAAGCTAAAAGATCATGTGTTCATGTACCAATATAAGTATTGGGCTAATAAAATACAACTTACGAAAGCCATTGTTGGTAACACTGTCCCCTACGTTGAACAGCCAGCCTCCTCTCCGGGCATTGGATAATTCTAGCTCAACCTTCAACATTCGTCGTCCACAGTACGGTCCTTCTAAACTACCAAAACAACCGGACGAGTCGATCTTTTCAAAGTCAACCTAGAAATAAATTCAACAAAAGCGAAATAAACATTTAAACACGTAATGCATTCTAATTAAACCAATAACTAATATCCTCTCGTGGTCTCATAAAAGGGACATTTGGTCTGGGTAGATTCAGTTTACACACGAGTTAATTCGAAGGCGCATCTATGAGGTTAAGTATTAAATAGGCTACGATATGGCCAAGGCTTTGGTGCACATATGTATACTCCAATTGTTGACAAGTATGAAGTGTAATAAATTACACCAGGGTTGAAGACAAGTTGCGTGGTGATCTATCAAAGTTTCTTATTTCTCCACCAGTCCATGTCATTAGAATAGATAGGGTTTGGTGAAGAGGAATCATAACTACATGCATTTAAACTAGATTTTCTGACCACGTCTCCTATCTATAGCTATGTCTGCACTATGTGCCGCCATTGCCATAGCAACTAACGTTAAACTTTGTTAAACCCTTGCCCGATAGAGACGTATTTGCAAACATAGTAGACTCAGATCAGACTTCTTCTGAAGGAGCTGTGTGATTAGGGTCTGCCCTGTTTGCTCATAAAATGATATTGATATGATTCTACAGTTTCTCCTATGGTCAAATTTCCCCATGTTCATAACGCTATAAAATCCACCGAATTAACCCTTCGCTTGCTAATCACGTCAATATACCTACCTGTAAATAGTGGAGACCCAGATGAGACAGCTCCTGCAGGAGCTGTCTCATCAGGGTCTGCACTATTTACACGTTGATTGTGCAACCAGTGCACTCCACAGCAGTGATTGCACAGCGAAATACTCCACAGCAGTGGTTGCACAGCGAAATACGTGTACACAGTGAAGATATATGTAATTATACAACAGGGCATGGGTAAAGAAGGAGAAATGTATTTTAAAATTCAGCAAGCGAAGGGTTAATATGCATAGTCATCTGGTAAAGTGTTAAGGAAATCAGGGCATACAGAACTTTATATGAACATATACATATGATACGAAGTTATATGAACACAGATATAATATAATGTTATGCGAACAAATATATGATTTACGATGTATAAACCACTGGCACTTGATCGAAACAGACTATAGTTGTGTTATATAATAGTTATATAGTGTATTAATGTACTAGTTGCTATAAATAAACTATATATATAGTCTTTTTCGATCAAGTGCCAGTGGTATAAACAAATATATTATACGACGTCATATGAACAAATATAAGATTTACGTTTTGAACACCGTCGTACATGTACCTAGTTATAGCGAAATTCCGCGACCCTCCGGGGCAACACTCGTAAAATAGATATAAAGTTAAATGAAAATATACATGATATACATTATATAAACAAATATATGATATGAGCCTATATGAATAAATATATGAAGTTATATGCAGATATATGACACAAGTTTATGATGAAAAATATATGATAGATGTTATATGAACAAATATAAGACGTTATATGAAAGGGTGTATGGTGTTATACGAATAGATATACATGTAGGATATAACGTTATATGACAAAATATTTGATATATGACTATAATTATTCGATGGTATTAAGCAGATAGAGGCTATAACATGTAAGTTATAGTTTTGTATCTATTCCAGTGATTTAATGTTCAACTTACCTCAGCTAATACCCCCAATGCACAAGCATTTCTTTTGTACCGACGCGTCGGTCTTGTAAAGTGCAAAGACACTCCTTGTAGTCTACCCTCCGTATATCTTTGACCTCTGACTAAAACAAATATATCTACAGTAAATACCCTCTAAAATGACCACTTTACGGACAAACACAGGTGTCTTTTAAAAGCATGTACTTGTTTAAGGCAGTACATAAACACACATACCTTTCGTCATGCATTAAGCTACCATCTGCCTTTAAGACACATTAATCCTACTATGCGGAACATGAGTCAATAATGTCCTTTGCAAACAGTGTAGACCCAGATGAGAGGGCTCCTAGAGGAGCCCTCTCACCAGGCTCTGAACTGCATGTCATGTTACACTTTTCTATAGAAAAGTACCTAAATACTGACCATAACCCTTTCCCTCATATAAACGTGTTTTCAAACAGAGTAGACCCAGATCAGACGGCTCCTAGAGGAGCCGTCTGATCAGGGTCTACTCTGTTTGCTAAAAGAATTTGATAGATCTGTTTCTTTAGTGTCTAAAAGGGCTACCATATTCCACCTTCCATATTTCATTATAACTGTGTTGTCCATGAATATCCAGTAGGTATTTAATTTTGGACTAAATATAGAACAAGGAAAGGGTTAAGCTTGACCCGTTTGAATTTTGGAATCGTCCATTTAAAAAGTCAGCATTGTAAGGTTATCTCATTACCTCATAGGCTATTTTTAGACCCAACAACTCTGAATAAATCTACCGAAAAGGAGCATTTACCAGAGAAATGGAAAATTAGAGAATTTTGTAGTTTGAAACCATTGTGATAAATGGAGCATTTGCTCCTACAGGAGCAAATGCTCTATTTATCACAATGGTTTCACAAAGTGACTTTTACAGAGTCGTCAAAAGTCGTCAATATGAGGGAATGGGTAAAAGTCTACAAGATCAGGGGCTGCTTAATGCAGAACGAGAGTAATACAAGGTCATTTCTTCATAGCATACTCTTTTGATATACCATCTGTCTTTATCACCTGGTCGTGAGGTTATAAAAATGTTTGCTTTCAAGAGTCTGAGATCATTCTCAAGCATCTGATTGGTCAGATTCTAAGCTTGCTGATTGGTCAGATACTTGAGAATGCTCGCTCAGACTCAGACTCAGACTCTACCCTGTTGAAAAAAGATATCCGCTCAAATCTGGATCAGTTGCAATTGTGACTACATGTACTTCCGATTTGAGCAAATTGTATAGACCGAATGACAAACAGTTTGTCTTGATGAGAGAAACCCGACGTCTCATCTGAATTCAAACCGTTTGCAAGTGCGAGACAGTTCGCAGATAGCTGGAGTAAGGTTTGGGCCCAGAAATATTGTTCTCGCTTCTCAGTCGTGCTAGATAAGCTGAGTTACTAAAAATAGCCGTACTAGAAATCCTTATCTGGAACACCCCGTGACTAGTGTATTCATACGCGCGATTGGGTAAAATCAACACAAGGGAAGGAATTCTTACAGAATTATACCAACATTTCTATAGGCAACAACCTTATGAATTGAAATTAATGTAAGTAATTAGCACGAATATGAAATTCTTTTTATCATATAAACACTTTAAAAACCTATTTAATTAACCGAAGACGTTGTTTTGTAGTCACTCAGTCATCTATATTTACGTCAAAAAGTAACGTGTGTGGTTGTCATAACAAATGACGTCATTAGAGGGTTAATACACGTTTTTTCGGGCAATAACATCTGCAGTGTCCCGACACTGCAGATGTTATGGCCGGAAAACAAACGTGTATTAACGATATTCTTGCATAAAACCAATTTTCTGCTCTCCTGCATCAATTTAATTCCTCAAAATACAAGGAAAACAACGGCAGCAAAACTATACACTTCTTTGACACTTCGTCGATTTATGCTGTTTCCGGGCCACTGTTTTCTTTTCGACGTCAATTCATGATTGTATTAAATACCGTTTACACGGAATTTCATTCAATATGTCTATCACTAAAAACAGTTCATTGAATACTCACACCCCGGCGTTCACCTAGCTTAGGCCAAAACGCTGTAGCATTCGCGTCCATTGTTTACCTTAGGCCCGTAATAAGTATAATTAAAACCGGTCAACAACAGCGGTCAACAACAGCGCGTGAGCACGAGAATCGCCTTGTTAATACATGGTCTAGCGGGACTACAACAGCACGTTTTATGCAAGAATTTGGTGTCACGCCTAAAGTTATGCTGCGGTCTGTTGCTATTAGATATGGAAGTCGTATTACGCAATGTAAAGTAGTACTTCACAAAATTCGTTAATTTTCTTGGTTTTAGGGCGTATTTCAGCGAGAAAAATAATCAAGCATGGGATTTGTTAAAGCCGGGGGGTTCTATACCATCGGTTGGTCTGTTCCTATCGGAAACTCGCTAAAGCTCGTTTCCGACTGGAACAGACCAACCTCGGGTATAGAAACCCCCGTCTTTAACAAAACCCATGCTTGATTCTATTATGCTCTTTTGCTCGTAGTACATGTAGATTGGTATTTAGTGTAATTGTGCGGTGTGCATTTACCTCTTTTGGAGGCTACATGTAGGTTGACTGTAAGTTCGCCTGGCACACAACAAGGAGGCGTTGGTAAAGTGCACACCTTAGGCCTCCTGTAAGGTGGTCGTAGGATCGAACCAATGTTTTGTTCTGTTAAATCTAGAATAAAACCAAAGGCATATATAACATAGTAAACGATAAATTAAACGTTTTTCTAAATTAGCTCGTTTATCCGTTTATCCCCACACACACACACACACACTGTGACCGTTCCTTAGGATCGATTCTAAGGAGTGGTCACAACATATGTATTTCGTGGAGAAATGATGGTTTTACTATTTGAATAGATACTAAACATTATGTAAGTGTTCACAAACTATTAAGCCAAACTGCCCACAATGACAAACGTAGATAAAGATTTGAACATTTAAATTCACTTGAATATGTACAGTGTTTGTCATAATTACATTGAAACAAAAAAATCACTTTTGTAATATATTTGATATATACAATCGTATGTATTTTATTTTATATATGTAAAAATATGTCTTATGTGACTGTCCCTATAACAAACCGATATTTTCAATAACATCATAACATTTGGTATTTGTTTTGTTCAATCATTATTATGAAGATTGTCATTTTGAACTTTTATCGAAAAACATCCCCTGTGATACAAAATAAACAGTTTCCGTAAATGCCTATAAATTACCGTTGTACAGCAAAACCTCTCTATAACGGCCACTAAATTACATCAAGTATTTTGTGTCAAAGGCAGGTGACTGCTGAAAGCAAGGTGAAAGAAAAACAGAACGCTCCTATAGGAGCGTTCTGTGTTACTTTCACCTTGCTTTAAGCAGCCACCTGCCCTAAAAACCAACTTATTAACACAATTTAGTGGCCGTTATAGAGAGGTTTTACTGCACAATAGATATTATCGGCCTATATCGTACAGTTACGACGCAACCTGAATACATACATACATTAGCGAATAACACCGGGCCTTTCATATCAAATACATGAAAAATGTATCTCCCTCAGCGGATGGTTTTCTTGCGATATTCTTCTTTTGTGTATATAAACTGTAAATGATTAAATGTAATTTAGGGATTCTGAAAACGCGCTGCAAAAAGGGACTATCACTTTAAATTCAACCAGGAACCGCTTTCCTAAAAGTTAAAACATTTAAAAAATTAGCACCTGACGACAAACTGACAAACTCAAACCTCTCATAACAGTTTCCCTCATATAAACGCTTTTTTAAACTTTTGTAAACGGAGTAGACCTAGATTAGACAGCGCCCGTAGGAGCCGACTGGTTAGGGTATACTCCGTTTGCTTATAAATACAGTCAAACCCTTCTAAAGCGGACGTTCAATTTAGCATAAATATCGGTATTGGAGACAGATGGCAGCTTAATGCAGTATGAAAGTCATACATAAAGTTCCGATAGTAGTTTCCTGCATGACTTTTACCCTGCATTAAGCAGTCCCTTGCCTATCTATACATTCTTCACAATTAGAATTCCAGTTTAGAGGAGCTTTTACTGTATATAACAGACCAGACTGTACAATTCTACCAATACTAAAAACTTCATACATACTTGTATATATATATGTCATTATAACAATGCATGTAATAAATATTCATAATGTCATTATATCAAATATGAATAATCAACAGGAAAATGATTAACCGGTCACATACACAAGATGCAGCCTAACCATAAAAAATTATTTCTTGTAAACGCATTTTCTCGCATTTGCAAACAGAGTAGACCTAGATCAGACCGCTCCTATAAGAGCCGTCTGATCAGGGCCTACTCTGTTTGCTAGTGGAATTTGATAAATCTGTTTCTTTCGTTTCTAAAATGGCTACAATGTTTCGCCTTCAATTCATTATAACTATTTTGTCCATGGATATCCAGTAAGTATTGAAATTTGGAATAGAAATAGAACAGGAAAAGGGTTAACACTCTGCCCCCTATGAACAAATAATGTCTGCTCAAATTTGGACCCGGTGCAGTTTTGACTACTTCCGATTCGATTAAGGTTTTGAGAAAGTATTGCCCGAGTGGTGTTTCATCAGGATCCAAACTGTTAACAAACACGAGCTGCTAGGTCGCAGATAGCAGGATAAAGGTTGATAAATTCTTCATTTAACCCTTTTCGTTATTTAGCCATTTACTCCATGAATATTCATGTAAGAAATAACGACGTCAAGAATTTGTTATAATAGCACAGGCACACAGGATGTTTTGGCCATGGCAGAAACTGTAGAATCATATTTTTATTATATCACAAGCACACAGAGCAGATCCTGGGCAGACGGCTCCTATAGGAGCGGTCTGATCTGGGTCTACTCTATTTGCAAAGGCATATAGATATACGTATTTATAGAGTAAATGTTAAACACCCTTTTTCACGTAGAAACTCCTGTAGGAGCCTTCTGTATCCATGCTTATAAAGCTTTTAGTTGTGTCTGAGTTTCGTTCTCAAGCTTTTGATTGGTCAGATTTGAGTTCTCAAGCTTTTGATTGGTCAGATTTGAGCCAGAGGCTCAAATCTCACCAATCAAAAACTTGAGAACGAACTCAGACTCAACTAAACGTTTTATAAGCATGGACCCAGATCACCATTTGCTGTATTTTCTTATGAAATTATATATGTATAGCTGATTCTACAGTTTGTGTCAGAACCAAACATTCTCACTAAAGGTTTACCATATAAAACAAGTTGTAAACAATGTTCCTCAAGAAAAGATTTAAGATATTTTCTTGTACAAATACAATAGAACCTGTCCCAGGCGACCATATATTGACTGAACACATGAGGTTTTTGCATAACGTTTGACCTGCATTAAGCTACCACCTGCCTCCCAAACCCATAATTAGACTTCATTTTGACGGTCTTTTGAGACAGGTTTTACTGTTTATGTAGAATAAGTAAACAGTAATTGCCTACCTGATACTTCATGCGTTTCTGATATTTGTTCGGACTCCTTTTGCGACGTTTTCTCATACACAGATTTCTCATGACTATTTTTCTTTGACCCATGACCGTCTGGTCTGTTAGTTTGACCTTTCTCATTGTTCCTTGGTACGGACAAATGCTCTTCATGGGTTCTCACTGCTGATGACTGCCCATAATGCCCAATTTCAGATTTTTGTGAGTCGCGCGACTCTTTCCCGATATATTCTGTTTGTGGCATCTTTCCATTCAAATTTGTTTCATCTGTTCCTCGTTCAGAATCAGGCATTTTTGACAAGTGTTCGAAGACATGCTGGGTAGATACCATTTTTATCGTGTCGGTAAAGGCAGTCGTGTGTGGTTCGCGCTCCTGTGAACCTTGCCTTGAACTCGCCAGCTGTGACAATTGTTCTGTCGAATCTGAAGCAGTGCTAGTCGTCTGTGATACGCGTTCCTGTGAACTTTGTCTTGAACTCACGAACTGTGATAACAATTGTTCCTTTGAGACTGGCATAGTACTTGCAGTCATTGTTTTCCTCGAGTTTGAAGCAGAGCTTTCAATCTTCGATGAATCTTCATTTAAGTGTACAGCAGAGCTTGCCACTTGCGATAACGGTTCATGCGAACCCGAATCAGAGCTAGCCGTCTTCTGGTGTGGCTCTCCGGAGCTTGGCGTCTGAGCGTTTTGTTTCTCTGATCCTGGAGACTGTTTCACGGATTTCTCTGGGGTCTGTACCATGGGCTTCCCCGAACCTGTCACATGTGACAAGGGCTTCGTTGATTCTGGATTCTCCGGTACGAGTTCGTTTGTGTCTGACATCTGTACCATGGATTTTTCTGACACTTGCGATTTTGATAAGCCCCAGTCTGTACCTGTATTATGCGAAAATAGTTCCTTTGAGGTTGAAATCTTAAATGTGGGCCTCTTTGTTATCTGTAATATGGGTTTCTCTGTGATCCGCGTCTGTGGTACTGGTTCATCTGTAATTGGCGTCTGCGATACTGGTTCCTCTATGACTGGTGTCTGTGATGGTGACTCCTCTGTAACTGGTGTCTGCGGTACTGGTTTCTCTGTTACAGGCGTCTGCAATACTGATTTCTCTGAGACTTGAGTCCGTGATAGTGGTTCCTCTGTGATTGGCGTCTGCGATACTGGTTCATCTGAGTCCCGTGTCTGCGATATAGATTCCTTTTTGACTGGCGTCTCTGATACTGCTGCCTTTGTTACTGGCGTCTGTGATACTGGTTTCTCTGAGTGCTGTGTCTGTGTTGAAATTTCCTTTGTGACTTGAGTCTGCAATACTGGTTCCTCAGAGATCGATGTCTGCGATAACGGTTCCTCTGATCCTGATGGCTGTAATGATAATGTGTTTGAGCTTATAAGCTTTGATGACAGTTCACTTGATAGTAGCGAATGGGATAATTGTTCCTCTGCGACTTGCGTCTGTGATAATGGTTCCCTTGAACCTGACTGTGATGACTCTTTCTGTTTTGACTTTCCCTGTGCGTGCTTTCCTTTCGAAATAGTTTGCTCAGAATCCCCATTCCCTGACTTCCTGGAAATTTTCAGCGATAAGCTTTCACTGCCATCAATTTGCTTTGAGTTCTTCCCTGTTGAATTATCCTCAATAGATCCTTCTTCAGAACTCTTCTTTTTAGACTTACTGGAACGTTTTGTTGTTGACTTTTCTTCTTTTGATCCTTTCTCAGAGCTGTCCTTCACCGACTGTTTCGAACCTGTCTGTGGTGACTCATTCTGTTTTGACTTTCCATGTGAGTCCTTTCTTTTCGAAATAGTTTGCTCAGAATCCCCATTCCCTGACTTCCTGGAATTTTTCAGCGATAAGCTTTCACTGCCATCAATTTCCTTTGAGTTCTTCTCTGTTGAATTATCCTCAATAGATCCGTGTTCAGAACTCTTCTTTTTCGACTTACTGGAAAGTTTTGTTGCTGACTTTTCTTCTTTTGATCCTTTCTCAGAGCTGTCCTTCGCCGACTGTTTCGAACCTGTCTGTGGTGACTCTTTCTGTTTTGACTTTCCATGTGAGTTCTTCTCTGTTGATTTGCCCTCAATAGATCCTTCCCCAGGGTCCTCAAATTTTGACCTCTTAAAACTTTGCAGTGATGACCTTTTTTCTTTAGATCTTCCTCTAGTGTTTACCGCTGCCGAAACGTCCTCGTTTGACCCTTCTTCAGAGCTGTCCTTTGCCGACATCTTTGAACTTCCCTTTGCTAACTCTAACTTCTCCGAACTTTGTTTTGAGGTTTTCTCTTTCGATTTGTCTCGAATGACTCCAGTATCCGAAACTTTCATTGCTGACCTCTCGGAACTTTCCTGTGATAAACCCTTATGTATCTTAGTGTTACCCTTATTGTTCTCCTTTAATTTGCTCTTGGTGATATCTTTTGACTGGTCATAAGTTCTACTGTCTGAAATGTCTTCATCCTCATTCGTTCCAGATCTTTCACCAGAGCTCTGCTTTCGCGATTTCGTTTCCTTCGATCCTGTTACATGGTTTTGTTTTAGAGACCATTTCTCGTCAAAATCGGATTTAGAGTTGTCCTGTTTTGAAGACCTTCCACTTGATCCCGTTTTGGAATGTGATTTAGAATCTCCTTTGCTTGATCTTGCAATGACGTGGTATATACAGAGCAGGAATAATAACGATATCAGCAGTCTTCTATATTCCATTTCGTTTTCTGAAAAATAAAACCGCATTTTTAACACAAAAACTGCTTTCGTCGGCACATATTGTTGTCTGCTGGAAATATCAGAATGAACTTCTTTCAATTTATAAGTTGTGTGTGAAACTGTTTGGATCATTATGAGACGACGAGTTAGTCGGTGTCTCAACTGGACCCAAACTGTTTTCCAAAGGTAATCAAAGATAAGCCGCCACGTTCAAATATTCGGCGTCTGAGTAAGTTCTACGTTGTCTTCCCATAGGTCTTCAAATAGAACATGCGCTGAAAACAGATCCTGATTAGACGCCGTGTATGAACTCTTTTGTCGCAGAAGGATTAGCTGCAATGGATCATTCTTAACTTTACGCGCAGTTTGGATCCAAATGAAATGCGAGTAATTCGGCTTCAGGATTCAAGCTGTTTAGAGAAGAATTCAAATTTAAAGCAGATGACATTCTTTGCAGACGAAACGAAAATAATTTGACAACCAATGAGTTTAAACCTTTCGCTGCCAAACTCTGTCGTCTGCTAACTGTGTCGTCTGCTACAATTTTTTATTTTGTTTTATTTTCTTCATTTTTGTTTCAAAAACATAGTAACAGTAACAAACAGTTTGGATCCTGATGAGACGCCAAGTTACTCGGCGTCTCATCTGGATCCAAACTGTTTGCATAGGTAATCACAGATCCGGCATTGGAAGCGAAAGGGTTAACGTGACAGCTGATTTCTAGCCTGTTCGGTACCAAGTTACTAATTATCGTCTGCAACCAAATTTTATTTAAACGTTTGAGTGAAATGAAGAATTGAGATAAATAAATGCAAAGTTCAAAGAAAGAAAATGCAGACTAAATGCTGAGACAAATAGTGAAGTCCCTCATTAGCTGCGACCTTTGCATGATGGCGTCTGATTGGGACTGTACTGGTTGTTATGGCTACAGATCTAGTCCGATACATGATCTATTCTATAGATTTGCACTTCATATAGAAATAATGAAGCGCGAGTATTCTTTTCAAATTGTCATAGGTTTCACATCACACTAGCTAATCCATTTACTCGTATAATATTACGTTAAACTCGTTCAAATTGAATATTGGAATCAACCCATTATTCACGCATAGGGGTCAACAAAAACAAACTATATAACTAATGAATATTCAAGTAATAAACTATCTCATCATGAATAATAAGTAGATGATATTTATAATGACATTATGAACAACGGATTTTTTTTATTTTACTATCAATCATGACAGATCCATATTCCATAAGCAAACATGGCTTTTTAATTCTTTTGATTTTCTTCATTTTTGTTTCAAAAACATAGTAACAGTAACAAACAGTTTGGATCCTGATGAGACGACGAGTTACTCATCTGGATCCAAACTGTTTTCATAGGTAATCACAGATCCGGCATTGGCAGCGAAAGGGTTAAATAGTTTTGAAACCAATGTGATAAATAGAGCATTTGCTCCATTGGATCATTTGCTCCATTTATCACAATCGTTTCAAAAATGACTTTTACAGAGACGTCAAAATGCATCAATATGAGGGTATGGGTTAACGTATTATGTATAATTAAATATACATGTACAGTAAAACCTCTCTATAACGGCCACTAAATTGTGTTTAATTTAGTTGGTATTTAGTGCAGGCGGCTGCTTATAACAATGTGAAAGTAAAACAGAACGCTCCAATAGGAGCGTTCTGTTTTACTTTCACCTTGCTTTAAGCAACCACCTGCCTTTAACACAAAATATTTGGATGTAATTTAGTGGGCGTTATAGAGAGGTTTTACTGTATGTCAGCTATATAGGCAGGGAACAACGTGTAGCCTTCAATAAATATGTACCTTTTGAAATCCAAACAAAATGACGTTTGTAAATACGTACATGTACTTATAGTTTACTAGAACGTTTCCCTCCTAGTGACGCATTTTGACGCTCCTGTAAAAGTCATATTTTGAAACCATTGTGATAAATAGAGCATTTGCTCCTATGGAGCAAATGCTCTATTTATCATAATGGTTTCAACACGATACAATTCTAAAGTTCTCCTTTTCTATAACTGATGCTCGTTTTCGGTAGATTTATTCAAAGAGTTTGGGTCTAAATATAGTCTAGGAGGGAATGAGTTAATCCAGCACTTGACTGAGGCATCTGGTGACACATGTGCAGTCAAAGTAACCCCAGATCTGATGGCTCGTGTATGGGCCGTCTGATCAGGATCTGCTCTGATTCTTAATGAAATTATACAGATCTGAATTTACAGCTTCTAGTATGGTCAAATATTCTGATTACATATACCATTACATGTATAAACATTCTGCTCGCTTTCTGATTTTTGCTGACAGTATTTTAACTCATACTGGCGTCATAATGTAGGTGCCCGATTGCCGAGAGCTACACATTGTATTTTCGTCTGTCAATTTCACTATCTACTTTCAGATTACGTCAGTCAAATGCTGCGCGAAATTCCGATGATAGTAAGTCATGGCTGATTGGTAGCTGTCCAACAAAAAACACCCAAAATTCGCAGTTTGGCTATGGGCGACCCAGTTCACTCTAATTTCAAAGGAACTGGTTTTCATGGCCAATATAGTGCATCATCGGCTTATTAATTTGAAAACAGTATTCTTCATTTATTGTAAGAAGATAATATAGTTCAACATTATACCATTATGTACACCCCTCCCCCGCCCCCGACCCATCACCACCGTAGAAAGTGTCTTACATGGTATTACACACTGTATGTTCTGTAATCTTTGAATAGATCGTAGTATATTACTTGTTCCTCATGTATTCATGTAAATCATGAACTGATAGTAAAAATGTAATTGTAATTGCTGCTAAATATCCATGATGCCATTATTTCTGACATTAACCCTTCGCTTGCTATTCACGTTAATATACCTACCTGTTTATAGTGAAGACCCAGATGAGACAGCTCCTGCGGGAGCTGTCTCATCAGGGTCTGCACTATTTACAAAGTGATTGTGCAACTAGTGCACTCCACAGCAGTGATTTCACAGCGAAATACTTGTACACAGTGAAGCTATATGTAATTATACAACAGGGCATGGATAAAGAAGGAGAAATGTATTTTGAAATTCAGCAAGAGAAGGGTTAAAAAGTATTAGGCAAAGGGATAATTATCTGGTCAACCAAAAATAGGCATAATTCTGGGTCTCATAGGTACCTGGTTTCGGAGCTTTATGGATAACTTTTCTCCCTGCATTAAGCTACCAGAAAGTTATGCATAAAGCTCCTACATCTTTATACATTACTTTCGTCCTATATTAACTCTTCGCTTGCTAGTCGCGTCAATATACCTACCTGTAAATAGTGAAGACCCAGATGAGACAGCTCCTGCAGGATTGAGCTCGGTTTACTCTCTTTGCAAATGCCTTATAAGGCGCATATATGAAAGGGCTAACATCACCATGGTACTTAGAGATTATTCCACTAAACTTTATTTAACAGTAATCTTTAAACATTAGCATAGTGCTAAATATTACCACATTCCATTGAAAAAACAACAGCCAACTTACCTTGCTATATATAGATCACGCTGTCTGTATTAATCTCGTCTTTTTATGATCAATCCAAGCAATGGAAAATTCCAAGTAGCTCGTGTTTTATACAGTTTTCACGCTTGCAGTCACGTGATTAAAAGATCAAATAGTAACAGATGGCGCTAAAACCTTAAGCTGTTTATTGAAACAATATAGAGATTTGCATATATTTGTTTCTATTACCTTACAGTAATAGCATTGTTACTTAGCGTGCCGTTGATCAACTACACACAAATGCAAAGAAATTAAAATGCAAAATGAAACAAGTTCAGGGTCTAAATTTTAGTTGTTTTACTAAAAAAAATGAATACGTTCTCTGCAACTTAACATTTTACATAATTTGGTTCTATAAAAATTATGTTATCTACAAATTCACTGGGACAATCTAAAATGTTGATGTAACGATCGCAATATATTTGAATACATTATTTTTGGATTAGAAAATGGAGATTATTTTGATACATATAAAAAGGATAAGGGCGTGAATAAATAATGGTAACATATTTAGAGCAAGGTATGATTATACAAATATCCGTTTGCTCTATAGTCCAACCATGTTGCGCATGTGCAAACATAGTATACCTAGATCAGACAGCTCCCGTATGAACTGTCTAATCAAGGTCTGTGATATAAATATAAATTTGCTTATCTTACAGACTCTCTACTGTTTGGCATGGCCATCAAATTTCCTACGGTACATGTTTAATAAAACAAATTAATAACTTAATGATTAAAAGGGGCAGAGTCAGGCAAGAATATTTCTTAACCCATTTCATCTTACTGACGCATTCTGACGCCTCTGCAAAAGTCATGTTTGAAATCATCGTTATCAATAGAGCATTTGCTCCATAGGAGCTCTATTTATCACATCTGGTTTCAAAACTACACAATTCTAAAAATTTGCTTTTCCCTAGTAAATGCTCATTTTCGGTACATTTATTCAAAGAGAGTGGGTCTAAATATAGTCTATGAGGGCATGAGTTAATGATTTTACGACTTTGATAATGAAAACTACTAGTATATATGACATGTCTACGAGGCGATGTCTTATGAGCTTTTTAGGGCCTTGATCAGATGCTCGGCTGATAGTGAACTATCCTATTTTCTAAACCTCCGAATACGTTTCTCTTGTGGTTTGGCTCTAATACACAGGAGCCCTTCGTATGCTATGTCTCATCAACAACAACTCCGTCACAAATATATTATTTTTAATCACATGTCATAAGAACCAACCAAAAATGATTTTTTTGTCGAACACCCCTGCTCTATTTAATAAGTTACTTATTATATAGAGCAGGGGCGTTCGCGATTTTTTTGGGTCAGAAAACTATCTTTCGGTATGTTTTAGATACTTATGACATGCGATTAAAAATAATGTATTTGTTATGGAGTTGTTGTTGTTGTCGAGACATAGCATGCGAAGGCCACCTGTGCGCTGATACAGTAGAATCGCTCTTTAGCGGCCACTTAGTGAATTAATATGAATATCTTTAAAAGCAGATCGTTGCTTAACTCTGCATATCCTATTTGTTTTCCAAATTTCAATATCTACTAAATATGCATGGACAAAGTAGTTATAATGAAAAATGGAAGGTTAACATTGTAGCAAACTTAGAAAGTAAAGAAACAGTTCTATCAAATTCAATTAGCAAACAGAGCAGACCCAGATCAGACGGCTCCTATAGGGGCCGTCTGAACTGGGTCTACTCCGTTTGCAAATACATGTACGTGAAAATGTGTTTATATGAAGGAAAAAGTTTACTATTTCCCTCATGGAGAAGCCTTCTGGTACCTTTGCAAACAGAGAAAACCTTGATCAGATGACTGCCGCAGAAGCCGTCTGATCAGGGTATATTCTGTTTGCTAAAGAAATGATATATTAGTATATCTGAATCTACATGGCAAACACATACTTTGTTGATAATTCCATTTGATCCAGATAAGACACCGAATAAATCAGTGTTCGTCCAAAAGGAGTTTTTTTTGCATGACTTTCACTCTGCATTAAGTGCCACCTGCCTAAACTTTCTATTTCGTTTTATGAAAATTCCGCTTTAGGGAAGTTTGAAAGTATGAACATGATTAAATTTACTGCAGCAAATGCAGGCCCTGATCAGAGAGTCTCTTGGTTTGGTTTACAGCAAATTCCAGTGTATTCAAAGGGTTGGTTAGTTTGCTCAGTAAAGTTCCAACTGTTGAAAACAGAGTCCATGCTTATAAAACTTTTAGTTGAGTCTGAGCTCGTTCTCAAGATTTTGATTGGTCAGATTTGAGCCAAAGGCTCAAATCTGACCAATCAAAAGCTTGAGAACTCAAATACAACAAATCAATAGCTTGAGAACTAACTCAGACTCAACTTAAAAGTTTTATAAGCATGGACCCTGGGCACACTTTGTACAATGTACATGTAGTTAAAAAGAATAAGCTGCATTGCATTGAACCTATCTATTCTGTATTACTGAAAAAAAACCTACACACTTATTTCCCATCCATATTTCATATTGAGGGAGCATAGTATACAAACTATATTTACTGGTATAAGCTATTGGCATCGATGATTTTAGCAAACAGTGCAGACCCTGATCAGAGGGTTCAACACAGTTTGCCTGTGTGCTTTTGAAGGAACACTGGCCACAAATAGGTTAGTGATAAAACGGTAAAGGGCATGAAAACACATCGATTTACACGTCATCTTATCCAGTTTCAAAATGTTTGAAAACGCAGTCACAAATCTCATAGTAAACGTTAACAAATCCTTATGCCCAACCTTGAACCACAAGATAGGGGCTTAAAAACATCACTGTCATTTCTGTCGCTTTAAAAGCGCTCTTCAATTCCCACTATTTTACATCATGACAGGATCATCAAAAATGCATGAGTTCCAGCCTGCACTAAGGTTTATTACCTACCAAATTAGCGCAATGGTCGGCGGCGCCTGCATCGTAACCGACAATAAATTATTTTTAGGTTTAAAGGCTCCCCTATTTCATTTGCAAAAAGAGACACCGTAACGCCATAAATTTAAACTCTTTGAGCACCAAAAAATATTTTTCATCTGTACAATGTATCGTCGGTTTCTATTCTCACAACTCGACGCTCTTCAATTTCTTTTGTAGAAAAGGGTGCCAATGTCAAACATTTGGAATCCCAATAAACCACCGAGCTGATCGGTGTCCCATCAGGGTCCAAACCGCTTGGAAGGGTTCTCACAAAAAACCGGAGAATTGCAAAGGATCTGACTGCAGCTGAAAGTGACAAAATGCCCGGTTTCGTTTCGGGAAATTGGTTTTAAAAGGATAGAGGCATTAGAGTGCACTTTAACCCTTACAACGCTGAATTTTCAAGTGGAAGTGTTCCATAATTCAAGCTTATGGTGAATATTTAGGGATGGTTCTAAAGAAAAGTGTAATATGACAAACATGGCAGACCCAGACTTCTCTAAGAGCCCTCTCATCTGGGTCTACACTGTTTGCAAAGGACATTAGTGACTCGTGTCCCGCACTGTAAGGTTTAATATTTAGACTGCTGGCGGCGAATGTTTGATAACATTTGCAAAACGTTTACATACAAATGAGACGTTGAATACTTTGACATCTCATCAGGATCACAACTGACTATCTGGTCACGCTTTTATGAAATATACAGCTACCCAGATACGATGCATTAATAAAAACATTTTCAAGAATAACTTTTATTTCTCCACCAAACCCTATGCTGTGACCACTCTTTAGAATCGTCTCCTTGAGACGATTCTAAAGAGTGGTCACAACACAGGGTTTGGTGGAGAAATGACAATTTTAGTAGTTGAGTACGCACGTTTATCTGTGTAAACAAGTTAAACAGGATTTAAAAGCTAATGTAGATAATATCTTATACCGACAAGAATTCTCAGCAGGATGAAGATTAATCCTTCCTTTGAATGCTTAATTTTCGAAGTGGAATGGTCCGTCAATTATTTAACGATTCCATTCAGTATAGAATGGTGTGATTGACAAACAGTGCAGATCCAGATCAGATGGTCCCTCTACAAGACCTCTGATCTAAGTGTACTGTTTACAAATGACACTCCAGTGGTTAGTAGAGGATCTTGATCATGCATGTACAGTAGATCCTGTAAAAGCGACCATCAAAACATTAATATCAATGGACCATTTTTCTATAATTGCACATTAACCCATTCCCTCATATTGACGACTTTTGGCGACTCTGTAAAAGTCACTTTGTGAAACAATTGTGATAGAGTATTTGCTCCTATAGGAGTAAATGCTCTATTCATCACAATGGTTTCAATCTACAAAATTCTAACATTTTCCTTTCTCTACTTAATGCTCCTTTTCGGTAGATTTATTCAAAGAGGTTGAATCTAAAATAGCCTATGAGGTAATGGGTTAAACAGGGAAGTTTTGGCCGCGACCGAAACAGGTATATATTATTCCATAAGCAAACATAGCAGACCACTTTCTGACAGCTTCTACAGGAGCTGTCTAATCTGTCCAGTCTGTTTGCAAGGGGTTCAAATGTCTCTTATGGGGGAAAGGGTTATGAGACCCAATAACCCAGTTTAGTATTGGTCACAAAATACAGTAGAACCCCGCTAATGCGACCACTTAATGAATAAACATGGGTGTCTTTATATGCAGGTGGTTGCTTAATGCAGGACAAAAGTAATGCAGAAAGCTCCTCGAGTCGTCAATATAACGGAATGGATTAACCCTTTACTCTATAGATACACATTCTAACGCCTTTGCAAACAGAGAAGACTCAGATCTGAGGATCCTGTAATACCCGTTTGATCAGGGTCTGCTCTGTTTGTTTACCCTTTCCCTCATATAAACGTGTTTTCACGCATTTCAAACAGAGTAGACCCAGATCAGACGGCTCCTAGAGGAGCCGTCTGATCAGGGTCTTCTCTGTTTGCTAATAGAATTTCAAAGATCTGTGTCCTCACTTTCTAAAATGGCTACAATGTTCCACCTTCCATATTTCATTTTAACTATTTTGTCCATGAATAATAAGTAGGTATTGAAATTCGTAATAAACATAGAACAGGGAAAGGTGATTCCAATGTTTCTAGCATGACCCAAACTTCCTGTGTTCAAATGTCATTATAAATACAAATGTATTCATCTAATTAACCTTCCCTCCATGAATATTCATGTAAGAAATAATGACATCATGAATATCAATTAGATTACATGTATTTTTATAATGGCACATGAACAGAGGAATAGTTGGCCATGGCAGAAACTATAATCATATCTTTATTATTCCATAAGCAAACAGAGCAGAACCTGATCAGACGGCTCCCATTGTTTGCAAAGGCACAGAAAGGCGTATTTATGGAATAAATAGTTAATATACATTATTTCACTTAAGCCATTATTTTTTATATGAATATACATGGATTAAAGACTTAACTGACTTGTCTCTCAGAGAAATGCATACATGTACGTTTAGGTCACAAAAAATCAACCATGACACTTTAACCCATCCCCTCATATTGACGACTTTTGACGACTCTGTAAAAGTCACATAGGAGCAAATGCTCTATTTATCACAATGGTTTCAAGCTAAAAAATTCTAATTTTTTTCTTTTCTCTAGTTAGTGCTCCTTTTTCGGTAGATTTATTCAAAGAGGTTGTAGCTAAAAATAGCCTATGAGGTAATGGGTTAACCGTTAACTCCATGGATATCCATGTACATGTACGAAATAATGACGTCATGAATGTCAATTTGCTGAGCTTTTATGACGTCTGAAAACGGGAAGTTTTGGCTTTAGCAGAAACTGCTGAAACATCTATATCCTTTCATATGCAAACAGAGCATACTCTGAACAGATGGTGCTTACAGGAGCCGTCTAATCTGGCTCTACACTGTTTTAAAAGATATATCTATGAAGTAAAGCATTAAAATTGTATAATTATTTTTCAAAATAGATTTAAACAAGATGTGTTTGTGAAACAATATGCCCCCAAATTGACCTTTGATCCGATGTATGACCTTGACCTTAAAGGCTCATCCCTAAAACTGTTTGCCTCCGTAAGTTGCACATGCATGCCAAGTTTGCTACAAAATTATCACCAACATTAATTTTAACTTAAAGTTGTCCACAAACCAACAAACACACCAATGTAAAGACAGGACAAAAACAATATGCCCACTTTGATTCGGGGGTGGGGGGGGGGGGGCATAAAAAAAAAAATGGGGGATATAAATAAATACATTCAGAAAAAAGTTGTATTTTTTTTTTATTTATTTATGAAAGACCATGATGCACTTCAAACAACTTCATTAATACATGTATAAACATTTTAAGAATTGTAATGACATGGTAATTGCCCTGAATTGTTAACACTTTCATCACTATGGGCGAATACGATCAGTTTGGCTCAAGAGGAGATGCCAAGAAAGTTGTCATCTGCTCAAGATCCAAAACTGTTTAACTTAAAGCTGTTTAACTTGGTGTCTAAACAAATTTCAAACTGTCTGACATTCTCAGTATTTGAAACGTTTTGCTGACGAGTTACATTTACACAGAGGGTTAGTTAACATGCAAACTTGTATTCACATGTTAAATAAGAAAATTCAGACAAACCGTCTGAAGTTATTGTTGTCTACAAAACATTAGACGAAAAATAATAAAATACCACAAATACATTGGACAGGCAAATATACAGTAGAACCTGTCTAAACTGGACGTAAAATTGGTATAAATATCGGTCTTGGAGACAGGTGGCAGCTTAATGCAGGGTGAAAGTACTGCAGAAAGCTCCTCTAGCTCTCTTGCATGAGTTTCCCCCTGCATTAAGCAGCCACATGCCTAGAAGTATCAAAATTCTTCTCTACTAGAATTCTGGTTTATAGGTTTTAGATCTACTATACATTCAAATAACAAACAAATTGCAACATATAAATCAGAAATTCTATCCTATAATTGTAACAAAATGTAACATAATACATCATACACTATGTTATGTGAAACGTCATTATCAAGTAATCAAGTAATAACATAATCTTTATTGTGCCAAGTGCAAGCTAATTGGTATTTGCAAACATATTGGGTTCAGAAGAGGTGCAGAGTAACTCAAGCTGTTTGGCACTTGGTCAATATCTGCTTAAACCATTTGCTCCCAGTGGATTCTTCCATGTTTATATATTGGATTAGTCCATTTATTATCTAAGGGGTGCCTGGGTTTAATTTTCAATTTTGTTTTGTTTTATTTTGAATTTCCTATCAGCAAACAGTGTAGACTCATGGGATTGTGGGAGCAAATGGGTTGAACACTTGTAAAAACTGTTTTGGAGTTTGTGTTGGCAAAAGGTGCCAAAATGCGTTTCTATGAGATAAAGGGTTAACCCTTTACTCCATAGATATGCCTTTCTACGCCTTTGCAAACAGAGTAGACCCAGATCAGATGGCTCCTACAGGAGCCGTCTGATCATGGTCTACTCTGTTTGATTATGGAATAGTAAAGGTCTGATTCTATAGTTTCTGCTTTGACAAACATTTGATGTGCTAAAATACCATTATAAAAAATAATTTAATTAATATTCATGACGTCATCATTTTTTTACAAAAAAATGATGACGTCATGAATATTAATCAAATACATAAATATTCATGGAGTAAAGAGTCAAAATCTGTCAGATACAGTTCCTTTTACTTTAACACTTTACTCCATGAAAATTTATTAAATAATTAATGTATTTATAAATATTCATTAGCTTAATATCTATCATGGCATAAGAACAAGTGTCAATCCTGGCAGAAACGGGAGAATTATATCTTTATTATTCCAAAAGGAAACAGTGCAGACCCTGATCTGACGGCTCCAACAGGATCCTTCTGATCTGGGTCTACTCTGCTTGCAAAGGTGTAGAAAGGTGTATTTATGGAGTTAAGTGACTATCATTTCACTTAATGTAAAAAAAAGAGATAAAAAATATGTAGAAGCATTTTAAAAAATAACTAGCAAAAAAGAATGTGGCATTTTTTCCAGTAGCATTTTTCCACTTCAACTGTGGCATCTTTTCCGGTAGCATTTTTTCCACAGACCATAATGACATCATGAATATTAATTAGATCAATTCTTATAATAACTCATGGATACAGGAATTTCAGGAATGTTTGGCCTTGACAGAAACTGTAGAATCATATCTATAGAATTCCATAATTATATAAAGCCATTAATAATGCCATTATATAAATTCAACTAATCAACATTTATGATCTCATCAAGTCATACTTACTATTCATGAGGGAAAGGGTTAACCCTTTCCTCCACAAATACCCCTTTCTATGCCTCTGTAATAGTCAATTCTTGAAACTATTTTGATAAATAGAGCATTTGCTCCTATGGAGCAAATGCTCTATTTATCACAATGGTTTCTATACTAAAAAATCCTAACATTTTCCTTTTCTCTAGTAAATGCTCCTTTTCGGTAGATTTTTTCAAAGAGGTTGCGTCTAAAAATAGCCTATGGAGGAAAGGGTTAATGCAGTCTTTAAGTAGTATAAGGGCTCTCTACATACTATAATTTTGGTGTTTTTCCAATTTCCCCACTTTTATTTTATTGGTTTAGTAATTGGGGTGTCTGGTGTAGGGAAATAGGGGATCTATTGCCTAGGGCAACAATAGACTAATTGGTGTTTAACCCTTTACCTGATAGAAGCGGCTTTTAGCGTGTTTGATTTATTCCTCCGCTGAAGAAAATAGTTCAAATTCATACAGTCATGAACATATTGCATAATAAATATTTTCTATATCCTAGTAGGTGGTAGCTTAAAGCAGGCTGAAAGCAAAGCAGAATGCGCCTGAAGGCGCATTCTGCTTTACTTTCAACCTGCTTTAAGTGGTCATATGTCTTCAAAACTAGAAACAGGCTATTGGGTAAAGGGTTAAAGGTGCGTCACAAATATGGGTTTATTTTTGTCAAAATTAAGAGTATGAAGATGAAATTGTATTATTTGGTGTTGAATTTTTACCATGCCTTAAGCTACACTTTGCTCATTTAAGACCCAATGTCTTTTCATTAAGTGGTCACTTTAGAGAGATTCAACTGTAAATCTGCACATATTGACAAGGATTTTGTACTTTCACGTTTTGACACAAGGGTGTACATGTATATGTACTGGTTTTGATCTTGTACATGCATGCATTAATACAAAGGTTCATGTACATTCACACATTTGTTTACATGTACATTAACACATGTTGAGACAAGTGTTGTATATTCACTCATTCAGACATAAGGTCCTTGTAAATTCACACATTTTGACATAAGGGTTGTATACTTTCACACATTTTGGCACAATGAAGTTTGTATATTCATATTTTTTCACAAGTCATGTACATTCAGTATTACTCAGGGGTGTGGAAATCCCATGTCCGACTCGTCCGTCTCATACATTTGAGATCCCGGACAAACTGGTTTTTGCAGTTCAATTGTCCGTGGACAAGTAAAGATTCGGGATATTATTATCTTGGAAACTTAGATATGCCTTCAAATCTGACCAAAAAGCGCTTAAAATCCAAAGAAATTGAGATAATCCGCAAATTCTAACATTTATTTACCACTTACTCTACTGGTCATCAGCAACAACAAACATTCGCGTCCATTTCATTACATGTAACCAATAATCGGGTACCAGCGTCCCGGTACCAGTGGATATAAGAAATGGGTTCAATAAATAAGCTGCCGAATAACGGATTCAGGAATAACAGTTGCGGCACTACAAAACTACGAGTATTTCAAAATTTATTTCTAAACTTGATCAAAGCACGTAGCATGCATGTCGAAATTTGAGAGCAAACAAGATGTGTTTGTGAAACACTATGCCCCCTCATATATTTGACCTCTGACCTTGACCTCTGACCTTGACCTTGACATGTCACCCCTCAAAATGTGCAGCCTCATGAGATACACAAGCATGCCAAATATCAAGTCTCTATCTCTACTGGTCCAAAAGTTATGGCCAATGTTAAAGTCGGCGATTTGACCCATATATTTGACCTCTGACCTTGAAGGATGACCTTGACCTTGACACGTCACCCCTCAAAATGTGCGGCTTCATGAGATACATATGTATGCCAAATATCAAGTCTCTATCTATACTGGCTCAAAAGTTATGACCAATGTTAAAGTTGCTGACAAACAAACAGACAAACAGACAAACAGACAGACAGACAGACAGACAGGGCAAAAACAATATGCCCCCCGACTATCGTCTATGGGGGCATAAAAAGTTGTAGGCAAATTAGACAAAGCCTTTTCTAAAGTTGAAGCCTCTGAAAGTTTAAATTGGGACAAGTTGAATTATGCTGTGGACAACCAAGTTTTTTTTATTTCACTAGTCCGAGGGCAAGTAGAAAAAAATGAAATTTCCACACCCCTGATTACCAAAAGGGTATTGATCATTCACTATTGTTCATTCACAAGCTTTGTCAAATGGTTCTTGCACATTCACCAGATTTGACAAAAATGTTATGCATATTCAATACAAATTAACAAAAGAGTCATGCGCGGCGCCAACGCTTATCTGATTTGGTGCTTGTCTAGCAAAATTAAACATTTTTGAAAAATACAAAGGGCCATAACTCCAAAATTCTGAAATCAAGAGTTATGGTTCTTATGAGGGCCTTACCCTCAATGAGATCTACTAACCTATAAAGTTTCATCTTGATACCTCTTATACTTTTCTAGTAAAGAGCTACATTAAAGTTTTTGCATGCCGACAACAACGTCGATGACAACGCCTACGACCCAGTGATCACAATAGCTTGACTTTTCTTCGAAACAGACTAGCTAAAATGATCTTGTACATTCACACATTTGACACCAGGACATTGTGTATCCACCAGATTGAACACAATAGCCTTGTACATTCACCTATTTTGACACAAGGGTCTTGTGTACACTCACCAGTTCTGACACAATAGTTTTGTACATTCATATTCATATATTTTGATACAAAGGTCTTGTACCTCCCTAGTTCTGAGTGACATAGTGTCTTGTACATTCACCAGGTATAAACATGTGTCTAGTACATTCATATGTTTTGACATGAAGAACTTGTACATTCAAAAGTTTTGACATAAAGATCTATCTGATCAGGTTTGCCTTCAATAAGCCACCTTTATTCTCTTTGTATGGTTTGACTACTGTAGCCTTTTTATTCACAGTGAAGCACTTCCATATTCTAATTGTCTCATCTGCAGCAGCACTGGCCACTCTTGTTCCATCTGGTGACATAGCCAAACACAGGATTCTTGCACTGTGACCTGATATAGAACACATGAAAATGCTTTAACCCTTTCCCTGTTCTATATTTAGGCCCATTTTTCAGTACCTACTGAATATTCATTAACAAAATAGTTATAAAGAAATACGGAAGGTGGAACATTGTAGACATTTTAGAAAGTAAAGAAACAGATCTATCAAATTCCATTAGCAAACAGAGTAGACCCTGATCAGACGGCTCCTCTAGGAGCCGTCTGATCTGGGTCTACTCTGTTTGCAAATGCGTGAAAACACGTCTATATGAGGGAAAGGGTTAACCCTTTACTCCATAAATATGGTTTTCTACGCTTTTGCAAATAGAGTAGACACAGATCAGATGGCTCCTATAGGTGCAGTCTGATCAGGGTCTGCTCTGTTTGCTTATGATATAATTCTTCAGTTTCTGCCATGGTTAAAAATTCCCGTGTCCATGTGCTATTATAACAAATTAATGACAAATTATAACAAACATTCATGACGTCATTATTTCTTTAATGAATATTCATGGAGGAAAGGGTTAACCATTTATTCCACGAATATTCATGTAAGAAATAAGGCATGTATTAACCCTTTCCCTGTTCTATATTTATTCAAAATTTCAATACCTACTGAATATTCATGGACAAAATAGATATAATGAAACATGGAAGGTGTAACATTGTAGACATTTCAGAAAGCAAAGAAACACATCTTTCAAATTCCACTAGCAAACAGAGCAGACCCTGACCTGACGGCTCTTATAGGAGCCGTCTGGTCTGTGTCTTCTGTTTGCAAATGTATGAAAACACGTTTATATGAGGGAAAGGGTTGATAAAAAAAATAAAAAAATAATTAGCTTAAAATTTATAATGGCATAAGAACAATAAAAGTTTTTTCCCTGGTAAAAACTGTAAAATCAGATATATATACACAATTCCAAAAGCAATCAGAGCAGATCCTGATCAGACGGCTCTTACAGGAGCTGTCTGATCGTGGTCTACTCTGGTGGTAAAGGCATTAAAAAGGCATATTTAAGTATTTGTAGAGTAAAACATTTAACTAAGTCTCTATCTTTTGCAAAGAGAGCAGGGTAGACACAGATCTGTTAGTTTGTTAACCCTTTACTCCATAAATATGCCTTTTAGCACTTTTGGAAACAGAGTATACCTGGAGACATCTGGGTAAGCTCTATTTATCTACTTAATATTAATGATGTCATTATTTATATGAATATTAATGACTTTGGACACCTTTGCAAATCCTGTTAGGAGCCATCTGAACAGGGTCTGCTCCGTTTGCTTATGGAATATATATATAATAATAATATAATATAATATAATATAATACGATATAATATAATATAATATATAATAATATATAATTCTACAGTTTCCCTCATGGCCAAAATTCCTGTGTTTACACTTCATTATAAAACAAGAAATGTGTCACAGTACATGACAAATGCCATCAAAGCAAAGCACTGACAATAAAATGCATCTTGTAAGTAGGCCTGCATATGCAACTGCAAAATGAAAGTAAACATTGCATAGTAAGACCACAATTTGAACTCAAGTTACCCCAAATGACTAGCTTTTTTGTATTTGAGGTCAAAGGTCAGGGTCATGGCAACATAACCTACAAAATATTTGCAACATTCTGCCATCCGAAGATGAACTCACACACCATATTTAGTGACCCTAGCTGATACGGTGTAGGAATATATTGTGGACAAGTTTTTTTTGTAAATGAAGCCCAAGGTCAAGGTCATGGTCACATTGATCTTTAAATAGTATGAGACACTCTGCTATCCCAAGTTGTACTCACACACCATATTTGGTGATCCTAGCCGAAGTAGTGTAGGAGATATGCTCTGGACAAGCTTTTTTTCAATGTCAGAGGTAAAAGGTCAACGTCATGTCACATTGGTCTATAACAAGTATGTGATCCCAAGACGAACTCACACACCACATTTGATGATCCTAGCTGATTCAGTATAGGGGGTAAGCTCAAGACAACAAGTTTTTTTTTGTAAATGAAGCCAAAGGTCAAGGTCAAATTGACCTATAAATAGTATGTGACACTCTGCCATCCCAAGATGTACTCACAGACCATATTTGGTGATCTTAGCTGAAGTAGTGTATACCATATGCTGTGGACAAGCTTTTTTGTAAATGAGGTCAAGGTCAAGGTCACATTGACCTAAAATTAGTATGCAGCACTTCGCCATCCCAAAATGAACTCACATGCCATATTTGGTGATCCTAGCTGATTTGTTATTGGAGGTATACTACTGACAAATTTCTTTTGTAAATTAAGCCCAAGGTCAAGTTCAAATTGACCTATAAATAGTATGTGACACTCTGCCATCTCAAGATGTACTCACACACCATATTTGGTGATCCTAGCTGAAGTAGTGTAGGAGATATGCTGTGAACAAGCTTTTTTGAAAATGAGGTCAAAGGTCAAGGTCACATTGACCTTAAAATAGTATGTGACACTGCCATCCCAAGATGAACTCACACACCATATTTGGTGATCCTAGCTGATTCTGTATAAGAGGTATGCTCTGGACAAGTTTTGTTTTTGTAAACGAAGCCCAAGGTCAATGTCAAGGTCACTTTGACCTATAAATAGTATGCCACATTCAGACATCCCAAGATGTACTCACACACCATATTTGGTGATCCTAGCTGAAGAAATGTATAAGATATGCTGCGGACAAGCTTTTTGGTAAATGAGGTCAAAGTTCAAGATCAAGGTCACATTAACCTAAAAATAGTACTTGACACTCCGCCATCCCAAGATGAACTCACATACCATATTTGGCGATCCTAGGTGATTCCGTATAGGGGTATGCTCCGGACAAGTTTTTTTTGTAAATGAAGCCCAAGGTCAAGGTCACATTGACCTATAAATAATATGCGACACTCTACTATCCCAAGATGTACTCACACACCATATTTGGTTATCCTAGCCAAAGTAGTGTAGGATATACGCTCCGGACAAGCAAAATCTGTGCACACTAACACACACAGAGACTAACACACACTGATGGTTCAATCACTATATGCCCCAAAGCCTAGCTTTGGGGTCATAAAAATAACCTTACCATTATTCATGATGCAATTATTTCAGGCATGAATATCCATGAGGGAAAGGGTTAAGACTTAAAGGAGTCTGCACAATTACAACATGAACACAACATGAAACATCTGTTCTATGTCTACATTGTTTGCTGATGTAAATACATAAATAAATAGACAAGGCCTCATTGAAATGAAACTGTATTAAAGCCAAAAACTAAGGGTTAATCAAACTCGATGTTGCGACTACTGTTTAGGATCAATCCCTTTGTTGTGACCACTCTTTGACACGATTAAAAGAGTGGTCAAAACATAGGGGTTGTTTAGAAAAATGACAATATTTTGTATACTGGAAAATATTTTAATTTACACATCTTATCTGGAGCTCTGATAAACTTCAAGGTAAGTACTCTACTTTCCATGTTCAATATTCTTGTAAGAAATAATAACAACATGAATATTTATTAGCTGGATGTTTACAAATGGTATATGAACAAATGATATATTGGCTTTGGAAGAAACTGTAATATCAGATCTATATACATTCATAAATAAACAGAGCAGACCCTGATCAGATGGCTCCTACAGGAGCTGTCTGATCTGAATCTACTGTTTGCAAAAGTGTGGAAAGGCGTTTATGAAGGAAATGGTTAAAATGATAGTCCATACAATGAACGCATATTTCCAATAACATCATAAAATATATTATTTTTGATGTTCAATCATTCTTATGAAGATTGTCAATTGTCAATGTTAGGGCTTGAGGAGCATTTTGTTATGATAGGGAGGGGCACTTCTCCAGTCCTCACTTATGACGAAGGGGCACTTCTCTGCCCTTAAAATGCAATGGAGGGGCACTTCTCCACCAAATAAGAAAAGAGGGGCACTTCTCCAGAGGGGCACTTCTCTGGAAGGGCATGTCTCCGTGATTCACTTCTTTTCAATATATAAACAACTGATTTATGTAATTTTTAGGCATTTTTAAAATGTGTTGCAAGGAGAGACTATGGCTTTAATAACCCTGTATACGATAAAGATGCATGTTTATACATCTGAAAACAGAGCAGACTATTAGAATAGATATGCCATGCAGGAGCTGTCTGACCAGGGTTTGCTTTGTTCGCTTAATATGGAAAAACATCAAGCTCATACCGAATTTCTGCCACACTTAAAATCCCTTCTTTCTGTCATAAAATTATCATTCCTATAGTTATTATATAAATATTCCTTAACCCTTTCCCTCATATAAACATGTTTTCACACATTTGCAAACAGAGTAGACCCAGATCAGACGGCTCCTAGGAGCCGTCTGATCAGGGTCTACTCTGTTTGCTAATAGAATTTGATAGATCTGTTTCTTTGCTTTCTAGGAGACCCAGACCAGACAACTCTGATCTGAATCTACTGTTTGCAAAAGTGTGGAAAGGCGTTTATGAAGGAAATGGTTAAAATGATAGTCCATACAATGAACGCATATTTCCAATAACATCATAAAATATATTATTTTTGATGTTCAATCATTCTTATGAAGATTGTCAATTTGATCTTTAACTCTTTCCCTCATATAAACGTGTTTCCACGCATTTGCAAACAGAGTAGACCCAGATCAGACGGCTCCTAGAGGAGCCGTCTGATCAGGGTCTGCTCTGTTTGCTATCAGAATTTGATAGACATGTTTCTTTAGTTTCTAAATTGGCTATAATGCTCCAGCTTCCATATTTCATTATAATTAATTTGTCCATGAATATTGAGTAGGTAATGAAATTTATAATAAACATAGAACAGGGAAAGGGTTAAATACATGAAAAATGCCCGTATAATACAAATTTTCATTGTAAAAAAAATACTATCAACCTATGTTGAACAGTTATGAAATTAAAACACCACACAACTAAAGACTAAAACATGGTGAATCTTCAATATGAAACATGAAAGTTTTGTCATCGGCGTTTTTCGATCGAATCTCCAGCGATAGACTTCTTTTGGTATACGGAGAGTTGCCCCTCTGGAAAAGTGGCCCTCTTTTCTTACTGGGCAGAGAAGTGCCACCCTCAGCAATAATTGAGGGGCTGGAGAAGTGCCCCTCCATGTCATAACAAAATGTACTTCCAAATTTCATAGGTTACACTTACGTGTATTATTTGACAGTGAGTGTCAAAAACCAGTTTATAATCCAACAAATATCAAACTTTACAAACATTTCAAGACAAATTTGGCTTAAATGTAACATATGTTTGGTGTTTACAAATGTCTGCAATTACCCAAGGGATGTAATTGTAGTTGCTTTAGATTTATTATACAAATATATCTGACTTTGCACAATAAGTGCAGGCAAATGGTTTGGAATGTGTCTGTTAGTGTGAATATTATTATAATATTATTTGTTTACTCAGCTTGAGGACAATAACATTAATCTGATGTTCTGTGTTGGAAACAGAGTGTGAAAATTTGCACATTAATACTGCCAAACATCGAAATAATTTACTGTAATGCTGAGTTGAGCCTTTGAAGTCACTTTCATTTGTTCGTCTTTATACTGATTGATGAAGATTCACAGTTAGTAAAACTTTCCGAGTTTTATATTAAAACTAGTTAAACCGTGATAATATTGAAGGAAAAAAAAAAAAATGAAGCAGCTTAAAAAATATGCAAACAAGAGCTGTCCGCAGACAGCGCGCTCCACTTTCTTTAGTGCTGGATAGTGTAGTGGAAGTCTAAGTCAGAAAGGGCAGATAACTATAGCAAAATTATTTTTAGGGTTACCTGCCCTTGTGGAATGGGTCCCCCTTGTAATAGTTACCATGCATACCAAATTTGAACCAAATATCTTGGACATGGACCTGAACATAAAACTTAACCAACAATGAAAATTCTAAGTCGAAAAAGGGGCATAACTATGGCAAAATTAATTTTAGGGTTACCTACCCTTGTGAAATGGGTTCCCCTTGTGATAGTAAACATACATACCAAATATGATCCAAATATATTTGATGGTTTCTGAGAAAAGGATCTTAACAAAAAGGTTTACCAACGCCGAAGCAGATGAGAGGGTCATGACAATAGCTCCACTTTTTGAAAAAGTGGAGCTAAAAAGCAGAAAAGCACAGGAGTATCATTGCAGTAATGCTAATAAACCATTCATTTTAATAAAGATATTGATATCATACTGTTACATCAACAGAATTGCCTCCCTTATATAAAGAGAGCGTTATTTTCTGCAAAGTCAGTGGGAATACGTAGTATGTTATTCAAACATACAACAGTAAGTAAACAGAATCAATATTATTGAAATGAAAAAAAAACCATCAGCCAGCGTATAAATGAAAATAGAGTACATGTAGTGTGATACATTTTGTTAGGGCTTGAGGAGCATTTTGTTATGATAGGGAGGGGCACTTCTCCAGTCCTCACTTATGACGAAGGGGCACTTCTCTGCCCTTAAAATGCAATGGAGGGGCACTTCTCCACCAAATAAGAAAAGAGGGGCACTTCTCCAGAGGGGCACTTCTCTGGAAGGGCATGTCTCCGTGATTCACTTCTTTTCAATATATAAACAACTGATTTATGTAATTTTTAGGCATTTTTAAAATGTGTTGCAAGGAGAGACTATGGCTTTAATAACCCTGTATACGATAAAGATGCATGTTTATACATCTGAAAACAGAGCAGACTATTAGAATAGATATGCCATGCAGGAGCTGTCTGACCAGGGTTTGCTTTGTTCGCTTAATATGGAAAAACATCAAGCTCATACCGAATTTCTGCCACACTTAAAATCCCTTCTTTCTGTCATAAAATTATCATTCCTATAGTTATTATATAAATATTCCTTAACCCTTTCCCTCATATAAACATGTTTTCACACATTTGCAAACAGAGTAGACCCAGATCAGACGGCTCCTAGGAGCCGTCTGATCAGGGTCTACTCTGTTTGCTAATAGAATTTGATAGATCTGTTTCTTTGCTTTCTAGGAGACCCAGACCAGACAACTGTTGTAGGAGCCTTCTGATCAGGGTATGCTGTTTGATTATGGAATAATATAGATCTTATTCAACAGTTTCAGCCATAGCTCAAATTTCTTGTATCCATGTGCCATTATAAAGATTTAGTCCAGCCTAACACTAATTTCTCACCTGTCAAATCAGTCACTCTGTTCATATCAGGATACTTCCAAATTGTCAGTTGATTTCGGGAGTATCCATGCCCCGAGATCAATTCTCGCCATTCCTTGGACCATAATATAGAACACACCTGTAATGAAATATACAGTAGACCAGCTCTATAGCAGCCACTTAACTAGAGATGTAATGATACACTTGAATATTTGATTTACTCGAATACAGCCTTGTCCGAATTGTACTCATTATTTGCCATATCTGGAAACAAATATTTACGAATATAAATTAATGAGAATGAACAAGAGCCGCATGCAGCATGTCAAGCAACAAGTAAACCGTTGAAATGGAAAATACACGTCCAAAATATACCACCATGGTATTGGAAAGCTTCCAAATTTAATATTTAATTGGTTGTCACCCTTTCAACCATTGCTTATACGTGCAATAAAAAACCTGAAAGCACTAACTACTACTGACTACTAAATTTTATTAATTAAATCCACTGATTGTACAGCTGCTTGACAATGATTTCATTAGGAAATAGACAATTGTTATAAATGATAGATGCTAAGTGTATATTTTTTCTCCAGAAAATGTGGACATACAGTAAAACCCCGCTAATGCGACCACGTAATAAACAGCCACTGGTGTCGTTTAAAGCAGGTGGTTGCTTAATGCAGGACAAAAGTTATGCAGAAAGCTCCTATAGGAGCTTTCTGCATAACTTTCGTCCTGCATTAAGCTACCACCTGCCTCAGCCACCCAGAAGTATGCCCCTTTTTGGTTGTCGCATTAGCGGAGTTTTACTGTAGTTGTATTACCCAGAGAGAATTTTTCACTATATGTTACTAAGCACCTGCTACTTACTAGCCAGGTAACTGTACTAGTTCATGCCAAAATGACAAAAATTACTAAAATTTCAAGGGAGAATAATTCTGGAATGCCCTATGAAAACTGCATCTTCCTCTGATGATACTAAGCATATGCCCTTAATATGAAACCAATATGTGAAGTACTGTTTGAGTTATCGCGTCACATCAAAAGTGTTGACAAACGTTTATGGCATTTTTGATGAATCAAGGGCAGATAACATAGTGATCTAATTCAACACAAAAACTATAGGCGTCTTCCTCTGATTATACTAAGCATATGCCCTAATATGAAACCAATATGTGAAGTGCTGTTTGAGTTATCGCATCACATCAAAATTGTTGACAGACGGACAGACAGACAGAAAATGTGATTCCTATAGGGCTCTTGCATTTTCAAAGCAGGGCCCTAATTATAATAGATCTGAATACAGTTTCTAACGATACCAATAAATCCTGTGTCTAGCTGGCACTATAAATATTCAGCTAATAATATTCATTATGTAATTATTTCTTACATGAATATTCAACAAGGAAAGTGTTAAGAGAATTGGAGAAAATATAATTATGAGATTTTGCAGCAGACAACATTTTTGAAGCTGATAATTTGCATGCAAAAAGTAAATATGAGGCAGACAAAGATATTAGCAAACACACTTATGGTGAAAAAAGTGTAATATGACAAGCAGTGCTCCTCTAGGAGCCCTCACATCTGGGTCTACACTGTTTGCAAAGTGACATTAGTGACTCGTGTCCCGCACAGTAAGGGTTTCTGCCGGGATGAAACAATCAGACCTGACATAGTTGAAACAGGAAACAGTTAGGATACAGACACTCCTGTCTATTGAAAGTTTTGATTGTTGCAAGCTGTTTAAGAATATTTGCTAATAGTTTGTATCTAAATGTAACACATATTTACACAGAATGTTTTGGCATTTTTAGAATCTGTAGTCAGATTTAAGTAATTAAATTTAAGTCATTAAAATTAGTGCTCATAAAACTATCTTCAGCCCATGTGACCTACTTATGCAATCAAACTAATATATAAAAAAGGTAATTTCTGTGAAATTTTGTCATAATACTTTCTGCAGTTGTTTCAAAGAAATATATTATTCAATTTGTTAAATCTAATGTTAGCTTATGTGATCTACTTAATATGATTTATATAGCTTTCATGGAGGGTCATCCAAAGATCAATTCTGTGAAATTCAGTTGAAATCCTATTATCTGATTTATATCAATTTTAGCTCCTGTGGTCTACTTATGAAATGGACCATTATGAATTACATTACAGTTGACCTTCGATAAGTTGAACTTCAAGGGAGCGTACAAATTGGTTCGAGATAACAGATGTTAGAGTCATCCGATTTCTAATCTGAACGATCTGTCAAAACCACAGCTTAATACAGGTCTAAAGGAGCTTTCAGCATTACTTTAGACCTGTATTAATCTGCCACATGTGTTTCTAGATATCTGTAAAGATACATTTTAGAGCAATTCTGTAGTGTTAGTTTTGGAAGGACTGGACGTTTTGTTCGAGTTATCCCGAAGTTCGAGTTATCCGAGTTTGAGATATCGAAGTTTAACTGTACTTTCATAGAAGATCACCTGCAGATCATTCCTGTGAAATTTGAATGAAATCCATTTCATGGTTTAGGAGGAAATGTCATTTAAACATGTATTATGCAGATCTTGGTATTAATCAATTATTAATACCAGAAGCTGTACACGTATACATACAATGAAAATAATGTTTACAACCCATTTTCCGACAGGATATATTTGTTCAGCTAAATATTATCTCTATCCAAATACTGCTGAATTTTTAAAAAGGAGCCACCTTTTTAGAAACGGAGATTTGTTCGGAAATCAGCTGACATCTTCGGCCAAGTTCTGAATGACTCCTATTCTATTTGGAACAACACTTTGAATATTAATTAGGTTGCTATCACATGTATAATGGCTGACACTGGTTGATGACCACATATACATCGAATGATTATTTCCGGTGTGTAAATTTGAATCTTACGACAGATTCCGGTCAATGGCGAACGCTGTTCCATTGATTTCCGTAGCAATCCATTATTCTATTGTTTTCTACACAAACAACCAGTTACTAACTGTGCTGTTTATTGTTAATTAAGTGTTAAGGTACATAGATTCTGAAGTCAGTTTAAAACGCAAAATTTGCGGACGTTTGCGCAGGATACATCTTTAAAAGAAATTATTTGTTAAAATCTATTTTTAGCTCATGTGGCCTACTTATGTAATCGACTGGAACAATTGATGCACTTTTTATTCAGGGTACACAAAATCCAGTCAGTGGTTTAGGCGATATTGTTTAAAGAAACTATTGACGACAGACAGAGACAGATACAAGACAATCCCAATAGCTGACCTGATCAGATTGTGCTAGGTCAACTAATAAAATAGACACACATATCAAAAAAGTGTTACGGAATTGTCATATTAAGAAACCTAATTGTATTGCTGCACATTGAAATTGAGATAGATCTTCTGGCCAGAATATTATGACTTTACACATACAACTGTCCCAATTACTTTAAGTTATTGAGAAAGAATGACATAATGAATATCTATTAGCTGATTTTTTATAATGTCAAATGTACACAGGATTTGGCATTGGCTGAATCTGTAGAGTCAGACATAATATAATATCATAAGCAAACAGAACAGAACATTACCAGACACTCCTACAGAAACCGTTTGATCTGGATCTACTCTTTTTGCAAAGGTGTGAAAAAACGTTTGTATGAAGGTCATAGTAAAAAACCTTTATACTTTAGTCCGAATTCATTCTCAAGCATCTAATTGGTGAAAGGTTTTATAACCAAGAGCACCAGATAAAGGTTCCTACTCAAATACTAAAACAGTCATTTCTCCACCGAAACCTATGTTGTGACCATTTTTCAGAATCGTCTTGAAGAGACAATTCCAAAGAATGGTCATAACATAGAGTTTGGTGAAGAAATAAAGAAGTTATTCTTGAAAATATTTTAATTTATGCTTCTTATCTGGAACTCTGTAACAATATGATCTGGGTGAAATTTCAAATGCTCCATTAGCCCCAAAGGCACTTCTAACTTACCTGTGACTCTGTGTCCACACAATTCAATAGACTCCCTGTGTGTCCATTCCACAGGCGAATGTGTCGATCTGCTGTACCCCCACCACTGGCCAGAATGTTGGTCTGCCATGGGCACCAGGCCAAGGCCTGTCAAAACACAAATAAGATCTGCATACTGCTGTGATATACAATTGCTTATCGGACATTTATGCATTTCCTAATGAATATTCTTGTAAGAAATCATGAGTCTCTAGAATTGTTTTTAATACAAAGAGGTCTCCCCCAGCACTTGGACAACATTTCCAAAGTCCCATAACTTTGTCAAAAATCATCAAACCAGAAAAAGAATAAACTGTGTACAACTAGGCATGGTGTTGATTAATCCTATGAAATTTCATGAATATCCAATAAAAGATTTTGGGGGAAACCCCGCATACAAAATTTTCCATATAAAAATTTCAAAGTCCCATAACTCTGCAGAAAATGGGAGGCAATAACTCCATTATTATTGAAGCCAGCATTATGATAATTGTGCATAACACTTCATTCCATCATGCTCTTTCCAAACATGAATTGTCATTCAAAAAGCATCAGTAGAGCAGGAGTTATTGATCAGACAAAAATGTAACAAAGGGCAGTAACTCCAAAAGTATTGAAGCCTTATACATGACACTTCCTCTCATCATGCTCTGTCAATGTATGAAATTTCAATCAAATGGCATACACCATGTAGAAGTTATCTTCCAGACAAGAAAGTGAATGATTGACCTCGAATTGTGACCATGACCTTGAATTGTAACCTTGACCTTTGACCTATGTGCCTGAATCCTGCAGTCTGCACACTGGCTTGTTAAGGAGAACATTTGTGCCACAGCATTTTGATATCCTTCCAAGGTTTATACAGATGTTGAGCAGAAATGAAAATTAAGGCAAAAACATTTGACCTTGGACTGTGACCTTGATCTTTGAAGAATGTACCTGAATCCTGCTGTCTGCACATCGCCTTGTTATACATGGAGATTATTTGTGCCACAGCATTTAGAAATCCTTCCAAGGGTTTAAGAGATATGGAGCTGACACAAAGGGTGTGGCTAAAACATTTGACCTTGAACTGTGACCTTGACCTTTGACCAACGTACCTGAATCGAAAGCTCTGCACATCATACTGTTGAGTCGAACATTTGTGCCAAAGCATTTTGAAATCCTTCGATATTTGTGAGAGATATGGAGTGGACACGAGTGTGACAGACAGATGGACGTACAACTCAACCAAAAACAATATGTCTCCCCATTAAACAAGAGTACCGCATACGGTACATAATACGCCCACTTGCAAACTTTCTCTGATTCAACATGCCTTATAAGTGTTGACATTTTCTAATCTGTGCTTCAGATCTTGATTTCCATATTAAGGTGATACTAGTTTTAAAAAATGAAGTGAATATCTTATTAAATAAAAAAGTTACAGCTAATCCTCATTTTTGCAGATTTTTGTAAAGTGTAACGGCCATAACTCTGTAAAGAAAAACTGAATGAACCTCAAAATAAACTCAGCTTCAAATTTTGTTGCTTAAAATATTTGTGTTAACTTTCATTTACATCATTTTAATAGTTTTCCCAGAAAACAACAGACAAACTAAAAGTTGACTGACTAACAAAGCAACGAACACACAAAGTTCAAGGACCATAACTTTAGAATAAAATGACATATCAAAACACCCGCAATATATGTGAAAATTCACATTAAGGTTTAACCATATAAAAAACTTGGAAGAAAATAACCATATAAAAAATTTAAAGTAAATATCATTTCAAATGAAAAAGTTATGGCCATCCTCATATTTGCATAGATTTGCATTATTTTTTTTAAGTACAAGTGCCATAACTCCGAAACAACAAATCAAATGATCCTCAGAATCGACTTAGCTTCAGGTCTTGATGCATTAAACATGTGTACCAAGTTTCATTAATATCTGTCGAACAGTTTTGCCAGAAAACAGCGGACAAAGTATTTGCATATATTTGCATTTTTTTTAAGTAAAAGGGCAATAACTCCGAAACGAAAAATCAAATAAACCTCAAAATCGACTCAGCATCAGATCTTGATGCATTAAACATTTTTGTGAAGTTTCACAAATATCCCTCGAATAGTTTTCCCAGAAAACAGCGGACAAACTATTTGCATATTTTTTAAGGACAAGGGCCATAACTCTGAAACGAAAAATCAAATGATCCTCAGAATCAATTCAGTTTCAGATCTTGATGCATTAAACATTTGTGTGAAGTTTCATTAATATCTCTCAAATAGTTTTCCCAGAAAACAGCGGACAAACTATTTGCATGAATTTGCATTATTTTTTAAGTAAAAGGGCCATAACTCCAAAACGACGAATAAAATGAACCTCAGAATCGACTCAGCTTTAGATCTTGATGCATTAAATATTTGTGTGAAGTTTCATTATTATCTCTCAAATAGTTTTCCCAGTAAACAGCAGACAAACTATTTGCATATTTTTTAAGGACAAGGGACATAACTCTGAGATGAAAAATCAAATGAATCTCAGAATCAACTCAGCTTCAGATCTTGATGCATTAAACATTTGTGTGAAGTTTCATTAATATCTCTCAAATAGTTTTCCCAGAAAACAGCGGACAAACTGTTTGTATGTATTTGCATTATTTTTTTAGTAAAAGGGCCATAACTCCGAAACGACAAATCAAATGAACCTCAGAATCAACTCAGCTTCAGACCTTGATGCATTAAACATTTGTGTGAAGTTTAATTAATATCCCTCTAATAGTTTTCCCAGAAAACAGCAGACAAATTATTTGCATATTTTTTAAGGACAAGGGCCATAACTCTGAAATGAACAAGAGATGTCACAGTCACGTGACAAATGCCCCCAAAATTGTACCCTGTGACATTGACCTTTGACCCATGGACCAGGGAGTTGACACATCGTCTTTGTGTGGTGAACATTTGTGCCAGGTTCCTTTGAAATCCATTCACAGATAAACAAGTAATTGTACCCTGTGACCTTGACCTTTGAGATATGGACCAGGGAGCTGAACGCGACACATCGTCTTTGTCTGGTGAATATCTGTGCCAAGTTGTATTGAAATCCATTGATAGATAAAGAAGTTACAGGAAATTTACTGGACACGAAATTTGTTACAAAGTAATTGTACTCTGTGACCTTGACCTTTGACCCATGGACCTGGGAGTTGAACGCGACACGTCGTCTTTGTGTGGTGAACATTTGTGGCAAGTTATATTGAAATCCATTGATAGATGAAGAAGTTACAGACCGGACACGAAATTTGTGACAAAGTAATTGTACCCTGTGACCTTGACCTTTGACCCATGGACCAGGGAGTTAAACGCGAAACATCGTCTCTGTGTGGTGAACAATTGTGGCAAGTTATATTGAAATCCATTCATAGATGAAGAAGTTACAGACCGGACACGAATTTGGGACGGATGGAAGGACAGACGGACAGACGGAAGGACGGACAATGCGATCACTATATGCCCGCCTTTGGGGGCATAAAAATCAAATGAACCTCTGAATGAACTCAGCTTCAGATCTTGATGCATTTAACATTTGTGTGAAGTTTCATTAATATCTGTCCAATAGTTTTCCCAGAAATCAGCGGACAAACAAAATGTTGACGGACGAACGAACGAACGAATGAACAAACGGACGGACGGACAGGGCCACGACAATATACGACCACCTTTATTAGGGGGCGTATAAAAATGGGGGAGACATAATTAAAGAACTTTAGTGGGCAAGCTCACATACCATATGTCACCTATACATTTTAGAAACTAAAGAAACTGATCTTTAAATTTCCAATAGCAAACAGAGCAGACCCTGATCAGATGGTGACTACTGGAGCCACCAAGTCTGGGTCTACTCTGTTTGCAAAGGCATGTAAAGCATAAATTTTATACCTTTTCATGCATATGCAGAGAATACCCAGATCGTACGGCTCCTATAGGAGCCATCTGATCAGGGTCTGCTCTGTTTGCTAATGGCATTTGAAAGATCAGTTTCTTTAGTTTCTAAAATGTATAGGTGGCGTATGGTAAAATGGTTATAATGTTCCACCCCCAATATTTCATTATAACTGTTTTGTCCATGACCATTCAGTAGGTATTGAAATTTGCACAGGGAAAGGGATAAAATGCAATAAGAGTCAACACATTGGATTACGATGAGATGCCGAGTTACTCGGTCTCTTATCTGGATCCAAACTGTGTGCATATGCTACCAATAACCTTTTACTCCATGAATATTTATGTGATGAATAATGACATCATGAATATTAACCCTTCTCTTGCTGAATTTTAAAATACATTTCTCCTTCTTTACCCATGTCCTATTGTATAATGACATATATCTTCACTGTGTACAAGTATTTCGCTGTGCAATCACTGCTGTGGAGTGCACTGGTTGCACAATCAATTTGTAAATAGTGCAGACCCTGCAGGAGCTGTCTCATCTAGGTCTTCACTATTTACATGTAGATATATTGACGTGAATAGCAAGCGAAGGGTTAATCAGCAATTTTTTCATGACATGAACAGAAACCTTGGCAGAAACTGTAGAGTACGATCTGTATCAGTTCATACTAAGCGTACAGAGCAGACCCTGATCACACAGTTCTTACAGGTGTCCTCTGATCTGGGTCAAATTTATTTGCAACGGTTTTAACCCATTCCTTCAAATTGACGCCTTTTGACGTCTCTGTAAAAGTCATTGTTTGAAACCATTGTGATAAATAGAGCATTTGCTCCATAGGAGCAAATGCTCTATTCATCACAATGATTTCAAAAGTAAACAGCTGTTAAATTTTCCTGTTCTCTAGTAATTGCTCCTTTTTAGAAGATTCATTCAAAGAGGTAGGGTCTAAGATAGCCTATGAGGTAATGTGTTAAGGTGTATATATGGAGTACAGATTTAATCAACAAGAGTGTTGAAAGGTACACACATGCTACCTATTGGCAGAAGTGTGATGAAAAAAGTGGACTGACAGACAGATGGACAGATGATGAGGAGTTACTCTGCTAATGCAAACATTTCACTCTACAAGTCTAGTAGCTATTTTGGTAGATGACAAACCAATAACTATTTTTGTATCTTGAATATCAAGTATTTGCTGATATTGATGAGTGTCAAATGATATAGATCCTAATTACTTGTCATATGACTGATCTGCATATACACTATTTGCAAAATAAACAAGATGTGTTTGTGAAACACTATGCCCCCTCATATATTTGACCTCTGACCTTGAAGGATGACCTTGACATGTCACCCCTCAAAATGTGCGGCTTTATGAGATACATATGCATGCCAAATATCAAGTCTTTACCTGTACTGGCTCAAAAGTTAAGACCAATGTTAAGGTTGCGTTAAAGTTACAGACAAAGAAACAGACCTTTGATCCTGAAGGATGACCTTTACCTTGACATGTCACCCCTCAAAATGTGCAGCCTCATGAGATACACAAGCATGTCAAATATGAAGTGGTCTCTACCGGTCCAAAAGTTATGGACAATGTTAAAGTCGGTGATTTGAAATGTGCGGCTTTATGAGATACATATGCATGCCAAATATCAAGTCTGTATCTGTACTGGCTCAAAAGTTATGACCAATGTTAAAGTTGCTGACAAACAAACAGACAAACAAACAGGGCAAAAACAATATGCCCCCTGACTATCGTCAATGGGGGCATAAAAAAGGGTCAGGTGATATATGCGAGTAACTCACCTTCACAGCTGCTTGGTGATGTGTTAGTGTGAATAAAGGGGTCACATCGTTACCCAGTCCAGCATTCCACACATTCAACACATTGTCATTACCTCCACTTGCCAGGTACCGGCCATCCAAGGACCAGCTAAGACCACACACTTCCTGTGTGTGGTTTTCCAGGACTGCCACCTGGTGGTCTGCAATACGGACATCATGGTGATGGATAGCACCTGTTCGCGAGCCACTATGTAAGAAAATATTAATGTAAGAAATAATAACATCATGACATGTAAGTTGGTTTTTATTACAGCATATGAACACAGAATGTTATGCCCATGACAGAAACAACAGAATCAAATCTATATCATTCCATAAGCAAACAGCAGACCCTGATCAGACAACTCATACAGGAGCCATCTGATCTGGATCCACTCCATTTGCAAAGGTATTAAAAGGCATATCTATAGAGTAAAGGCTTCAAACCAGTCAAACATAAAACCTGATACACTACATCAACAAAGTCTTTCACAGAACTATAAGTAAACAGAGCAGGCCGTGATCAGATGGCTCCTACAAGAAATGTCAAAAGCATGACAAAGTGTTTGTATGAGGGTTTGGTTTGGTTTTTATCAAGTTTTACGTTGTTTTAACAGTATTTCAGTCATATCACGACGTCCAGCTAATAACAAGTGGAGGAAGACCCCAGAAGCTCTTCCGTGCATGGAACAAATTACATCGATTCTTGAACAGAAGAACATCCAGGTAGAACCATAGACCTACTGCAAGCCTGCTAGAAGGCTTCCTCACATGAAATATCCCAAATGCCCAGACCGAGATTCAAACCCATAGCAGTGAGGGGCTAAGCAATTGTCAGTCGAAGACGGAGGCCCCTTGTATGAGTGAAAGTATGGACTGATTATACATAGGAGGCTTAAACAGATGCTTAACCCTTCGCTTGCTATTCGCGTCAATATACCTACCTGTAAATAGTGAAGACCCAGATGAGACAGCTCCTGCAAGAGCTGTCTCATCAGGGTCTGCACTATTTACAAGTTGACTGTGCAACCAATGCACTCCACAGCAGTGATTGCACAGCGAAATACTTGTACACAGTGAAGATATATGTAATCATACAACAGGGCATGGGTAAAGAAGGAGAAATGCATTTTAAAATTCAGCAAGTGAAGGGTTAACTATTGAAGCGCCTTTTGATACCTTTGCAAACACAGTACAATCATGTAGACCCAGATCAGATGCTGCCTGTAAAAACCATCTAATTAATATTCATGATATTATTTTTTACATGAAATTTATCAGGGAAAGGGTTACAGACTCTATCTGATAAATGTTGAGCCAGTCTTTACTACAGTTTAAACTCCTCTAAACTGGATGTTCAACTTAGTATCAATGTCAAGACTTTCACCCTGCATTAAGCAGCCGCCTGTCTAAAAGTATCTTAATTCTTCTCTACTAAAATTCAGGTTTAGTGGGGTTCACTGTACTAATCTAGCAGCAATAAAATCTGTATTACTGAAAACCCTCATTGTTTGACGTTTCTCACTAATCTTCCTAGAAACATCTGGTATAGTATTAGCCTATTGTCATTACCCTGCATATGGGCCCTACAACTCCTGCTGTACCATGCCATCAGTTTCATTTAACCCTTTCCCTGTACTGTATTTAGGCCAAATTTCAATACCTATTGAATATTCATTAACAAAATCGTTATAAAGAAATATGGAAGGTGGAACATTGTAGACATTTTAGAAAGCAAATAAACAGTTCTATCAAATTCTACTAGAGGTTTTTGTCACAAAAACGGATGTCTCCCCTCTAATAAAAACAATATGTAAAGGGAAATCACTAAAAATGGTATGGTCTTGATGAATGATACTTCCCCTCATTATGCGTTTTCCACACTACATTTTTCAAGTAGAAAATGATAACAGCTAATAACTCCAAAAATACTGATACCAGATTTATGGCCCTTGTGCATGACACTTACTTTCATCATGCTCTTTCCAAAAATAAAATGTCATTCCAATAGCATCAGTCGAACAGGAGTTATTGATCGGCCAAAAAATGTAACAAAGGGCAATAACTCCAAAAGTATTGAAGCCAGAATTATGGCCCTTGTTCATGACACTTTCTCTCATCATGCTCTTTCCATGTATGAAGTTTCAATACTATGGCAAGAGCTATGTAGGAGTTATCGTCCGGACAAGAAAAAATTAAATAAATGTACACGGGGCAATAACTCTAAATTTATTGAAGCTCGAGTTAAGGATCTTATGCATGACACTTTCTCTTATCATGATCGTTCAATGTATGAAGTTTCAATCCAATGGCATATGTCACATAGGAGTAATCATCCGGACAAAAAATTGTGATTTTTTTTACAAAGGGCAATAACTCCAATATTAGTGAAGCCAGAGTTATGGACCTTGTGCATGACACTTCCTCTCGTTATGATCTTTCCATATATGAAGTTTCAATCCAATGGCATGAGCCATATAGAAGTTATTGTCCGGACAAAAAAGTGTGATTTTTTTTACAAAGGGCAATAACTCCTATATTAGTGAAGCCAGAGTCATGTACCTTCTGCATGACACATCCTCTCATTATGCTCTTTCCATATATGAAGTTTCAATCAACTGGCATCAGGCATATTGAAGTTATTGTCCGGACAAAAAATTATGATATTTTTTACAAAGGGCAATAACTCCAATATTAGTGAAGCCAGAGTTATGGACCTTGTGCATGACACTTCCTCTCGTCATGATCTTTCCATATATGAAGTTTCAATCCAATGGCATGAGCAATATAGGAGTTATCGTCCAGACAAAAAAGTGTGATTTTTTTTTACAAAGGGCAATAACTCCAATATTAGTGAAGCCAGAGTTATGGACCTTGTGCATGACACTTCCTCTCATTATGCTCTTTCCATATATGAAGTTTCAATCAACTGGCATCAGGCATATAGAAGTTATCGTCCGGACAAAAAGTGTGACGGACAGACGGACGGACAGACAGACAGACAGACAACTCTCACGAAAACAATATGTCTCCCCCATATAAATATGGGGGGAGACATAATTAGCAAACAGAGTAGACCCTGATCAGACGGCTCCTCTAGGAGCCGTCTGATCTGGGTCTACTCTGTTTGCAAATGCGTGAAAACACGTTTATATGAGGGAAAGAGTTAACCTTCAATGATGGATATTCAATGAATATTCATTAGCAACATTTCAGAATGATATGCAAACATGAGATTTGTCAACAGCAGGTACTGTAGAATCAGATCTATAACATTCCATAAGCACACAGAGTGGCGCCAGATCAGACGGGTCCTACAGGGTCTGGGTCTACTCTTTTTGAAAAGGCATGAAAAGGTGTATATTAAATAAAGACTTAAAATAGCACAAGAGGGTTTGAAGGATACAAGACTTGTCACCTTTTGGTGTTAACCCATTCCCTCATAGGCTATTTTATGCCTATCTTCTCTAAATAGATCTACCAAAAAGGAGCATTTACTAGAGAAAAGCAAAATTTTAGAGTCGTGTCATATTGAAACCATTGTGACAAAAAGAGCATGTGTTCAAAAGTTATGACCAATTTTTAAAGTTCTAAGTAATTTGACCTTTGACCTGAAACATTACTTTTGACGTTGACATAACACCAAACAAAATTTGCAGTCTTCATGACATGAGTATACATGTCAAGTATGAAGTATGCATCTGTAATAGTTTAAACGTTATGGTCAATGTTAAATTTTTACCTTTGACCTTTAAAAGTCAACTTTGACGTGACATTTCACCACTCTAAACTTTCACCTTCATGAGATAGACATGCCAGGTCTCTATCTCAAATAGTTCAAACTTTGTGGCCAGAATTGAAGTTTCAGATAGACCAACAAACAACCAGAAAACCAGACAGGCCAAAAACAATATGTCAATGATCTTGTGAGTGTAAAAAGGGAATTACTCAAAATATTACAAAGCCAGTTATGGCACTTCTTGTACTTGGAACTATCTACAAATGTACTAAGCCTGTTCGCTCTGAAATAAAAGTGTGACAGACAGACAGACAGACAGACAGATGGCTGACAGACAAATGAGAAATGACCCCAAAGGGTCACATTTACTAAAGCAGTTCACACTAAAATGGCCCAAAATTTAGTTATTCAGTTTCATAAGCTGGTAGATAAGGGAGATTGAGTGTCCTCATAATAAACATTTAAGGAATATATGGCAACAAGCCAATCGCTGAATTGATATCCCCTGCAGAACAAATTATTGAAGAGAGGGATAAAAAGGTTCACCACAACTATATCCCTCCACTTTCAGCGGGGGATAATACAGTAAAACTTCGATTATCCGAACACTAAAATACGTATTATTATCGCTCTTTAAGACAGGTGGCAGCTTAATGCATGGTGAAAGTCATGCAGAAAGCTCCTCTAGGAGCTTTCTGCATGACTTTCACCATGCATTAAGCAGCCACCTGCCTAAAAGGGTCTCAATTCTTCTATACCGAAAATTCGAATAATCGAGGTTTTACTGTATTACCAACACAGCTGCGAGTATACAATAGACTGACCAGATCAGCTTAAGCTTAGTCGGATTTAACCAATTCCCTCATATTGATCTGCCTCTGTTGAAAGTCACCTTTTGAAACCATAGTGATAAATATTTTTCTATTTATCACAATGGTTTCTAGACTACACAATTCTAAAAGTTTCCCTTTCTCTAGTATATGCTCCTTTTTCAAAGCGGCTGGGTTTAAAAGTAGCCCATGGGTTAATGAGCTATGCTAAGTGAATAGTCACATAAGATGTTAATATACATGTATGAATTTTGATAAGCTTTCCTAAGAAAACCATACGATATATATGAACATAAGCATGTTTGGACTTGGCACAAATGGTAGAATCCAATCTATATAATTTCACAAGCGAACCGAGTAGACCCGGATCAGACAGCTCCTACATGTGTTATAAGGCATTTTTATAGAGTAAAGGTTAAAGTTTCAGAGAAACCAATAAACAAACAATCAGACTAGTCATACACAATATGCCCATAATCTAGATTTAGGGAGGAAAACTATTGAAGCAGACAGAATATCTTTTAACCCATTCCCTCATAGGCTATTTTTAGATCCAACCCCTTTGAATAAATCTACTGAAAAGGATCATTAACTAGCGAAAAGGAATTTTTTAGAACTTTTTAATTTGAAACCATTGTGATAAATAGAGCATTTGCTCCTATAGGAGCAAATGCTCTTTTTATCACAATGGTTTCAAGAAGTAACTATTACAGAGGTGTAGGTGGTGTATTTATGGAGGAAAGGGTTGAGACACTAATACCACCAATATGTTAATCCTTGTCAAGCTGAATAAAAAATATCTGCCCAAACCCTGACTTGTTACGCTTTACCTACATCCAATTTGTTCAAGCGATAAAGAAACTGTTGATTGATTATCAAACAGCCTGGTTCTGATAGGACACTGAGTTACTTAGTGTCTAATCTGGATTCAAGCTGTTTGGAAATGCTTGATGATGTCACACTTATCATGAGAAGAATTAACCCTTTTCCCTCATACAAACACTTTTTCACATCTACAATACCAAAATATCTTTCTTACATAAGCCATTATATAAATTCATTAAAAAATACTTGTGATATCATTATTTCTTACATGAATATTCAATACGCAAAGGGCTAAAAAACTTCTTCCCATGATAATTAACATTGATTCCCACCTTGTACAAATATGGCTGTTCCAACTAAGGGAGCCAACTCTGGCTGAGTGTCCTGACATAGTTCTGATCAGCTTTTGCTCCCCTACGTCCCACAGCTACAAACAGTAAATCATGAAAGTGTTAACTATTTGTATACCAAGACATTGTAAATCTGAGAAAAAAATTGTCATCTGCTACAAATTCTCAGTGGATTTTCTTCACCTTTTGTATTTGTTTTTAAAAAAAAGAGATCACTACCATATGTTAAAAAGCCTGGATCCTGATGTGACATCAAATTACTCATCTGGATCAAAACTGCTTGCTTGACACTTGACCTCATGAATATTCATGTACAGTAAACCCCCTCTAATGCGACCACCAAAAATGAGCATAGTTCTGAGTGGCAGAGGCAGGTGGTAGCTTAATGCAGGACGAAAGTTATGCAGAAAGCTCTTTCGGCATAACCACCTGCTTTAAATGACACAAGTGGCTGTTTATTAAGTGGTCGCATTAGCGGGGTTTTACTGTAATAAATAAGGAAATCATCAGTATTAATTAGATTAACAGTTATAATAGCACAAGGGCACAGGAAATGTTTAGATATGGAGGAAACTGTAAAATCATATCTACACTGTATCATAAGCAAACAGAGTATTTAACCCTTTCCCTCATATAAACGTGTTTTCACGCATTTGCAAACAGAGTAGACCCTGATTGGACGGCTCCTATATGAGCCATCCGATCAGGGTCTGCTCTATTTTCTTATGGAATTTGAAAGACCCATTTCTTTACTTTCTAAAATGGCTACAATATTCCACCTTCCATATTTCATTTTAACTATTTTGTAGTAGTTATGAATATTCAGTAGGTATTGAAATTTGGAATAAATATAGAACAGGGAAAGGGTTAAGGTGTGTGTGATCAGGCAAACAACGCCTTCAAGATTCAGTGTTAACAATGGCATCATGCATATTTATGAGCTGATTATATATAATGTATTCTGGCTTTTTTTCTGTATTGGTAGAAACTGTTGTCATATCTATAATAATTTCTTCAGCAAACAGAACCCTACAGGAGCCTTCTGATCTGGGTCTACTCGGTCTTCAAAGGTGTAGAAAGGCATACTTAAGGAGTAAAAGGTTAGTTACAAATTCACCACTAGTGTGCAAAGAGTTTCAGATTTTCATCTGTACTAGAAATGTATACTAAGGATATGGCTGCTATAGCTTAGGTATGACAGTGTAGCTATGATATGATCTATATCTGTTATTGATCACACCCAAGTGCAAGTTTATGTAATAACTTGGGTTTCTACTATCAGAGCTATAGATAAGGGTGCGCACCCAAATACTAAAATCATCATTTCTCCACCAATCCCTACACTGTGACTACCCTTTAGAATCGTCTCTTCAAGACGATTCTAAAGAGTGGTCACAGTATAGGGTTTGGTGGAGAAATAGATGAGTTATTCTTGAACATCTTTGAATTTACGCATCTTATCTGGAACTCTGTACTATATGGCAGAATTTCCCATGTGCTTACTTCCGTTTAACCTTTTACCTGATAGAAACGCCTTTTCACACATTTGCTAACAGAGAAGGTCCAGGTCAGACAGCTCCTGCAGGAGACGTCCGATCAGGGTCTGCTCTGATTGCTTATAAAATCAAGTAGATCTGATTCTAAGGTTTCTGCTATAGCCAAGAATACCTGGACCATTGTTAAAATTCAGTTAATGAATATGCATAAAGCCATGAATTCATGTATAAATATTCATTAGGTAATGGGTAAACACTAAGGTAAACAATAGCAATCATTGCCCAGGGGTGAGTGAAAAAAAAGTCACTTAAGTAGAATATACAGCAAAGCCCCGGTTTATACAGTGAAACCTCGGAATTCCGGAGCTCCGGAATTCTGAAATCCGCAGAATTCCGAACGTTCCGTTTGGTCCCGATTTTTTTTCTTCTTATTTTAACTACGGGAAAGTTTCAGAAATCCGGAAACTCAGAATTCCGAACGATTTTTTCGTCCGAAATTGTTTAATTGCGCTTAAATGTAACCCGGAATTCCGAACGCTTACTGTACCTGAGAATGTTTGGGCTGGCATGCGCGTCTATTTTTAGCGGCTATGTTACCACAACTCTACACGGTACATACACACGATAAAGCGTGTGCGGTAGTCGTGTCAACTGGTGTTTGTTTAAGCCCCAATTATCTTCGAAGAATCATTAGGTGTTTGATGTGGCTGTTGATTTAAATGGATTAAAAGACGGGCTGTGGCGATCGACTGCAGTAAGACCTCTTTAATGTCCAAATTATGTCCTAATTTTGTGGAATAAAGAGCGGTCTCTTTTGTGCGGCGACTTTTGTTTTACACACGGTGGGCTGACTGACAAAAAAAAATCTTTAATCTCGTTTGGTAATTTTGGAAACTAAGGTCGCGAGTAATCCCTAATTGTTCCAAATGTAATAAATGATGCAGTTTCTCAAATTGTTCACCATTCTCGCTCATTCTAGGCTATATTCTACATCGTAAAGAAAAGTTCTAGTTAAGATCACGATCATGTCTGAACCGCCGAGTAAGCGTAGACGGGTTGACTTAACCCTTGACATTAAAGTTCAGTTCATATTATTTACATTGGTGTTGCTTCTTCAAAGTAGAAAGCTTTAAAGAAACAAGTCCATTGCAAATACTTTGTGAGCAAAATCTACCCTTTAATGTCATGCAATATCAGCAATCAACATTTTGATCACATCAACCTTACTTAGAGAGCATAATTGTGGTCGAAACATTTAACTATATGAGAAACCTCAGAAATCCGAAATCCTCAGAAATCCGAACTTTTCATTTGGTCCGGAAGGGGTTCGGATTTCCGAGGTTTCACTGTACATAACTACAATGAGAAAACTAGATTTAGAATTATTAAACTCCCAACAGGCACTTTGACGTATAATTTTGACATCAGAAGTCGATCTTCAATCAAATGTTGCAGCCTCATCATATAAGTAAAAATATTGAGTATGAAGTCTCCATCTGTAATAGTTCAAAATGTATGACCAAAGTTTAAAGTATCAGGGTGACCAAAAAGCAGACAAATGGACAGGCTAAAACATATGCCCCAATCCAGATCTTTGAGACAATTCTAAAGAGTGGGTCACAACATAGGGTTAGGTGGAGAAATAAACTAGAACTATTACTAAAGGTGATGAATACTCCAGCACGGCAGCATGGATTGCAAAGCCAAGTTTGTGACACCAACTACCCACGTAACAGGACCAAAACACAAAAATACTCGAAGTTCAAGGGGAGATAATTCGGTAATGTCTACAACTGAACATATGAAAATTGTGTCTTCCATATCTGCTATTTGTGGTTATTATGTATGGCAAGAATCAATTCAATAACTTTCAAATTGAAGGAGGAGTTTGCGAAACCAACTCACCTAATTTCAAGCCCAAATGACAAAAAATTATTAAAGTTCAAGGGAAGATAATTCTGCAATGCCCAGTGCTAAACATATGAAAATTGCATCTTGCACATCTACTTTTCATGGTTTTCACTGAATAACTGGAGTTCGCAACACCAACAAAACATGTTTTATGCAAAAATTACAAAAAAACCTAAGTTCAAGGGGAGATAATTCTGCAATGTGCAGTTCTAAACACATGAAAATTGTGTCTTGCACATCTACTATTCATGGTAATTATGCAGGGCTTTCCCCAGGCCCTTTTCGCATGACGGGCCCGACATTCTATCATTGTCGGTGGCGAAAATCCGACACCCCTTAATTCTCCGACATGTGAAAATTCTCGAGCCGACGCCCTTTCAAACGTGTTTGTTTATACATGTATGTCAATTTAAGTGACAAGTATATATACACACAGACTTTCCCTGGTGTTGCAATGTCTCAAGCTATCAGCCAACACCCGCAGCGCGTGCCATACGCATGGATGATTGCATGTCGCGTGTAAACAATTAACCGCTGAAGCAGTACAGAGGTGCGATACGGTTAAACGAACAAACAATTCAGCCCATTGAGAAGAAGGTTCCTGAAAGTCAAACCAACAAAAACGTCGAATGTCGGGAGCGGACACGAAATGGGGGAAAAAACATTCGCTGGCTCACTGAAAGTTTAAAGCATAAGTTTGTCTTATATAGGCTACCAATTTTAATAGCGAGCACAGCTCGCAAGAATGGCCGAAGGCCATTCTTGCGAACGAAGTGAGCTCTATGGTAACGCGTAGGATATAATTTTGGTTCTGTAGGCTGTACATTGTTAACCTGGAATCGGATCTGCTGATGTTCACTTCCGGTTTGGACCATGGAGGGAAATAACCGGTGTGTTCCGAGTGATTCCTATATTCCTAACTCACTCGGAACACCTCGGCTATTTCTATCGAAATAAGACTATATTCCGAACTCTGACGGAATACGGCGAGTAGTTACGATTGATTCCTAACTCTGACGGAATACGACGAGTAGTTACGATTGAATACCCGATAGTCCACACAAATCGCAACAACGTTTGTCTACGAAGAAAATCGATATTCTAAAACTTACTAAATTGAAAATTGCATTTCGTTTCGGTATAGATTAGATTTAACTATTTTAATCGCTGTTTATTTGCCAGAAAATTAATGTTTTCCGTTCGGTAAACATCTCCGTCCGAGATCCAGTTAGCGGTAAAGGCCGAGTGTATGTGTGTCAAATCTGATGACGTATATCCACAACTTGTAAGTGACGTAGTTGTGGTCACATGATGTGGTCGTCTGCAGTGCATTTTGTTTACATACAAGGCTCAGCTGTGTTACTCTTCCGGTTCCTATTGTCAATAACTTTGTATGTGAGTAATTTAGACATTGATTTTTTTTTTTTTTTCATTTGAATCAGTTCTCAATACAAAACATCACATTATTTGAATTAGATCTACATCTAGATATTTATCCCGGCGTTGGGTGTTTTCGACGGAGTAAGCGGTTTTCGTAAATTTGACCTACTTAAACAAATGCCGATTGCTTAAATAAATATGCGAGTGAAACATGCAAACGAATGTATATCACTGAGATTTTATAAAGAACTAGGTCTACGGCAATGTAGAATTGTTTGTGAAATCTGACTTGTTCTTTCCGAATACTCTATCCGAATAGTCTGTCTGTCTGCAGGTCTGTCTGTCAGTGTACTGTTTATTTAGTAAGTTTCGTAGTCTTTCTGTCCTTCTTTAAATGGAAACTGTTTTACATAAATCAGCCTGTCTGTCTGACTTCTTTAAATAGGCCTACTGGTTTACAAAAATCATTCTGTCTGTCTGTCTCAGACAGAAAATCTACTTATATATGAAGTTATGTTCATATATGTTTGATGGAGTTCATCCTGATCACTGGCTAACTACAAGTGGTTTTCCATTGTTTGCAAGACAGTTCAGAATGACTTAAGTTGTCCTTCTTCGCTGCAAGATGTTGCTGCTGCTGATGATGATGATGCTATTAATTACAATTTTAATGATGAAAATGATTCTGATTCATGGGATTTCAAACGAAAATAGCTTTTAACTACCCTTAAGATATACTGTATGCATGTGTAACACATAGCTCAAATGTTTAACCCTTTCCTACATGCTAAATAGGAAATAGCTAAACATTATATTGTATGTTTTAATAAATACATGTTTATAAATGCATGCACACAGTATTGTCCTTATCCTATTGACCTATCCAGTAACTTCAAAGTCTATCATCACCATCATTAGCATCAATTGTCATTTAGGTTACTAACACAACAGCTCTATCAATATATTCTGTTTTCTGCATGTTTCTATCTCAATGCACCTAAATGTACCTGGTGTACATGCAAATATACCACAACTAACACACAGCTTGTCTTGCCATTTTAACCAATCCTCTGCATATTTAACACCATACGACACCTTTACTATATTTTTTACAATTAATATTTACCGATGATGGTGAATACAGATCTGATGGCAGCTTAAATCATGATGAAAGTAACGCAGAAAGCTCCTTGAGCTTTCTTGTTTCTTGTCATCTTGCTTTAAGCATTACCAAACCTTAAATTCAGCTTGCTTTAAGCAGTATTACATTATACATGTAATGCCCTTCTGGCAATGGAGGAAAGGGTTAATATCACTAATCTACTGTCTTGTGATTTAGACTATGTCAATAATTTAAACATCAAAGCGCAGCATTATGAGTTTTTTATTTTACTTGTAAAAATTGGTGGGTGACATGATCGTTGCTAACCAATACACAGTTTTATTTCACAGATATATTACAACATTCAACTTGTAAAAAATTGGTGGATGACTTGATCGTCGCTAACCATGATACACAACTATTTCACATTATATTACAATATTTAACATATATATATTGCTAATATATATATATTTTATTACTAACTGTAGTATTTTGTTTATAAGAAATTGAATGAAGTATGGTGGGTGACATGAACATCGCTAACCAATACACTTTTTTTTCACATTAATATTACAGTACTTTGTGAAGTTGACTTATTGCCAAGGTTCAGTTAAAGCCATTTTTTTTAAATCAACATAGTATGGTGGGTGACATGATCGTCGCTAACCAATTAAACATACATTAAATAAATTGCAGCTGGACTGTCACTTATATAAGTCTGAAACACAAACATCAGCCAATAAGATGTCACAGTCTTGGACCAAAAGTAGATCTATCAACCACTTTATGACTTGGATATGTATTAAAGGGGGTGTCCCTACATTTGACGCGTTTCATAAACACCTGAAATATACAAAAGTCATTTGTTTATATATTTGCTGAAAAGTAGTATATCACAAAAAGCCCCATCCAATTACCGTTTATAATGACAAAACATCCAAGTGTTTCATATCGGCGATCCCGGTTTTACTCCCCGATGTTTCAGTTTTATTCGGTTTGTGTTTTAGTTTCGTAACTGTTCGCCCTATTCACGATTCTCCGGCCACTTCCGAGAAAGCTATTACGAAAACAATGAAGGGATCGGGTGATCATCGGCAAAGCGCGGAAGAATTTAACGGAAAAGGTCGATAATATTGTGTTGTAGAACAAAAACTATCAGTATTGATGAAATCGGTTTATTTGTATCACAGGGACATTTTTCGATATAAGTTCAAATTAGGAACCTTCATAATCATGATTGAGCATAACAGATACCAAGTTTTATGATATTATTGAAAATATACGATCATTGTAGGGACTTCCTCTTTAAAGAAAAGTAAGAGATTGATGGTTTAAGTTTGTATTTGAAGTTGTGCTTTCAACTTTTATCAAGGTGTACTGTATTCGTTTATTGTTCTGTTACTTTTAGAGGGTTATAATTGCTGTTACTAATTTCATCAGTATCTGGTGTATAAATCATCAAATTCACCATATGCTTTCAGTTTATTTAGTTGAATGCGTTTGGCAGCTGTGCTCGCTTATAGGCTGTGCCTATTTCATATTAACTGTAATTGGACTATTAACGTGGACTCCACTTGAATTTGTTCTGCATACTCGATTTATATCGGAACAAAGAACTTCCATTCCTTGTACGAGTATGATTAAATCAAGTTTCTTCTTGATTTGTAAAGGCCGAATAAGTATGATGTTTGTAACAACTATGACCTGGACTGGCAAAACTACCGATAATTTGACAAGATTCATCAATATTTAGAAAACATTTCACCATCTGTTTAATTTGTCAAATAATATTGATAAAAATACTTGAATATTTAATAATGACTGTTCGAAGCGAGCGTCCCAGGGACACGTCGTCCCGGCCGATTTCAATGTCAATTAAATTTGTTACATGATGTTATGCGCATACCGAGTGAATATTGACTATTCAGTATAAATCTCCATAGATACATCTTTGCAAACAGAGTAGATCCAGATTAGACGACTTCTATATAGGAAGAGACTGATAAGTATTTACACTCTTTCTACCAAACAGTAGTTTAGATCCTGGTTTTAAGCTTCTGACCATATATTATGCAAAATTGTCTAGAATAAAGGTATTGAATTTGGTTTTTTGGTGTTTATTAAAAAAAAATTATTTTTTTTTTTTGAGGGGGGGGGGGGGGGGGGGGGGGGGGGGGTGAGGATTGTTAATAGATCTTTATCTTTTTTTCAGACTTTGAGAGATGATTCTCTGAACTGAAACGTTAAAGGACCAGTGTCACATACATCAACCTCCAATCCCTTCAGACGACTTTCACACAAGGTCCTCTAACATTGGAATTTCGATACCAAGAGGCTGTGAAAATGTGGACAGCAACCAAGCACAGGCTTTTCAGTGTGATGAGTGATTTTTCCAAATATTGAAACTACATGTAGTTCAGACCAGAGGTTTTAAGCAATTAAGACTTAAGTATACAGTGTCTGATCTACTTGCAAAAAAAACTTATCTTTGTGAATTTGCAAAAGAACACGTTTAAAGTTTTGTGCAAGGAAGGTGTTGCTGTGGTTGTAGTTATGCTTAATGTATATTCTGTTTTTTTGTACAAACATGTGCAATAAAAAAGTTATAACCTTCAAGAGCCCTACTTATTTATATAATAGCTTTTACTTTATATCAGAAAATGCAAAATATTCACCATGATAACCTCATTTTTTTCAATTTTTCGCCGCGACGCTAGGAAGGAGGGGAAACCCCTCCCGCACCAACCCCCTAGGACTAAAAAACGACATGCCTTCCTAAAATCCTGGGGAAAGCCCTGTTATGTATATCAAATATAAACTGAATATCTTTCAAACTGAAGGAGGAGTTTGTGACCAACTTGCCATGTGTCATGCAAAAAGTGGAGATAATTCTGCAATGCCCAGCGCTAAATACATAAAAAATGTGTCTTGCACATCTACCATTCATGGTTATTATGCATACCAAATATATAAATTCATTAACTTAAGTATTGAAGGAGGTGTTTGTGACAACAACTACCGATGATTTATGCCAAAATGAAAAAAACCACAAAGTTCAAGGGGAGATAATTCTGCAATGCCCAGCACTAAACACATGAAAATCGAGTGTTGTACGTCTACCATTCATAGTTATTATGAATACCACTTATACACTGAAAAACTTTCAAACTGAAGGAGGAGTTTGTGACACCAACTCCACATGTTTCATGCCAAAAGCAATTGAAGGAGGAGTTTGCGACAACAACTACTTTATGCCAAAATGAAAAAACCCTCAAAGTTCAAGGAGATATAATTCTGCAATGCCCAACAGTAAACACATGAAAATTGCGTCTTGCACATCTACCATTCGTGGTTATTATGTATACCAAACATAAATTCAATAATTTTAAAACTGAATGAGGAGTTTGCAACACCATCTACCCATGTTCAAATGCGGACGGACTGACCGATCAACCGCAAGACCGACTGCTGGACAGGCTGATTCCAGTATACTCCCTCAAAGCCAACAGCAAACACATGAAAATTGCGTCTTGCACATCTACCATTCGTGGTTATTATGTACATGTAATATCTAATATAAATTCAATAACTTTAAAACTGAATGAGGAGATTGCAACACCAACTACCTATGTTCAAATGTGCACGGAATGACCGCATGACCGACCAACTGCCCGCCGGACAGGCCGATTCCAGCATACCCCCTCAGACAAGTTTGCGGGGGTATAAAAATTTATTCCTGAAAATGTTTTAATTAACACATCTTATCTGGACCTCTGTACTGTACATCATAATTGTTTCACCTGCACGTCTCCTGAACTGAGGCCTAGCGATAGGATGTTTCCCTCCTTTACCCAGCTAACTGATGACACATACTGCTCAGGCTCCTCGATGGACATCAGCTGAACAATACTTCCGCAGCTTGCATCCCAGATGTATGTGGCATTCCCAAGACCAACTGCCATATGGTTGTTGGAAGACCAGTCTAACAGATTCAAATCTGAATGAAAGAAAACATTGTTACACCCTTTAGTCCATGAATGTTCATATGAGAAATAATGACACCAAGAAATTAATTAGAATCATTCGTATAATTGCATATGCATACAAGAAATTCTGGTCAGCCCATGGAAGAATGCTTCGCGCCATCCTTTCTGAAAGGAAAAGCATCTTAAAATTTATATGATGAGAATTTGCTTGTGTCTTCACAAATCTGGAGTCCAAATGCAACGATTGAGAAAGGTGCAAGGGCTAAGCAACCACAGCAGCTCAGGTAGACCTTGCGATGGTCATCCCAAACAGACTAGACCCTGATAAGACGGCTCTTGCAGAAAAAGTCTGGTCTGGGTCTCCTCTGTTTACAAAGGCATATTTATGGTGAATCCTTTACTACTATTCATGTAACAAATAATGTCATGACTTTTATAATGACATATAATTATGAACACAGGAAAGGTTAGCTATGGTAGAAAATGTAGAATCAGATCTATATTATTTCATAAACTGAGCTGACCCTGATCAAGATTCGCCTGATCTGGGTCTACTCTGTTGCAAAGGTATTAACCCTTTACTCGATAAATATGCCTTTCTAGGCCTTATCAAATAGAGTAGACCGATATGAGACAGCTCTCCTATTGCAGTTTTCTGATCAGGATCTGCTCTGTTTGCTTATAATATAATTCTACAGTTTCTTCCATGGCCAAACTTCCTGCGTTGATGTACTATTATACAACTTATTCTAATTAATATATGCATGATGTCATTACTTATTACATGAATATTCATGGAGTAAAGGGTTAAAAGTATATTTATAAAGTAATCGGTTAATGAATAGAGGCGATGAAGATAAGCTTTATTGCAGGACAAAGAGGTAAGATTTTACAACACAAGAATACAATAACTTACAATAATCATCTAGCAATGTCGGAGCATCCAGAATCCTGTCAGGAACTTGGGCAATGAAGCGAGATGGAATAGGCTTGGTCTGGGAATTCTTACTGCTGTAGATCACCTTCAGATTATGCATATGGCCTGGAAATGATCATAAACAAGTACACAACAGAGGTCCAGATAAGGTGCATAAATTTAAACATTTTCAACCCATTACCTCATAGGCTATTTTTAGATACAACCTCTTTGAATAAATCTACCGAAAAGGAGCATTAACTAGAGAAAAGGATTTTTTTTTTACAATTTTTTAGTTTGAAACCATTATGATAAGGAGCAAATGCTCTATTTACCACAATGGTTTCACAAAGTGACTTTTACAGAGTCGTCAAAAGTCGTCAATATAAGGGAATGGGTTAAGAGTAGCTCCTTTATTTTTCCACCAAACCCTATACTGTGACCACTGTACCTACATTCTCCCATAAGCAAACAGAGCAGACCCTGATCAGATGGCTCCACCAGAAGCCATCTGATATGGGTTTACTCTGCTTACAAAGACATCAAAACGAAGCTCTATCAGGTTACGGGTAAAACTTAACCCTTCGCTTGCTGAATTTTAAAATACATTTCTCCTTCTTTACCCATGTCCTGTTGTATAATTACATATATCTTCACTCTGTACAAGTATTTCGCTGTGCAATAACTGCTGTGGTGTGCACTGGTTGCACAATCAACTTGTAAATAGTGCAGACCCTGATGAGACAGCTCCTGCAGGAGCTGTCTCATCTGGGTCTTCACTATTTACAGGTAGGTATATTGACGTGAATAGCAAGCGAAGGGTTAAAAATTATGTCTATTGAATACAGATGCCCCTACTGATGATAAAGCACATTTCACTACATATGTTATATACTGAAGTAACTTTCAAAGTCTCATAACACTGGTAAAAATAGCCGGAGCAAAGACAGATGTATGGATGGACAAGAGCAAGGCTTGCATCTCACCTTATTGGGGCATAATGAACATTGATGGCTTAGTTGTTTGTGGTTATTCATAAGTAATGTAACCAGTGTATTCAGACAGAAACCAACTGAATGGACAACCACTGTATCCTCTCAGGTACATGTTCAGACTAATAACTAAGGTTTAAACAACGGAATGGGTGTGATATCTGAATTTTAGTCAAATTTCAGCCCTCATTTTTTCAATCATAGAATAGACACTAATACCCATGATATCTGCAGGGAATACAAATTTTATAAAATTCACAAAGACCATAACTATCATACATGAGCCGTGTGCGGCGCCAACACTCGTCTGATTTTTCACCAATTTTTCTGAGCCTTTACAGTAATCCTTTGAAGTCAAAGTTGTTGGCTTGTAATTTGATATATTTATTTACCATCATTATTAGATTATGTAGTGCAAGAGCCATATTTCGTTCATTTTAGCTTGCCAGCTAAATTTAACATTTTTAAAAATTATAAAGGGCCATAACTCCAAAATTTTGAAATCAAGAGTTATGGTTTTTATGTTGGGGCCTTCCCTTCAATGAGATCTACTAACATATGAAGTTTCATGTTGATACCTCTTATACTTTTCGAGTAATGAGCTACATTAAAGTTTTTGCACGCCGCCGACGTCGACGACGACCAAGTGATCACAATAGCTCAACTTTTCTTCGAAACAGATAAGCTAAAAATGAACGAAATATGGCTCTTGCACTACATAATCAAATAATGATGGTAAATAAATGTATCAAATTACAAGCCAACAACTTCAAAGGATTACTGTAAAGGCTCAGAAAAATTGTAAAAGAATAAGAGTCAGAATAATCAAGATCAATTTCATTGTAGAATGGACAACTTGTAGAATGAAGCAAACTTATTCCAGATTTCACAAAGAACAGCTCAATCTAATTGTGAGCCTAGACTCTTAGAAACATATTTTTCTACCCTCTGACTAATGACTATTAATGCAAATCTTTGAACGCTAGTGGGAAATTCTCCCATCATTTATGACATATGCAGACAGGATCCAGATCAGGCCTCACAAAACGTGGGGCCTGATCGGAGATCCATACCGTCTGTCATTCTGGCTAAACAAGGTACAGTAAAACCCCACTAATGCGACCACCTAAAAGAGGTATAATTCTGGGTGCTAGATGCAGGTGGTTGCTTAATGCAGAACAAAAGTAATGCAGAAAGCTCCTAGAGGAGCTTTCTGCATTACTTTTGTCCTGCATTAAGCAACCACCTGCTTATAAAGACACCCATGTTTATTCATTATGTGGTCACATTAGAGGGGTTCTACTGTATATTATTCAATGGCAAACAGTAGAGATCTGCAAAATGTACGCAAACAAAGCAGACCCTGATATCTGATGTAGATCTACTTTGTTAAAAGGGTTGGATTATCAAGGTTCATTTGTGTCATGTTTCATACATTTGTTATTTTTCATCCATTTGTGTTATTTTTCATACATCTGTGTCATTTTTCATACATCTGTGTTTTGTTTCACACTAAATGAATAAAACAGTCATAGATCTATGTTGTAAGCTCTGAATTTAACCTAAAAGTCACTTTACTACATCAGAAATCTGGGTCTGCTTTGTTTGCTTACATGTCGCAAATATCTACCATTTGTCAAGCACTGTTTGCTTATGAAGTTCTAATTTAGATGACTCTACAATTTCAACAAATACCAAAACGTCCAGTGTATGAATGCAATAATAAAAATCAGCCAATAAATATTCATGTTGTCATTCATGAATATGTAACAGGGAAAGGGTTATGGTTATTTACTGACCAACAACCCATGTTCAAATGAGGAGAGATGGACTGACTGACTAACTGATAGGGTGATTCCAGTATGCCCTATCAATCTTTGTTTGTGAGGGTATAAATAATGACATTATGAATATTTATTAATCCTCTTCCTGTTTTATGTTTCTTCCAAATTTTAATACCTATTGAATAGTCATGGACAAAATAGTTACAATGAAATATGGAAGGTGGAACATTGTAACCTTTTTAGAAAGTAAAGAAACAGATCTTTTGAATTCCATCAGCAAACAGAGCAGACACTGATGAGACTGCTCCTCTAGGAGCCATCAGATCTGGGTCTATTCTGTTTGAAAATATGTGAAAACATGTTTATTTGAAGGAAAGGGTTAACTAAATATTCATAATTGCATATACAATATCTCGAACTCGGATAACTTGAACTTCGGGATAACTCGAACAAAAATTTCAGTCCTTCCAAAACTCACAATACATAATTGCTCTAAAATGTATCGCTATAGATATCTGGAAACACATGTCACAGCTTAATACAGGTCTAAAGTACCTACTTTAGATCTGTATTAAGCTGTGGCATTGAGAAATTGTTCAGATTAGAAATCGGATGACTCGAACTTCTGTTATCTCGAACTAATTTGTATGGTCCCTTCAAGTTTGACATATCGAAGTTCAATTGTATATACACATGACTTTTCGGTATTGATAAAAACTGTAGAGTCAGTTGTATTACAGTTTTATAACCAAACACAGCACACTCTAATCAGATGGCTCCGACAGGATCCCTCTGATCTGGATCTACCCCTTTCCCTGTTCTGTATATTGGCCAAATTTCAATACCTACTGAATATTCATTAGCAAAATAGTCATAATGAAATATGGAAGGTGAAACATTTTAGACATTTTAGAAAGTAAAGAACTAGATCTATCAAATTCTATTAGCAAACAGAGCAGACCCTGATCAGACGGCTCCTCTAGGAGCCGTCTGATCTGGGTCTACTCTGTTTGCAAATGCGTGAAAACATGTTTATACGAGGGAAAGGGCTACTCTATTTTCAAAGACGTGAAAATGTGTTTGTATGAAGAAAAGGGTTAACATATTTGCGTGGTTTCAAACTTCTCACATAATAGTAGAAGCTGGAAACCATAGAACTATGTTTGAGAACATTCTTGTGTCACCTTGTTACCTTCAGCTGGCTTTGGTTTACTGCTCTTGAATGATAAAATCTTTGACTCCTTTGGGTTGACTGGAACATTCATAGCCTCGCTGAGCTGTTTGCGGTACTCCATGTCTGCAGGAGAAATGTCTTCATCATCATCTTCACGCTGAGACATTGCGAAAGAGGCCATATCCATGTCTGTTGTTGCACGGGTTGGAATAAATCTGAAAATTTTCGTAACATTTCTTAATCATATACATGTAATGAAGAAAGAGGAATTTGGAAATTACAAAAAGTATATACCAAGAAAAGAATATTTCTTAACGCATTCCTTCATATAAACGCCTTTTCACACAGATGTATGAAAAATGACACAGATGTATGAAAAATAACACAAATGGATGAAAAATAACAAATGTATGAAACAAGTCACAAATGAACCGTTTACTTGATAATCCAACCCTTTTAACAAAGTAGACCTACATCAAATTTCTCATTATATAATGGTTTCAAACTTCTCATATATAATGGTTTCAAACTTCTCATATATGTATAAGGGTCTGGTCTGTTTGCTAACCCATAATATAGATCTGATTTTACAGTTTCTACAGTATAACACTCAGTTAACCCATTCCCGCATATTGACGCCTTTTGACGGTTCTGTAAAAGTCACTTTATGAAACCATTGTGATAAACAGAGCATTTGCTCCACTATCACAATGGTTTCAAAACTACACATTTCTAAATGTTTCCTTTTCTCTACTAAATGATCCTTTTCGGTACATTTATTTATAGAGGATGACTCTAAAAATAGCCTATGTGGGTAATGGGTTAAAGGTGTGGGCAGAATTCACAAGCTATGGGCGAATTAGTAACAATCTAACTCTTTGGTGCGAGATGCGAGTCACTTTATGAAACCATTGTGATAAATAGAGCATTTGCTCCACTGGAGCAAATGCTCTATTTATCACAATGGTTTCAAAACTGCACAATTCTGAAAATTTCCTTTTCTCTAGTAAATGCTCCTTTTTGGTAGATTTAATCAAAGGGGTTAGGTCTAAAAATAGCCTAAGTGGGAATGGGTTAATAAATATTCATGCTGTCTTTATTCCCTACATGAGCACTGAACAGGGACAGGGTTAAAACAAACAGTAAGAAATTTCATTCATAACAAAAAAGTGCAACAAACTATGAAAGTAAAAAAATAAATGACATCATCAACATCATTTGATACCCCTGCCATCAAGTGGTCGAATAGCAAACATGAACACAACTGTCCATAACGCAGCAGAGGCCGAGACAAGATGATTGATTTAACCCTTTCCTCCATGAAAATTCATGTGAGAAATAATGACATCATGAATATTAATTAGATTAAAATGTTATAGTAGCACATGGACACAAGATGTTTTGGCCGTGGCAGAAACTGTAGAATCATATCTATATTATATTCTAAGCAAACAGCTGACCCCGATCAGATGGCTCCTAGAGGAGCCGTCTGATCTGGGTCATAGATAGTCTGTTTGCAAAGGCGTAAAGGCTTATTTATGGAGTAAAGGGTTAATTGTCCCTTTTAAACAGTTGTCACAACATGGAATTGGTGGAGATATCAGGGTCTGCCCAGTTTGTGAAATTATAAAAGATCTGACTCTTAATTTCCATCGATACCAAAAAATATATACGCCATCATAAAAATTCAGCAGATAAATGTCTATGAAGTCATTAATTCTTCCATGAATATTCGCTGGGAAAGGGTTAAGCAATATTAACCTGTCCTGTTGTCCCATTGTCAAGCCCTTCTTGGGAGTTTTGGATGGAGTTTTAAATCTTCCCCGCTGTTGTGGTATGGCAGTTCGGCCTGGGCTTTTGCCAGGGGTCTTCCCTGTCCCAGGTGTTTTGCTACCAGCTGAGGGATCTATCTGGGACTTTCCTGGGGTTCTACTAGTACTTTTTCTTGGAGACAAGCCTGTAAAATACAGTAAAACCCCTCTAAACCGGATGTTAAATTTAGTATAAATATTGGTCTTGGAGACAGGGGGCAGCAATGCTAAAAATAGGATTGATGATCACTTATAATACTACATTTCAATTTGGACCAATTTATCACGACTTGTTCACAATCTTATTATCATAACTGTTTATTCATAACATGCCCCTCTGAAGAAGATTATGTGAACAACACTCATATTTCAAAAGACATTTGTAAAGCATGTATGCCCCTGCTTCCCCCACTCCCCCACCACCACCCTCAACCCCATCTCCTCTAATGGCAGCTCACATAATATTATTGACTCACATTGACCTTTTATGATATGAATACCCGTTAAACGCCAAGTAATTATTAAATTTCTATCTCTAATACATGTACATGTAGTTCAAAAGTTATGGTCATGGCCAAAGTTCTAAAAATTTGAAATTTTTAGTTTGACCTTGAACTTTCACTTACCACTCTCAAATTTTATTGGGATAATCTACTCATCATGACTAACAGCCTAACTAAAATTGAAACAAAAAGGTCCCAGAGTTGTTCATCCAAAACCACTTGGAAAGCACTATGAATCTACCACCTTTCAAGCCAGCAATCTGATTTTAACCCTTCGCTTGCTGAATTTTAAAAAAAAAACATTTCTCCTTCTTTACCCACGCCCTGTTGTAGAATTACATATATCTTCATTGTGTACTAGTATATCGCTGTGCAATCACTGCTCTGGAGTGCAATAAACTTGTAAATAGTGCAGACCCTGATGAGACAGCTCCTGCAGGAGCTGTCTCATCTGGGTCTTCACTATTTAAAGGTATGTATATTGACGTGAATAGCAAGCGAAGGGTTAACCATTTCCTTCATACAAATGTGTTTTCACGCATATGCAAACAGAGTACTCTGTAGACCTAGATCAGATGACTCTTATAGGAGCTGTCTGATCAGGGTCTGCTCTGTTTGCTAATGGAACCTGAAAGATTTGTTTCTTTAGTTTCTAAAATGCCGACAATGGTCCACCTTGCATATATCATTATAACTATTTTGTCCATGAATATTCAGTAGCTATTGAAATTTGGAATATATATAGAATAGGGAAAGGGTTTTAAAAGTCAAAAGTCTGATTTTATAGATCCTGATAATACCAAGTGGTTATTTTGTAGAGGTTCTATTGTATGTTCAAAATAAATATCATCATGTGCAGCCAAAGATGCAACATGAACAAAGTAAAAATGTGTTTTGGGGACAATTTTATTTATGTTTCATTGGAATAACTTGTGTGATATGTTCTAACTTACAATGTTCCTGATAAGATGGCATTTAACTTAACTCCATAGATATTTAACCCTTCGCTTGCTACTCACGTCAATATACGTACCTGTAAATATATACGTAACCCTGCCCGAGCCGTTAGGCGAGGGCTACATGATTTTTCTCAGCAGGAAACAAAAAGTCAGATACCCCGCCAATGATCTGTATAACTAATATTATACAACAGGGCATGTGTAAAGAAGGAGAAATATATTTTAAAAGGGTTAATTCTTTCCCTCATATTAACGCTTCTTAATGCCTTTGCAAATAGACCAGATCCAGATCAGACGGGTACTATAGGAACAATTTGATGAGAGTCTGCTCTATTTGTTTTTTGAAATTATTATAGATCCAACTCTATACAGTTTCTACCAATATCAAAAAGTCATGTTTACATATGCCATTATAAAAATTAAGCCAATAAATATTCATGACATCATTACATGTATTTCTTACATGAATATTCAATAGGGAAAGGTTAAAGCACTGGCAAAGAGAGCAGATCCAGAGTCTACTCTATTTGCTTATAAAATAATATAGATCTTATTCTACAGTTTCAGCTGCAGTAACAAAGAGCCCCGTGTGTCGGAGCATTATACGCCCAAAGTCTGTGCTGTCCTAACATGCACTATATCAAATTATGTTGAAAGTCACTGTAACCTTGACCTTTGATCCCACCGACATCAATAGGGGTCATCTACTAGCCACGACCAACCTTCCTACTAAGTATGAAGACAGCACAACTAATACTTATCAAATTATTGAGTGGACAATATTTTTGAGTTGAAGGTCACAGTGACCTTTATCTTCAACCTACTGTCCTCAAAATCAATTGGGGCCATCTACTAGCCATGACCAACCTTCCTACTACGTATGAAGACTGTACAACTAATACTTAACAAGTTATTGAGCGGACACGATTTTTTAGTTGAGGGTCACAGTTACCTTGACCTTTGACATATTGATCTCAAAATCAATAGGGGTCATCTACTAGCCATGACCAACCTTCCTATTAAGTATGAAGAAAGCACAACTAATACTTATCAAGTTATTGAGCGGACAAGATTTTTGAGTTGAAGGTCACAGTGACCTTGACCTTTCATCAACTGACTTCAAAATCAAAAGGGGTCATCTACTAGCCATGACCAACCTTCCTACTAAGTATAAAGACAGCACACCCAATATTTGTCAAACTATTGAGCGGACAAAGATGTGGCTAATGGACGTTCTTACGGAATGAGCCTCATTGGACTTTTCTTTTGTTTAGAAATGCACACAAGACCGGCAAATAGCCGCACAAGTACAGGAAGAACAAAAGACCTTTTGTTCTCAAAGTCCCACAAGGTATCATTTTTGAGGGCGGACATTGAGGTCTTTTTTGATTTTTTTAAACAAAAGAAAAGTCCCATATTTCATAAGCCTCATTCCGTAAGAACGGACAGACAAGACAACTGGACAAGCGCCATACCATAATACGACCAAAGCATCCTGCAATATAAAAATCTCTTGTATATCATGACATTATGAAAGGGACCTGATTTGTTTGCTGATGTGTACATATATATTCATGTATTTAATATTCTTGATGTCATTATTAATTTTGTTACATGAATATATTGAACAGGTAAAATATTAACCATTTCCCAGTTGAATATTCAAGAAATAATGATATTATGAAATTCTATTAGCTATTTTTTTATATTGGCATATTTTCATACATTATTTCTTTCTCAAGGAACGTTCCTAAAGTAACGAGTTCAGATACAAAATTCTTTATTAACCCACATCATGAATATATTTATTAGCAGAAGTTTTACAATTGCATATGAAACACCTATTTTTCATCATTGAAGAAACTGAGGAATTAGATTTTATATTTCCAAAAGCAAACAGAGAAGACCCTGATCAGACAGGTCCTACAGGAACCATCTGAGCTAATTACTTTATTTGGGAAGACATCAAAAGGTGTCTCTATCAGGCAAATGAACAACCTTAAGACTCAACAGAACAGAGATAGATTACCAGCCCCTGGCTCCAGCGTTGCCACAGACCCTTTCCTTCTCCACCTCATTGCTGGACCCTTAAGTAGTGGTCCATCTTGCTTTACAGCATCAGACACTAAACTGTCAAACGAAAAGTGTGACATCTTTCAACCTGAAATTTTCAAATCAACTCATTGAACTCAATGATCTAAGTAAAGGCATCATGAAGAAAACAATGTAGCTTTGATCTACTGTATTCTCTCTTATAAGCAACCCAATTCTAATAAACATTTTAACCCAATATAACAACCATTAAATAAAGATTTTTTTTTAAAAAACAAACCATGTGACAACTTAATGATGACTAAAGGTAAGGTAGATAATTGCCCCTCCCTCCAGAAACTTTCTGTATTATTTTCATTCTGCATTAAGCAACCACCTATATACAAATTGCAAGAAGCTCATTTTAAAAACTGATATGTCCTGGGATCATTTATTAGAAATAATAACATTCAATATTGAAATAATCTGGTATTTCAAAAAGACCTCTGTATGCTGAGTAACTTCAGTCTGCAAAAAGACGTTGTTTGCTTCAATTACATGTACCATCAACTGACACTCTTTTCTCACTTTCTTTTTTTCATAAATACAAAAAAGAATATATATACAGTAAAACCTCTCTATAACGGCCACTTAATTGTGTCAATTAGTTGGTATTTACTAGAGCAATAACATCTGCAGTGTCCCGAGGGACTGTTGTTGGCCCGAGCCCGAAGGGCTGGTAGATTGACAAAACCACCATAACTCACAGATGAACATAATTATCTAGATGCATAAATTGATAATGCCGTAACAAGGTCTGTTGTATCAACAATTTTGTACCATGATCTGGCATACAGTTTCAGACAATATCTATTGCCACTTAGTGCCAAATATTATACTGCATTATTACCATTAGATTAATTTAGACCAGATAGACATCTAAAATGGAATGTACATTTTCGATTTCTAAACCTCACTTACTATGTAAATTCTGAAAAAAGTAATGGAATTTCAAGTGTCCTGATCTGTTGTGAGTTGGTAGTGGCAAAAAAAGTCAATGATGGTACGAAATGATAAATGTACATGTATGGTGCGAACTCGTATGGGACGAAACGAACACCGAAACGTTTGCACTTTAATTAAAAATATTTCACATGTTTACTGTTGGCATTCTGCACAATACAATTGTGACAATATTTTACTGAGCAAATAATAGGCGTTTGGATCATTCATATGGCCGTTGTGAAAAATGTCTTGATCGAGTATCATCTTTATCGATACTGTCTTACTGATACGATGCATCTCCCTTCACAAATCCATTCTATCTATCTGTAGAATACTTTCAAAGTCTGTTGATAAATTTGTGGGCAACTGCGTTTAAATTTTAAAATGCGTTGACTCTCAGGTTTGAATCTACACATCTTTTCGCCGGACATGAGAAAATACCCTAATACTCACAAAATTAGAGCAACCCAGCGACGATGTGATAAGTTGTGTGGTTGAGTCTTAATGTACACCATAGAAGTCAGTACACCATTTAAGTTAGGTGTCCGTAATATACGTAGCCCCGCCTTCAGACGAAGTCCTGCCCACTGCCAAGCACGGAGATACATATATGGGGTCCTTTAAGTGGTTTGCCGAATACATAAATAAAGAAGGAAAACGCTGATTTTTCAATTACATTTAATTTAATTTAAAAGAGAAGGGGAGGAAAAGGGGAGGGAAATATTTAAATTTAATGTTGCTTTTGTCTCAATAGTAATTGGGATCGAACAACTTGTACACCATTTAAGTCAGGTGACCAGAGAGACTTTGAATAGCTCCAAAGGAATGAAAACGTTGCACACCATTTAAATTAGGTGACTAGAGAGACCTAGAATAGCTAGATAGGACCGTAAAATTTGTACACCATTTAAGTCTAGTGAACAGAGAGACTTAGAATAACTCCATGGGACCGAAAAACGTGTACACCATTTATAAGCAAGGTGACCAGGGAAACATAGACAACTTGCACGCCATTTAAGTCAGGCGACCAAGGAGACAGAATAGCTCCATAGGAGCGAAAAATTGTACACCATTTAAGTCAGGTGACCAGGGATTCATAGAATAGTCCCATAGGACCCAACATCTTGTACACCATTTAAGTTAGGTGACTAGAGAAACGTGTACACCACTTAAGTCAGGTGAGCAGGGAGACCTAGAATAGCTTCATAGGACCGAAAAACTTGTACACCGTTTATGTCAGGTGACCAGGAAGTCCTAGAATAGCTATATAGTACAAAACAATTTGCACACCATTTAAGTCAGGTGACTAGGGAGACCTAGACAACTTGCACACCATTTAAGTCGGGTGACAAGAGAGGTCTAGAATAGCCCAATAAGACCGAAAAACTTGTACACCATTTAAGTCAGGTGACCAGAGAGACCTAGAATAGCTCAATAGAACCGAAAAACTCGTGCACCATTTAAGTCAGGTGATCAGAGAGACCTAGACAACTTGCATGCCATTTACGTCAGGCGACCAAAGAGAAATAGAATAGCTCCACAGGACCGAAAAACTTGTACACCATTTAAGTCAGGTGACCAGGGATTCATAGAATAGTTCCATAGGACCGAACATCTTGTACACCATTTAAGTTAGGTGACTAGAGAAACCTAGAATATCTAAAAATGTGTACACGATTTAAGTCAGGTGTGCAGGGAGACATAGAATAGCTTCATAGGACCGACAAACTTGTACACCGTTTAAGTCAGGTGACAAGGAATACCTAGAATAGCTTTATAGTACCAAAAAAAATGCACACCATTTAAGTCAGGTGGCTAGGGAGACCTAGACAACTTGCACGCCATTTAAGTCAGGTGAAGAGAGAGGCCTAGAATAGCCCAATAGGACCGAAAAGCACAACATTTCAGTCTGGTGACCAGAGAGACATAGAACAGCTCTATAGGACAGAAATACTTGTACACCATTTAAGTTAGGTGACTAGAGAAACATAGAATAGCTCCATAGGATCTAAAACTTGTACACAATTTAAGTCAGGTGAGCAGGGAGACCTAGAATAGCTTCACAGGATCAAAAAACTTGTACACCGTTTAAGTCAGGTGACCAGGGAGACATAGACAACTTGCACACCATTTAAGTCAGGTGACCAGAGAGGCCTAGAATAGCCCAAATAGGACAGAAAAACTTGTACACCATTTAAGTCAGGTGACCAGAGAGACCTAGGCATCTTGCACACCATTTAAGTCAGGTGACCAGAGAGACATAGAACAGCTCCATAGAAAAGAAAAACTTGAACACTTTTTAAGTCAGGTGACCAGAGAGACATAGACATCTTGCACACTATTTAAGTCAGGTGACCAGGAAGGCCTAGACATTTTGCACACCATTTAAGTCAGGTGACCAGGGAGACCTAGACAACTTGTACACCATTTAAGTCAGGTGAACAGAGAGGCCTAGAATAGGACCGAAAAACTTGTACACCGTTTAAGTCAGGTGACCAGAGAGACATAGACATCTTGCACAATATTTAATTCAGGTGACCAGGGAGACATGGAATAGCTCAATAGGATAGAAACATTTGTACACCATTTAAGGTAGGCGACTAGAGAAACCTAGAATAGCTCCATAGGATCTAAAACTTGTACACCGTTTAAGTCAGGTGAGCAGGGAGACCTAGAATAGCTTCATAGGACCGACAAACTTGTACACCGTTTAAGTCAGGTGACCAGGGAGACATAGAATAGCTCAATAGTTCAACACAATTTGCACACCATATAAGTCAGGTGACTAGAGAGGCATAGAATAGCTCAATAGGACCGAAAAACTTGTACACCAATTTAGTCGTGTGACCAGGGAGACCTAGAATAGCTTTATAATACAACACAATTTGCACACTATTTAAGTCAGGTGACCAGGGAGACCTAGATAACTTGCACACCATATAAGTCAGGTGACTAGAGAGGCATAGAATAGCTCAATAGGACCGAAAAATTGTACACCAATTAAGTCGTGTGACCAGGGAGACCTAGAATAGCTTTATAGTACAACACAATTTGCACACCATTTAAGTCAGGTGACAAGAGGGACCTAGACAACTTGCACACCATTTAAGGCAGGTGACCAGAGATACCTAGAATAGCTCCATAGGATCTAAACACATGTACACCATTTAAGTCAGGTGAGCAGGGAGACCTAGAAAAGCTTCGTAGGACCGAAAAACTTGTACAACGTTTAAGTCAGGTGACCAGGAAGACCTAGAATAGCTCTATAGTACAAAACAGTTTGTACACCATTTAAGTCAGGTGACCAGAGAGACCTCGAATACCTCCATAGGACCGAAAAATGTGTACACTACTTTAGTCAGGTGACTAGAGAGACCTACAATAGCTCCATAGGACCTATACACTTGTACACCATTTAAGTCAAACGACCAGAGAGACATAGACATCTTGCACAATATTTAATTCAGGTGACCAGGGAGACATGGAATAGCTCAATAGGATAGAAACATTTGTACACCATTTAAGGTAGGTGACTAGAGAAACCTAGAATAGCTCCATAGGATCTAAAACTTGTACACCGTTTAAGTCAGGTGAGCAGGGAGACCTAGAATAGCTTCATAGGACCGACAAACTTGTACACCGTTTAAGTCAGGTGACAAGGAAGACCTAGAATAGCTCTATAGTACAAAACAATTTGCACACCATTTAAGTCGGGTGACCAGGGAGACCTAGACAACTTGCAAACCATATATGTCTGGTGACCAGAGAGACCTCGAATACTTCCATAGGACCGAACAATTTGTACACCATTTAAGTCAGGTGACCAGGGACACATGGAAAAGTCCCACAGGACCGAAAAACTTGTACACCATTTAAGTTAGGTGACTAGAGAAACCTAGAATAGCTCCATAGGACCAAAAAACATGTACACCATTTAAGTTATGTGACTAGAGAAACCTAGAATAGCTCCATAGGATCTAAAAACGTGTACACCATTTAAGTCAGGTGACTATAGAGACCTAGAATAGCTCCATATGAATAAAAAATGCACACCATTTAAGTTAGGTGACCAGAGAGACCTAGAATACCTCCATAGGACTCAAAAACGAGTGAGGTCTAGAAGAGTTACATATGACCTAACAACATGGACACTACATGTATTTATTTTAGGCGACCAGAGAGACCTAGAATAGCTTCATTGGAATGAAAAGGTTGCACACCATTTAAGTCAGGTGACCAGAGGGACATAGAATACCTCTATAGGATCGATAAATCTGTACAACATTTAAGTCAGTTGACCAGAGACATAGAATAGCTGTATAGGACAAGGCAACTTGCACACAATTTAAGGGAGGTAATCAGAGAGACTTAGAATAGCTCCATAGGACCAAAACACTTGTACACCAATTAAGTCAGGTGACCAGAGAAACCTGCAATAGTTCCCAAAGGACCTAACACCGCGTACACCATTTAAGTTAGGCGACCAAAGACTTTTACGGACAATGGCTCCCTCGGCATCTCTTAGGCCTCCGGCTTCAATTGACAAAGCTCTGGGATGTTTGATAGGATCGCCTCACTGGATTCCGACAGCCTCAGGGCGGGCATGAGGGCTTCCTCTACCAATGTCTCTCTCTCATTTTTTAGCGTTGGGGTCGTGTCAGCGCCAACAGATGGTGTGTAGCTTCAAACATCGACCTCCTATCTGCGGCCCTCTCTGTTGGGCTTTAATCGGAGACCACGTCTTCAGAAGCGACTAAGTGCCTTTCATACCAGCTGGGCCGCTCGGCCCAACTGGCCTTGGGTCTAGGGATCAAATCGACAGCGGAAATGCTCCGCGGTCGCCGTGACACCTTCCTCCAATCTGCACATGCCCTGCAGGGCGAGCTGCGGGCGTCTCCCCTTGCCTCCGAACTACTTTTCGGAGGCAAAGTTAAGGAGAAAGAGCTCGCAGATAGTGCTTCTCCCAGGAACCCTTCCAGTCTGGGTTCATGAAAATCGCTAAGGCCCCTGCTAAACGTAAGCCTCATACGGGACCTCCCAATGATCCAGGGGAAGAAGAGTAAAAAAACAGGCCATCTTCTTCCCCTCAGCGGGACCCGGCAAAGAGCCGGTAAGGAACCTTCCCTGCTCCCAATACCTCGGGGTTGGCGTCTCAGTGTTCCTTCCCTCCCCGCCCTAGGGGTTCTGGACATTCTATGCCTCAGCCCTTGGGATTCGCTCTTTCTGCCCCCCCCTTCCGATCCGACCCTGCATTCTTGTGGGCGCCAGGCTTCTTTACTTTGTTGCAGCATGGCACAATATCACTCAGGACCCTTGGATCCTCCCTATTGTAGTATCCATCTGGGTCGACAGCCTCTTTTCTCCGGGGTCCCGATTCATCTGTCATCGGATCACCTGAGTATGCAAGACGATGTGCCTTAACTTCTCGCAAAAGCGGCGGTAGAAAGGGTACTGAACGAGAATTCGACGGGCTTTTACAGCTGTCATTTTCTCATTCAAAAGAAGAACGGCACATTTCGACCTATCGTCGTGCTCTCTACTCTCAACAAGTATGTAGAGGTCGAACATTTCAAAATGGAGAGCATCGCTTCCATTCAGCTAGCTATCTAACAAAAGGGCCATATCCATGGATCTATCAGACGGTTATTTTCATGTCCCGGTTCACCCGGCAGACAGACACCTACGCTTCTGCCATGAGGGTACCGACTACCAGTTCCAGACTCTGCCCTTTGGCCTCTCTACATTCCCAGATAGAGAGAGAGAAAGAGAGAGAGTGGGGATTCTCTGCTAAATAAGGAGAGAAAAGAGAGAGAGAGAGAGAGAAAGAGAGAGAGTCTCTGCTAAATAAGGCTATTGGATAGTATAATCAAACACTACTAAACATAATGTTCATATAAAATTGCTAATTCATTTACGCATGTTATATGCAAATTACCTTAAATATATATGCTTTATAGAAATATGACCTAAAATAAAGATGGTTTATTTTCTTTTTATGATCACTATGTTCTAAAGGACCACAACAAACAATTTGGTACCAATGAAAAAAAGTCTAGGGTGGGATGCTACGGTAACCATGATTAGGACCCCGCCTATCAATGGTGTACATGAACGTTTTTCGGTCATGTGGTGTACAAGTTGTTTTGTCCTATGGAGCTATTGTAGGTCACCCTGGTCACCTGACTTAATTGGTGTGCAAGTTGTCTAGGTCTTTCAGGTCACCTGCCTTAAATGGTGTACAAGTTTTCCGGTTCTATGAAGCTATTCTATGTCTCCATTGTCACCTGTTTTAAATGGTGTGCAAATTGTGTTGTGCTATAGAGCTATTCTAGGTCTCCCTGCTCACCAGACTTAAATGGTGTACAAGTTTTTACATCCAATGAAGCTTGTCTAGGTTTCTCTATTCACCTGCCTTAAATGGTGTGCAACTTGTGTTGTACTATAGAGCTATTCTAGGTCTCCCTGCTCACCAGACTTAAATGGTGTACAAGGTTTTAGATCCTTTCGAGCTCTTTTAGGTTTCTCTGATCACCTAACTTAAATGGTGAACAAGTTGTCTAGGACTCTCTTGTCACCTGGCTTAAATGATGTACATATGTTTCGGTCCTATGGAGCTATTCTAGGTCCCTCTGGTCACCTGACTTAAATGGTGTACAAGTTGTTTGGTCCTATGGAGCTATTCTAGACGTCTCTGGTCACCTGACTTAAATTATGTGCAAGTTGTATAGCTCTCCATTGTCTCCTGACTAAAATGATGTGCAAATTATGTTGTACTATCAAGCTATTCCAGGTCTCCCTGGTCACCTGACTTAAGTGGTGTACATTTATTTTGGTCCTGTGGAGCTATTCTAAGCATCCCTGGTCACCTGACTTAATTAGTGTACAATATTTTCGGTTTAATGGAGCTATTCTAGGTATCTCTGGTCACCTGACTTAAATGGTGTACAAGTTTTTCGGTCCTATGGAGTTATTCTAGATCTCCCTGGTCACCTGACTTAAATGGTGTACACGTTTTTCGGCCCTATGGAGCTATTCTAGGTCTCTCTGGTCACCTGAATTAAATGGAGTGCAAATTGTCCAGGTCTCTCTGGTCACCTGACTTAAATGGTGTACAAGTTTTTCGGTCCTATGGAGCAATTCTATGTCTCTTCTATCACCTGACTTAAATGGTGTACAAGTTTTTTGGTCCTGCAGAGCTGATTCTAGGTCTACCTGGTCACCTGACTTAAATGGTGTACAATGTTTTCGGTCCTATAAAGCTATTCTAGGTCTCCCTGGTCACCTGACTTAAGTGGTGTACTTTTTTTGTCCTGTGTAGCTATTCTAGGCATCCCTGATCACCTGACTTAAATGGTGTACAACATTTTCGGTTTAATGCAGCTATTCTAGGTCTCTCTGGTCAGCAGCCTAATTGTGTACAAGTTTGTTCAGTCCTATGGAGTTATTCTAGATCTCCCTGGTCACCTGACTTAAATGGTGTACACGTTCTTTCGGCCCTATGGAGCTATTCTAGGTCTCTCTGGTTACTTCAATTAAATGGAGTGCAAATTGTCTCGGTCTCTCTGGTCACCTGACTTAAATGGTGTACAAGTTTTTCGGTCCTATGGAGCAATTCTAGGTCTCTCCTATCACCTGACTTAAATGGTGTGCAAGTTTTTTGGTTCTGTGGAGCTGATTATAGGTCTACCTGGTCACGTGACTTAAAGGGTGTACAGTGTTTTCGGTCCTATAAAGCTATTCTAGGTCTCCCTGGTCACATGACTTAAATGGTGTACATTTGTTTTGGTCCTGTAGAGCTATTCTAGGCATCCCTGGTCACCTAACTTAAATGGTGTACAATATTTTCAGCTTAATGGCGCTATTCTATGTCTCTCTGGTCACCTGACTTAAATGGTGTACAAGTTTTCCGGTCCTATGGAGCAATTCTAGGTCTCTTCTATCACCTGACTTAAATGGTGTACAAGAGTTTCGGTCATATGAAGCTATTCTAGGTCTCCCTAGTCACCTGACTTAAATGGTGTACATTTGTTTTGGTCCTGTGGAGCTATTCTAGGGATCCCTGATCACCTGACTTAAATGGTGTACAATAGTTTTGGTTTAATGGAGCTATTCTAGGTCACTCTGGTCACCTGACTTAAATGGTGTACACGCTTTTCGGTCCCATGGGGCTATTCTAGGTCTCTCTGGTCACATGAATTAAATGGAGTGCAAATTGTCTATGTTTCTCTGGTCACCTGACTTAAATGTTGTACAAGTTTTTCGGTCCTATGGAGCAATTCTAGGTCTCTCCTATCGCCTGACTTAAATGGTGTACAAGTTTTTTGGTCATGTGGAGCTGATTATAGGTCTACCTGATCACCTGACTTAAATGGTATACAATTACTGTGTTCGGTCCTATAAAGCTATTCTATGTCTCTCTGGTCACCTGACTTAAATGGTGTACAAATTTTTCGGCCCTATGGATCTATTCTAGGTCTCTCTGGTCACCTGATATTAAATGGAATGCATATTGTCTAGGTATCTCTGGTCGCCTGACTTAAATGGTGTACAAGTTTTTCGGTCCGATGGAGCAATGCTAGGTCTTTCCTATCACCTGACGTAAATGGTGTACAAGTTTTTTGGTGCTTTGGAGCTGATTCTAGGTCTACCTGGTCACCTGACTTAAATGGTGTACAAGTTTTTCGGTCCGATGGAGCAATGTTAGGTCTTTCCTATCACCTGACGTAAATGGTGTACAAGTTTTTTGGTGCTTTGGAGCTGATTCTAGGTCTCCCTGTTCACCTGACTTAAATGGTGTACATTTATTTTGGTCCTGTGGAGCTATTCTAGGCACCCCTGGTCACATGACTTAAATGGTTATCAATATTTTCGATTTAAAATGGAGCTATTCTAGGTCTCTCTGGCCACCTGACTTAAATGGTGTACAAATTTTTCGGTCCTATGGAGCTATTCTAGATCTCCCTGGTCTCCTGACTTAAATGTTGTACACGTTTTTTCGGTCCTATAAAGCTATTCTAGGTCTCCTTGGTCACCTGACTTAAATGGTGTACAAGTTTTTCGGTCCTTTGGAGCTATTCTATATATCCCCTGTCACTTGACTTAAATGGTGTACACCTTTTTTCGGCCCTATGGAGCTATTCTAGGTCTCTCTGTACAAGTGTGTTGGTCCTGTGGAGCTGATTCTAGGTCTACCTGGTCACCCGACTTAAATGGTGTACAATATTTTCGGTCCTATTAAGCTAGTCTATGTCTCTCTTGTCACCTTACTTAAATGGTGTACAAGTTTTTTGGTCCCGTGGAGCTGATTCTAGGTCTACCTGGTCACCTGACATAAATGGTGTGCAATATTTTCGGTCCTATAAAGCTATTCTAGGTCTCTCTTGTCACCTTACTTAAATGGTGTACAAGTGTTTCGGTCGTATGGAGCTATTCTAGGTCACCTGACTTAAATAGTGTACAAATTTTTCGGTTCTATGGAGCTATTCTAGGTCTCTCTTTTTAGTCCCGTGGAGCTGATTCTAGGTCTACCTGGTCACCTGACTTAAATGGTGTGCAAGTTTTTCAGTCCCATATACAATAAAGGCAGGTGGGCAGGACTTCGTCTAAAGGCGGGGCTGACGGTATGACTGACACCTAACTTAAATGGTGTGCTGACTTCTATGGTGTACATTAAGACTCAACCTAAGTTGTGTCGTAGTGTATGCATTCATTTATCGCGCTAAGAACAGTCATGTGACACTCACGTGACTTTCTGCGCTCTCTTTCAACTCGGCCCTGACTCGTGTCGCGGTTAAATTATTCGGCCTCAACCGAATTGAAATAAAATCCATTCATTGCACCGAATTTGTCATTAGTTCATTGTATGTATTCAGAATTTGTGTGGGAAGAACTGCTTAATTAACATGTAAAATACTCAATGTTAGCCCTTTACTCTATGAATATTCATGTAAGAATTAATGACGCCATCAATATCAATTAGTTTATAATGAAGAAAATATATTCCAAAACAGGGAATTAATATGATACATAAATACTTGAACTGCACTGATCTAATATTTCGACCACTAAGGGCCTTTTTCAAAGATTATCATGTCAAAATACACGACACATTTTTGTTACATGCATTCAGCCATAACATTTTCCGGATCGTGTTTTTCTTGTTTTTTTTTTTTTGTTGGTTTTTTTTCGGGGTGGTTTGGGATACAAATAGATAGTTTTAGGTTAGTTTTGCATACTTAGATCATAAATTGGAGTGGGGTCCCTTGGGTGAGTGCCAGCATGCGTCGGACACTTTTGATTTAATTCAGTTTGGATCCTTATGAGACAGCGAGTAGCCTACTCGGCGTATGTATCATCCGTATACAAACTGTTTCCAAAGGTAATCACAAATTGTAGCAAGTCCGCTGTGAGTCACTTTACAGAGGGTGTCAAACAGTTTGGATCCTGATTAGATGTCGACCAGCTCGGCGTCTCATGTAGATCCAGACTGTTTGGAAACTTCACCCTTTCTCTCTTATTATAAAAGCTTTTTCACGAATTTGCAAAAAGCGTAGACCCAGATTAGACGGCTCCTATAGGAACCGTCTGGTCAGGGTATAGTCTAGCTGTTTCGTCGGCTTATGTAATTTTATTGTTCTGTGTCTTTACTTTCTAAAATAGCTACAATGTTCCAACTTCCATATTATAATTATTTTGTCCATGGATATTCAGTAGGTATTGAAATTTGGACTAAATATAGGAAGGGAAAGGGTTATCTACTATAATACCAAAAATTCGAAGTGGAATAACCCACCTTTGTGTAACAGAAGAGTTCATTCAGTATGAAAGGGTATACATTGCCAGAAATGCTTGAATAACACACAGTACGTACGGGCCCTGACCAGACTTCCCCGCTAGGAACCTTCTGATCTGAATCTACTCCTTTTGCGAGTATCAGTAAACTCGCGTCTCGCACCAAAGAGTTAGATTGTTACTAATTCGCCCCTAGCTTGTGAATTCTGCCCACGCCTTTAACCCATTACCCCCATAGGCTATTTTTAGAGCCATCCTCTATAAATAAATCTACCGAAAATGATCATTTAGTAGAGAAAAGGAAACATTTAGAAATGTGTAGTTTTGAAACCATTGTGATAATGGAGCAAATGCTCTATTTATCACAATCGTTTCAGAAAGTGAGTTTTACAGAGCCGTCAAAAGGCGTCAACATGAGGGAAAGGGTTAAGCTCTGTCTTGTTTCTAGTTTTCACTGCTTCCGAATCGTTCTAGGATAAAGTTAATAATACATGGTCTCTAATGGACGCACTTTGCGAACAGTTGGCCACCAAATAGACCCAGATCGGACTGGTAGGTATCAAGTCATTGACTGTTCGCTTTAACCCATAGCATTCGAAATGATGATAACATTTACAAACAGTCTGGACTAGATTGGACGCAGAGTTAAACATTGACCTAATGAATATTCAAATAAGAAATAATGACACTCGGTGTATTCAATGTCAGAATTTATTATGGCATATTGTATACAGCAATTTCGTAAGCAAACAGAACTTACCCTGATCAGACCTCTCCTACACGATATAGGCGTTAATATAAACGACTAACTTACCCTTTCCCTCATATGATAAACGTATTTCATGCATTTGCAAACAGACTAGACCAAGATCAGACGGCTCATGGAACTTGATAGAGATGTTTCTTTAGTCTTTATTTTTTTAAAATGGCTGTACAGTGTACCACGTTCCATGTTTCATTATAACTATTTTGCCCATGAATATTCAGTAGGTATTCAAATTTGTAATAAACATAGAACAGAGAAAGTGATAAACAGGATATCACCAGGATACACACTGTTTGACGCTGTGTGATTGAACAAAAAGTACAGTAAACCCCCTCTAAATTGGATTTCTAGTAGAGAAGAATTTAGATACTTTTAGGCAGGTGATTGCTTAATGGAGGGTGAAGGTTATGCAGCAAGCTCCTCTGGGAGCTTTCTGCATGCCTATCACCTTGCACTAAGCTGCTACCTGTCTCCAATATCGATATTTAAATTGAAGTTAACGTCCGATTTAGAGAGGTTTTAATGTAAACACTCTGCACGAGGTAATTGAGTTCACTGGCATTTATTAACAGTGTAGACCCATTCATGTCATTTCGTACTGGATAGACTAAATGGTTGAAAAGAATGGGCCAATCCACTATGGGGATTCAGCATTAAAATGGTTAACCCATTCCCTCATATTGACGACTTTTGACGACTCTGTAAAAGTCATTTTGTGAAACCATTGTGATAATTAGAGCATTTGCTCCTATAGGAGCAAATGCTCTATTTACCACAATGGTTTCAAATTACACAATTCTATTTTTTTCCTTTTCTCAAGTTAATGCTCCTTTTCGGTAGATTTATTCAAAGAGGTTGTATCTAAAATAGCCTATGAGCTATTGGGTTAAGGAAAAACGTAATTGGACGATAGTACACTCAGGTCGTTTTATTTTGAAGAGAAATACAAGGTAAGTCAAAGTTTAGAGGCCGCTTTTTTCAGCAACAGTGATTTCCAGATATTTTCCTCCTCTTTTCTCCGTATTGAGTCTCTGCTTAAAGGCCCGAACATGTCAAGGTTTGTTTTTAAAGTACCAGTGCCAAACTCTATTTTTAGATTAATGGTACAAGCTAGGCCACGTTACCGTCATTTCAATATAATTACTCAAAAGGTTTTATATTACATGTATTTCTTCAATACATATTAATTAGACCATGTTGTATTCAAAGAAACACCTACACAGTCTTATAAATTCTGTTAAACTGACATTTAAAGCTGGCATGTGTAAATTTCTGCTTACTGCAGTCTAGTCATACAGCCCTTATTTGGTATTAATAATTAACCCATTACCTGAAAGAGACGTTTTTGTAGGTATTTGCGAACAGAGAAGACACAGACCAAACAAGTCATATAGGAACTGTCTGATCAGGATCTGCGCTGTTTGCTTATGAATTACACACACATGATCCTACATGTATATACTTTCTGACATAATAAACTCTCCCACGTCCGTATGATATTATAACAAAATAAGTTCATAAACATACATCAGCTAGATAGCTAATAGCGCGTGTCATGTTTCATCGAAATACTTCAAGTGTGTCTTTTATAAGAAGAACTATTGTCTGTCTCATAGTTCGACTACTTCCAATTCGATCAAGCTTTTGAGGAACAATCTACCGAGTATGAAACAGCTAGGATCCTGATGTAGACACCGAGTAACTCGTCGACTCATCTGGATCCAAACTGTTTGCAAATGCACGTAAGGTCGCGCATAGCGGGGCTATGGGATAAACCCGTCCCTTCATGTAAAAACAACATATCGTTTGGATTCTCCACCATGTAGTGCTTCTATGGTTTGGGGATTAGCTCAATCACAAAATATTTTATTTTTTCACGTTTATTCAATGACTCGAGTTTTCTTTATCAATCAAAGATTTCAGTTGTGGTTTGGTCTAAAGGTTATTAACTTCTGCCCTCCCCACCCCCTCTCATACCCTTCCCAGATTCGCTAGGGGTTGGACTAAGGGTCAGTGCCTTGTGATATGATTGGTCGAAGCACATCAAAAGAGACTGACCATCAGTGAGCCATTACTCAATACGCAATGGACAGCATGCCCATTACAACGCATTTTCACGCATTTGCAAACAGAGTAGACCCAGATCAGACGGCTCCAATTAGAACCGCCTGATCAGGGTCTGCTCTGTTTGTCAATGGAATTTGAAATATCTATTTCTTTACTTTCTGAAATAGCTACAATGTTCAACCTTCCATATTACATTATATATTATAACTATTTTATCCACGAATAGGCCTACTCAGTAGGTGTTGAAATTTGGAATAAACAGAACAGGGAAAGGGTTTAACTCGTTCGCCGTAATAGGATAATCTGTAAAAATAACTTTGCAAACAGTTTGAGTCCAGATCAAACTCGGTGTAAGAACTCCAATTTGAAACGTTAGTCCTTTCCCTCATGCAAACGTCTTTCCAGGCATTTGCAAGCAGAGTAGACCTAGATCAGACGGCTCCTATTTATGGCATGCTATAGATCTGGGTCCATGCTTATAAAGCTTTTTAGTTGAGTCTGAGTTCGTTCTCAATCTTTTGATTGGTCAGATTTGAGTTCTCAATCTTTTGATTTGTCAGAGTTGAGCCAAAGGCTCAAATCTGACCAATCAAAAACTTGAGAACGAACTAAGACTCAACTAAAAGTTTTATAAGCCATATTCCACAGTTGTTGTCAGAGCAAAAGCTTCCGTTGAACATTTTACTTTATTAAAATTCAGTTAATAAATATTCATGATGCCATTATGTCTTACATGGATATCAAACAAGTACACGTAAATGGTTAACATACAATATACTCTCAGCAGAAGAAACAATTTGGCAACAAAGTGATTACAATGACCCTTGTTTCATGTTAAACACTTAAGCCCCTTTTATAAATCATACAATAACCACGTTATACAACCATCTCTTGACTCTTTCAGCGCTGATTTTTCAAATGAACTATTTTAAAACCGTCAAGTTTACCTTGAGTATTCAGGGATTTTTTAAAAAACAAAACAAATGTAACATGAATAACCGTGGAGACCCTGAAGAAATGACCCCTCCACGAGTCCTCTAATCTGGATCTACACTGTTTGCATTTTAAACTTACCTTCGTAACTTGAATTTTCTTTCGAATCGTCAACTGGCAGCCAGCTGTTATTTCGATTTCTATATATCAAATAGGATATCCATGCGAATAGTCAACTGACAACTGGCAACTGGCAGCCAGCTGCTAACAGAACGTCTACATACCTAAATGGATATTCATGCATGCGTATTGTCAATTGTCAACTTGCAGCCAAATGCCAATACAAATACAGCGAAAATAGAATAGAAATGGAATTTGTAGCTGACTGCCAGTTTCTAGTTGACAGTTTGCAAGTAAAGACACTCTCCGAAGTTAAACTGGAATTGACAGCTGACTGCTAGTCGCAAGTTAACTCTTTCTTTCATAATAAAGGCCTTCACGCATTTGCACAGTAGACCCAAATCAGACGGCCCCTGTAGGAGCCGCCTGATTAGGGTCTGTCCTATTTGAATTTGATAGATCTATTTCTGTAGCTTCTAAAATTGCTACAATGTTGCTACATCTTCCATATTTCATTATAACTGTTTTGCCCCTGAATATTCAGTAGGTATTGGAAGCTGACTGCTAGTTGCAAGATGGCGGTTCGCAAGTAAAGTAGAATCCTGACGCTAAATTTGAATTGATAGCTGGTTTCAGTTGCCAGTTGACAGTTCTCATAGATATCCATTAATTATATAGAAGTAAACTCAATTTTTGTAAAGTAAACTCAAGTAAACTCAATTTTAAGTGATATTTGAATTGTAAACAGGCTGCTTGTTGTTAGTTGACGGTTCGCAGGTAACTCAAGGTTTGAAGTGAAATTGAATTGGTAGCTGGATGCCAGTTGCCACTTGACAATTCGCATGAATTTCCATTTAGGCATGTAGGTGTCTAACTGACAGCTGGTAAACAGTTGCCAGTTGACAATTCACATGGGTATCCTTTTTGGTACGCAGATATCGAATTGGCAGCTGACTGATAGAAACTGTTTCCGCTTGGCGGTTCGTTAGTGAACTCAATCTTTTAAAATTAGATTTGAGTTCGCTACAGGCATCTATCTGCCATTTGAATATTCGGGAACAAGTCGGTTTAGATATGTTGAAATGTTGATATGTTGACAATTCGCATGAATTATCATACATCTTTCCAATTCCAATTAGCAAACAGAGTAGACCTTGATCAGACGTCTGATCTGGGTCTACTATGTTTGCAAGTGCGTGAAAAATGTTTATATGAAGGAAATGGTTAATATGTCAAAATCCAATTGACAGTATGCTGCCAGATGTCACCTGACGGTTTGTAAGTAAACCTTTTTTGCAATTAAATTGAATTTACAGCTGGATGCCAGGTGACAATTATTCTCCCGAATACCCATTTAGGTATGTAGAAGTCGAAATGGCAGATAGCTGCCATTTATCAGTTAACAATTCGCATGGGTATCGTTTTTGATAAGAACATATCGAATTGGCAGCTGGCTGTAAGTTACCACTTGGCAATTTGCATGAATATCCATTTACGTATGTAGAAGACGACTTGGCAGCTGGCTGCTCATTGCCAGATTATGAATCGCAAGTAAACACAATTTTTTAAAGTGATATTTCATTCGGCACATGGCTGCCAGTTGCCAGTTGACAATTCCCTAGGTAGCTCTTTTGGTATGCATATATCGATTTGGCAACTGGCTGTTAGTTACCAGTTGACAAATTTCAGTCATGTACATGGTGATTTGACAGCTGGTTGCCAGTTGTCAGTTGACAATTCACATGGGGATCTTTTTTGGTATGAGTATATCGAATTGGCAACTGGCTTTTAGTTGCCAGATGACAATTTGCATGAAAGTCCATTTAGGTATTTGATGTCGACTTGGTAAGTGGCTGCAGGTTGTCAGTTGACGGTTCGCCAGTAAACTCAATAACTGAAATGAAATTTGAATTAGCAACCGACTACTGTTGACTATTCGGGAACAGATCAGTTTAGATATGTTGAAATTGAATTGACAGCTGGCTCCCATTTGACAATTTACATGAATATCTATTGAGGTATGTAGAAGTCGACCTGGCAGCTGACTGCTAATTGCCAGAGTATGATTTGCAAGTAAACTCAACTTTTGAAGTGACATTTGAACTGGCAGCTGATTGCCAGTTGCCCGTTGACGTTTCGCAAGTAAACTCAGTTTTTGAAATGATATTTCAATTGGCACCTGACTGTCAGTTACCAGTTGACAATTCACATGAATAGTTTTTAGACATGTACATGTATATGGTGATTAGGTAGCTGGCTGTCAGTTGCAAGTTGATAATTCACATGGGTATCCGTTTTGGTATGTAGATACCGAATTTGCACTGGCTACCATTTTCCAATTGACAGTTCGCAAGTACAGTGCTCCCTCCCTACAACGGCCCTCTCAATAACGATTCCCTCCTTACAACAACGCATGTCACTGTTTCCGAAGCAACAAGGCTCCAGAAACAACTTTTTCCATCATATTTTCTTTATGCCCCTATCAAACCCTATGTTGTGACCACTCTTTAGAATCGTCACTTTGTGACGATTCTAAAGAGTGGTCGCAACATAGGGTTTGATTGAGGTATAACGGTTTTATTTCTCGAAATACACTTGATCTGCGGATCTGCAAACAAGCTAATTATGTTTGATTTTCCCTCCCTATAACAACTCCCTCTGAACAACACATACAATCTTCGTATCCCAAAGGGTGTCGTTGTAGAGAGGGAGCAAGTAAACTCAATGTTTGAAGTTAAAATTGACTTGGCAACTGACTGCCAGTTGCCAATTGACTATTCGCGTGGATATCCATATCAGTATGTAGAAGTCGAATTGGCGATTGGCTGCCAGTTACAAGTTTGCAATTCGTATAGGTATCCTCGTTGGTATGTAGAAACTGAATTAACAGTATTGATTATTGAATAATATAGATCTGATTATATATGTTCTGGCATGATGGTAATGCCATTATAAGGATACAAGGATAAGGATATTGTTAATTACTTTTCATTACGTATAGTTTCTTACCTAAATAATGAATAAAGGAGTTTCTATATCACAAGATCGATAACTTACAAACGAGACCAGTTGATTATTATTCAGAATTTAAATAGAAATTAAGTTTAAATTGAGTTTTACAAACATTAAGAGTGATTATAATAGTCCAGTTACCCCATGACTTATGTATTATATTACTAATTGCAATATTTGAAACACTGCAATACATTCCAGTTACCGGGGTAAACCATAACTTCTGTAATTCCAAAGTTTACAAAGAATGAAGTATTTCAGTTAAACCTTTCCCTGTTTTGTGTTTGTTCCAAGTTTCAATACCTACTGAATATTCATGGGAAAAATAGTTATAACGAAATATGGAAGTTGGAAAACCCTAGCCATTTTTGAGAAAGTAAACAAACAGATATTTCAAATTCCATAAGCAAACAGAAACAGAGCAGACCCAGATCATAGGAGCAGTTTGATCTGGATCTTCTCTTTCTGCAAATGTGTGAAAACACGTTTTTATCAAGGAAAGGGTTAACCCACAACTTAACCTTAACCCTTCGCTTGCTGTTCACGTCAATATACCTACCTGTAAATAGTGAAGACCCAGATGAGACAGTTCCTGCGGGAGCTGTCTCATCAGGGTCTGCACTATTTACAAGTTGATTGTTCAACCAGTGCACTCCACAGCAGTGATTGCACAGCGAAATACTTGTACACAGGAGAACTGTATTTTAAAATTCAGAAAGCGAATAGTTAAGTTCGATATAGGCGAATTTCCGAACAATTTGACACCCAAACTATGCGGCTTTATAAACATATGTGTTTAGCATATGCTTCAAATAAGAGGTTTGCCATGTTTTGAGGATGGACATTTGCTCATGGTACTAACTCATGGTAAAGTTGACATTTAGCAGTTCAAGGAACTTCAAGGGACCATACAAAGTAGTCCGAGATAACAGAGGTTCGAGTCATCCAGTTTCTAACCAATATCCCAAGTTCACAACTTAATGCAGCTCTAAAGCAAGGCTGAATTTTTCTGTATGAGCTTTCAGCATTACTTTCGACTTGCAGTAAGCTGTCTCATGTATTTCTAGATATATGACATTTTATAGAACAATTCTGTATTGCAAATTATGGAAGGACCGAACACTTAGTTCGAGTTATCACGAAGTTCTATTGATATTAGTTCGAGATATAGATGTTCAACTGTAGCTGAGCCAGGTACACAATGTAACAACAACAACAACAACAAAACTAGTCATGACTGGGTGAATAATGAAATATAATACATGTAAGCACGTGTTTACATTGATTTATTGTAACATCTCACTAAACCGGTCATTCAAATTAATGTCAATGTCACTCTTTAACCCTTTTCCTTATGTAAGCGCATTTTGACGCATCTGCAAACAGAGTAGATCCAGATCAGACGGCTCCTATGGGAGCCGTCTGATCAGGGTCTGCTCTGTTTGTTTATGATATAATATAGATCTGATTCTACAGCTTCTTCCTGAGCCAAAATATTATGTGTTCATAAGCCATTATAAAAAATAATCTTATCAATATTTATTACGTTATTATTTCCTATATGAATATTCACGAGTGAAATGGTTAATAAAGAGTCGTCAGCTTAACCCTTCTCTTGCTATTAGCGAAGATATATGCACTTGGAAATATAGTAGTGTAGACCCATATGAAACAGACTCTAGAGGAGCCGTCTCACATGTTTCTGCACTATTCGTCATTATAATTCAGTGGCTATAATTGATAAAACTTTAGAATTATTCAACTAATTAATATGGATTCGCATTTGAATATTCAACGTGAGACGGGTTAATGCATTGTGTAAGTCATGTTGAAAGTTCCCAAAGGAACTTTCTGCATGACTTTCACTCCGCATTAAGCAGTCACCTGCCTAAATGGATCGGAAATCGTCTTTACTAATAGCTTGATTTAGAGGAGAGTTATTGCATTCAACGGAACATGGTAGTATACATGTAGTTGAAACAAGTTTAATATAGTTTACAAGAATGTGTATAAATACAACACTACAAAACTCACAAACACCACTATAAAAGGAATACTTTCTTTAACTCTTTACTCCATAGATATGCCTTTAAACGCATGAGCAAACAAAGTAGACCAAGATCAGACGTCACCTATAGGAACTGTCTGATTAGGGTCTGTTATGTTTGCTTATGAATTAATATAGTCTAATATATGTTACAGTTTATGTCACGATAAACAATTCCCTTGTTTAACTTGCCATCAGAAAACATAATTCAGGTATTCAGTATTCACGATGCCAATATTTCTTACACTAACCCTTCTCTCTAGCTGTTCACATCAATATACCTACCTGTAAATAGTGAATACCCTGATGAGACAGCTCCTGCAGGAGCTGCCTCATCAGGGTCTGCACTATTTATAAGTTGACTGTGCAACCAGTGCACTCCACAGCAGTGATTGCACAGAGGCATAGTTGTAGACAATGAAGATATATGTAATTATACAACAGGATATGGATAAAGAAGGAGAAATGTATTTTAAAATTCATCAAGAGAAGGGTAAATGCTTATAGAGTAACGGGATAACATCAGTTCAGCACAATCATTTGAATATTCAGTTATTCGCATGATTTATTCACATGCTATTTCTATCAGAACGATAACCTTTTCTATTTTCATGGAGTATTCGTAAGACGAAGGTTCGAATGTTTTCAACGCTTTCTTCAGATCTTTGATTGAATCCTCCAGCTTGTCCCTCTCTATGGATCCCATGATAGCGCTAACGATCATGTCGACGGCCAGGAACACCACAGCCACCACAACGCCAGCAACTGCACACGCTGCCACTGCTCCAATTGCAGCAACCAACCCGACCAAAATTCCTCCACTGACGATGGCTGCACAAACAACTATGCCCGCTACAGTTCCGATTACTGCCAGGGTGGCTCCAGCTATTTTCCTTCCCAGTTCTAATTTCTCCGCAAAGGTTACCTTGGTGTTGGAAATTTGCCTGTAAAGGTTGGGTTCAAGCAACTCCTGCAAACCTTTTTGTTTACCGGACAAGTATTTCTGTATCTCGTTTATCCTGTCTATAAATACGTTACAGTTGTCTCTGATGGTTTTATTGTGATCGACGGAAATCTTCAAAAACCTCTTCCCAGGCAGGTGCTTGTGTAAAATATCAATTAGGTCATTGGTGCGACTGAAATTGCCTTCCATCAAGGTCACTAGCTTTGTAAAGAGTTGTACGACCTTACGCCGCCTCCCCGGATTGCCAGGGTAGAATATGTCACTCCAAGACATTTCGTATCTGTAGGAAAAGACAGACAAATAATCTACTTAACTTGCATGATGATACATGTATTTGTCTTCAATATAAATGATCTAGAACAGAACATAAATCAACTGGATATTACACATAAATATGATTTATGGAAAACGAAACTAAAACATGCCACAGTCGAATTAAAACTCGAGACAATGCCGCATCGGTCGTATGTACATGTATGACGTAACCGCTCAAGTGAACAGCGTAATGATAACCCGTTCCTTCATATAAACGCATTTTCACGCATTTGCAAACAGAGTAGATCCAGATCAGACGGCTCCTGGAGGATATATCTGTTTCTTTAGTTTCTAAAATGGCTACACTGTTCCACCTACCATATTTAATTATAATTATTTTGTTCATGAATATTAAGTGGGTATTGGCATTTGGACTAAATATAGAACAGGGAAAGGGTTAACCATTAACCGCAACCCCTCTATCCGCGACCTGGGTCCATGCTTATAAAACTTTTAGTTGAGTCTGAGTTCGTTCTCAAGTTTTTGATTGGTCAGATTTGAGCCTTTGGTTCAAATCTGAACAATCAAAAGCTTGAGAACTCAAATCTGACCAATCAAAAGTTTGAGAACGAACTCAGACTCAACTATGATCCAAGCCTTTTTTATACTATGTCGATACAGACGTACATGTAGTAAAAATAGAACAGACCCAATTGTGAACAGACACTTTTTACAGCGGATAGGATTAAAGTTCAAAGCAACTGGATTGCAGTCAAGTAATGTCGTTCTCAAAATGTATCATTCACTTCGATTTTAATGTTTGAAATTTCTTTATTTCTCCTTCAAAACATATTTTTCGAAGTATCATACGTGTTATTCGCCGCCTCACCTAGAGCCAAACTTATTGCCACGGCCATCACAGATTTGCCACTGGCAGCGAATGGGCTATGAATAGTTTGCTGCCAAGTATTGTTGTCTGATAAATATATTATCTGCTTTAATTTCCATTATTTGTTTTCTTCGCTTTTTGTTCAAAATTTCAAAACAGTTTGGATCTTGACTAGACTTAGAGCAGAGTTGCTCGACGTCTGACCTGGATACAAACTGCTTTGTAAAATGATCCTCTTTTGGAAACCTTTAATTTGCGTGTGTAGTTGGTACATGTTTGCACTCTGTAGGAGCTAAGCAAGCATCAATGTGTGAAGCTAGAAGAATAAATTACAGTAAAAGTACAGTACGAAAACATCTAAACCGGACGTTAGAATTAGTATCAGTAACTCAAACATGTGACAGCTTAATGCAGATGAGAGCTTTCTGCATGACTTTCACCCTGCATTAAGCAGTCACCTGCCTGAACATACTAAACTGTGTGAATATTAATTAATTTAACCCTTTCCCTCATATTAACGTGTTTTCACGCATTTGCAAACAGAGTAGACCCAGATCAGACAGCTCCTAGAGGAGCTGTCTGATCAGTGTCTGCTCTGTTTGCTAATGGAATTGCTTCTATACTTTCTAAAATGGCTACAATGTTCCACCTACTATATTTCATTATAACTATTTTATTCATGAATATTCAGTAGGTATTAAAATCTGGAATAAACATAGAACAGGGAAATGGTCAATTGTCAAAATGACATATTTATGCGAGAATCAGTGTGTAGAATCAGATGTATGTAGTTACAGGAGCCGTTTGATCTGGATCTAATCTGTTTGCAAAGGCGCCAAACAGTAAAGGGTTAAATCAAAACATATTATCGTACATACCAAATAAAATAACGAGATCTGGAGCTGTTGTTGGATATCCGAACTGTAACACAGGAAGGTGTACACAGAGATAACGAGGGCTGTCTTTAATATAAGTATTCTGATGGCGAGGATTGTGTTTACGATATTTGAAACAGTGCATGACTGCACGCTTGGAAGAACAAGGGTGGGTCGTCTATATATAGATTGTAACCGAAGCTAGTATGTATACGGGGTTTCCGCAGTTTGTGACCGAGTTCAGCGTATCTGGGTATTCGTTTACTAAAGATAAGATAGAAATGAAGATCTGGGTAATTGATATGTCGATTTCATTGAAACGTTTCAATTTTGGAATTTGTACATGGAATTCAAGTTTGTCATAGGAAAGGATTACACTCCTTATACCCTAAGAAGTATCACTGGGACACCCAGTCTCTCCTCATACTGGGTATATCCTAAATACCATAAGTATTAGAACACCCAGTATCTCCTCATACCCTAATTACCTCATACCCTAATTACCACAGGTATTGGGACACAGGTATCTCCTCGTACCCTATATACGTACAATAAAAGCCTTCTAAACTAGACACTAAAAGGTATCCGTGCCGGTCTTTTAGACGGATGACAGCTTAATGCAGGTTAAACGTCATGCAGAAAGCTCCCAGTGGAAATGTCTGCATGGTTTCACCGTATATTAACCCATTACCTCATAGGTTATTTTTAGATGCAACCTTTTTTGAATAAATCTATCGAAAAGGAGCATTAACTAGAGAAAAGGAAAAAAATGGAATTTTGTAGTTTGAAACCATTGTGATAAATAGAGCATTTGCTCCTATAGGAGCAAATGCTCTATTATCACAATGGTTTCACAAAGTGAGTTTTACAGAGTCGTCAAAAGTCGTCAATGTGAGGGAATCGGTTAAGCAGTCATCTGCTTAAAATACCTCAATTGTTATTAATCAAAATTCCGGTTTAGGGGATACATCGGACATCCAGTCTCTATACTAATTACCTAATTATGTCGGACACGAGTGCCATCTCATCCTTGGTGTGTAGTCCCGAATGATCCAGTTTGGTCCCACTTTGAAAACTTTCCCTTTTCCTGTTATATGTTTATTCCAAATGTCAATACATGCTGAACATTAATGGACAAAATATGTGTACAGTAAAACCTCTCTATAGCTCTGGAGAAAAAACGTAACTGGTATTGCCAAGGCTGTACTCATTGCGTCTGCGAAAATTGTTTAAAATTTAGCGTTTTGGGCGCAAATTTATGACAAAATAGTGATTGAGGAGAACATTAAGTGAATATCGAGTATTTGTGGATCATAGCGGAATATCTAGAGCAGATGTATGGCAGAACTTTATAATTCTGAAAATAGTCAGATGGTCAACACAGACCAAGCCAAGCAATATGGTGGCGCGCCAATTGTTTACATGCGTGAAGTCAGTTTGTTCGGCTCAAGAAAACCTGAAAAAGCAGAATGGATCAAGCACACAGAAGTATATGGTGCACTTGCTAACATTGTTGATCCTTCACATATCACAGGTCTGCAAAGAGTCAATGGCATGTGGCGGATCTACACGGACAACGTGGACGACAAAGTGGCGCTTTTAAGTGAAGGCATAAGGCTAAGGGGTAAACTAGTGGAACTGCTTAAGACTAATCCGAATCGCCTTGATAGCGAACAGACCATTCGTATCCGTATTAAAAACATTCCACTGTCAGTTGACGATGGAACATTATCAAGACCCCTGATTTTGAAAGGAATAGAGGTTATTAGTTGCATGCGAGAGAAACTGAGATACAACGGAAAGCTAACGAACTGTGAAACAGGCGATAGGCTCTTCACGGTCAAGGCCACTTCCCTTGGAACACCTCTCCCACGCATCATGTCGTTTGGTAAGTTCATTGGGCGTGTTATACACTTTGGTCAAAACAATGAAAGTAAAGTAGTAAAGTGTAGAAAGTGTCTAGAAGAGGGACACACTGCCAGTAACTGTACCAATGAATGGAAATGTCTCATTTGCCTAAAATCAGGTCACAGAAAGGGAGATTGCGATACCAGCGAAGTTCGAAATCCATCACCTGACCCAAAAACTTGTCGAGGATAAAAATAGCGAGAGTGTACAAACGGAGCATTCTACCGCTGACCTCAGCCAAGTTTTGCACGAGAAACACGGCACTAGCGTACGCGAAAGTAGAACACCGCGTAGAAAGAAGAAGGAGAAACAGGTAGAAAATGTCAAAGGACAAACAATGATAGATGATTTCTGTTCGAGAAACGTAACACCTAACAAAGGGAAAGCCCCAAATGCCAAAAATAGGACACCCCAACTCCCGAAGAACAACTAGAAGAGAAAGTAAAGAAGACGCGAATGGCAGATGACAATAGTGCAGACTCCGATCAAGGTGATGATTCATCATCATGTGAAGCCTGAGCATGCTACAAAAACGTAACATTTCATAAACCGATCCCGGAATTAATATAGACTACGAGACAGGCTACGATTCAATGTTAAAATGTACAAAGTGCGTACAGAAACTAAAGTGATCTATATCATAAAAGTACAAAATGCGTACAGAAATGAAATGAATTACTCTACTCAATAGATAATACATGTACATAATCAATTGTGTGTATATATGCTTGTGCTCCGCTTACTTGACATATTGTTTGCCATTATACTCTATGCTTACTGCTTTATATGTGTTTGAGGTATGCAAATAGAGCTCTGCGTATTAGAGAATATAAACACGTTCTTTTTGTACCAGTAACGCATAACTTTGACCCAAAGATAACGAACTCTGTGTGCAATTCCACGTGTTCCTCACTCCTAATGTGTTATTACTTTGTACACTATACATTTTGCTTTCGGTAAGGTAGGCAAGGACAACACGAACTGGATTGTGCTTCGAGACATTTTGAAACAGACTATAGTTCTATCATGTATGTGCTCGATGAGCGCGCAATGTATTATAGGATCTTAGTTTGCTTAACGAACAGTGAGTATACTTATAGACTAGATTCTGATCGGTTTCTGAGTAATACAGAGTCTGGCCATGATCACGCAATAAGTGCACACTGTTATGACAGCAAACACTGGGCAGACATCCTTTATGGGGTGGGCGGCCGATTTGTTTTATTTTTTTATCGTCATATCGGTACGAACATGTTCGTGTTACTTATATAACTGGATACCTGCTGACATTGCACAGAGCTAGTTCAATTATTGTTTTTTTTCGGGTGTTTCGGTTTTCACTACCGCTTTGGATCCAGATCAGTCGCAAAGTGCTTGTCGATTCAGATGGAGCAAAGAGGTTTAGGCTGGGTCCTAGTAGTGGTTACCGTAGCATCCCCCCTAGACTTTTTTTCATGGGTACCAAATTGTTCGTTGGGGTCCTCAGAACACGTTTTGAGCATGCCCCCAAAAATAAGTTTGTCCCAGCTATGTTTTATTTAACGGTTTCCATGGTAACCCGAGGTAATTTTCGAAACTACCTTGGTTCAGAATATGCGCCATAACTTTGTTTTTAGAAGCAATAGAAGGACAAAACAAGTACCAAAGTAAAGCAGAGACATAAAGCTTGAATATGATATATGATTTTTTTAAATATTCATAAATGCATTCTTATGAATATTAATGAGGAAGTAAAAAATGTGATTTTTTTTAGAAAAAAGGAGTTTGTTGTTTAGTCTGAGAGGCTTATTAATACACAGAAATTATTGAATTTAGGTTTAAGTTGTTCGTTGGAGTCCTCAGAACACATTATGAGTATTTCCCCAAATATTTTTGTCCCATTTATGTTTTATTAAACGGTTTCCATGGTAACCCGAGGTAAATTCCGAAACATCCTTGGTTCAGAAAATGCGTAATAACTTTGCTTTTAGAGGTAATAGAAGGACAAAACAAGTACCAAAGTAAAGCGGAGACATGTAGCTTGAATATGGTATATTATTTAATTAATATTCATAAATGCATTCTTATGAATATTCATGAGAATGTAAAAAAATGCATTTTTTAGAAAATGGAGCTTGTTGTTTAGTCTGATAGGCTTATTAATGCACACACATTATTGAATTCAGGTTTAAATTGTTTGTTTGGGTCATCAGAACACATTTTGAGCTTTCCCCAAAAGTAATTTTGTCCCATCTATGTTTTATTGAACGGTTTCCATGGTAACGCGAGGAGGTAAAATTCGAAACATCATTGGTTCAGAAAATGCATAATAACTTTGCTTTTAGAGGCAATAGAAGGACAAAGCAAAAACCAACGTATAGCAGAGACATATATCTTGATTATGATTTTAAATTTTAATAATATTCATACATGATTGCTTATGAATATTAATGAGGAAGTATAAAAATCCGCTTTTTTAGAAAAATGAGTTTTTTGTTTAGTCTTAGAGGCATATTAATGCACAAAAAACTGAATTCAGGTTTAAATTGTTCGTTGGGGTCATCAGAACACTTTTTGAGCATTCTCCCAAAATAATTGTGCCCCAGCTATGTTTTATTAAACGGTTTCCGTGGTAACCCGAGGTAAATTTCGAAACTATCTTGATTAAGAAAATGCTTCATAACTTTGCTTTTAGAGACAATAGAAGGACAAAACAAGAACCAACGTAAAGTAGAGACATATAGCTTGAATACGATATGTAATTCTATTAATACATATAATGCATTCTCGTAATGCATTCTTATGAATATTAATTGGGAAGTAAAAAATGCGTTTTTAGTTTGACGAGTTTGTTTTTAGTCTGAGAGGCCTCGTAATATACAAATAGTTATTGAATTCAGATTTCAATGTTTTAATATCAACATACAAATAAAGGAAAACATCTTTGGTTCATGTAATTTTTCTAAAACATGTATATTTAAGCTAATTTGCATATAACGTGCGTAAATGAATAAGCAATTTAACATAAGCCCTATATTTAGCATTGTTTCGAGTGTACTATCTTTTCTATTATTTATTTTACGTAAAATACCAGAACAACAAACATTGACAAGAGCAGATGGTCATTACTTTGGGTTCTTGAATATTAATGCATATTTATGAATATTAATGAGATGTAAAATAAACACACTTGAATGAGCTGTTCGTTTTATCTGAGATTATTTTAGTTAACCAGTATAGAGCTTGATACTGACTGAAACAGCGATATTGATGTTCATGTATCTAAATATGTATATAATGAATATTATTTCAAAATCATGAATACTAATGAGAATGTAAACTGTTGTAGGAAAGTAAGTTTTTCTATTATATTGCAATATACATGTATGTGAACAACACATTTCTTGTAAGAAATTACAGCAGAGGAATTGAGCCTCATGCATGTTTTATGAAGAATATTACTGTTATGGGTGTTTTGCAATGCAATAGAAAATATATAGCATCTCGACTGTAATCATCAGCTTATGTTTACCCATATTAGCCTTGCGTGACTTCTAACTTACTCGCGATGTCTTATGCATTTGCTTGATTATTTACCACAGCATGCCAGAGCAACGCAATGCTTCTTGCGAGCATTTCGCGACAGGCTGGACAACTCATTAAGTGAATCTGGCCTGCTGCGGATGCTCCGCGTCAGCTCCCTGTCCAGTTTCACCCCTCTGGACAGGGGAGACGTGGGAGCTTGCTGCCCGACGAAAGAAGTATTCTTCTCTTTGTTCAGCGACTTCCTCGCAACAGACAAATCACTGTCCTCTAAAGCTCAGAAGAAGCCTGCTTCTTCTTTAAAATCTCTTTCGTCAACAGCCCCTGTGGTGCAGTCGATTCCCCAGTTGTTAGTTGCAGATCGGCATCCAACTGCTGGCCCGGGCGCGGGTTCCCCGTTTACACTTGAATGTTGCCCTTTGTTCTGGTCCCATGTACTAACGTTGCCAGGTCTCCCGGTCTGCATGTTGTGTGAAGAGTTTTGCCTGGTCCCGCTGAATCTAGGCCCAGTTATCCGTCACCGGTCACCGGTGTCCTGGCGTTAGTGCTTCCATTTCATGACATCACCAGCAGACCGGTCTACCGAGCCCCGCCCAAAGATGTTCACTGTGTATTCTTTGGCCCGGTGTCCTAAGTTTGCTCTTCAACGATCCTCCGGTGGCCCGGTCTGGTCCTTTGGACCAGGATACCGAAGTGGACCGGTAAATCTACCAGTCCAATCTTTTCTACAGGGCATTCTGTTTCTACACCGCATTACAGTGGTGAAAGTCAACAGGAAGCTGCTCTGGCTAAGTCTAGACGTTCTTGGTCGTCTAGACCCTGCAATTACTCTTCATCTTCTGAGTACACATCGGACTCCCCAGCCCCCATCCCACCCTCCCCGTAGGAGGCGTTAAAACCTTCTTATTCTTCTAATGATAACCGGCACTCGCACCGCTCTCATCGCAGATCGAGGTCTTACCATTAGTCTTCTATGCGAAGACATCGTTCTACCTCCTCAGATTCGCCGGCTGGTCGCTCTCGATAGCCGACACTCATTCTGGGAACCAGCATGCTTCACCTAGAGGGAGAATAGCTCTCACGTGAACCCACAGTCCACACTTCTATGTCTATGGCGGGTCCCACTCTTTCCGGGTGCTGCCATCCATGGCGTTCACCAGGGCGGATTCTGAGGGAGAGCAGGAAGACACTTTGTCCATTATGGCTCCTAGGGATGGTCCTATTTTTTAAGGGAATCAGACTTTGTGGAAGCCTCTCACTCAGATTTAGACGGGACTTATACCTCTTTTTCTTTAGATGATTCTGAACATCAATATTTTCTCTTGAGAATGCGTGTGAAGATTGTTTTAGAATCATTCCACCCTCTGTCTGCCCTAGACCCCCGAATCCTATTCACAGGGGTCCTCTATCCTCTTCCGTGCTAGTGTCAGTCGAAAAAGTGGACCTCCCTAACCTAATTAAGTCTAGGGAGTCTCTTTCTCCTTCCACGGGACTTCTTTCTCGTTTGCCTGACCTGGACGAAGATTTTTGTGCCAGCCCGGCAACTGGATTGATCATGTCCGCTAAAATCTTACGGACAAGGGTTCCCTGGGTATCACTTAGGCCTCCGGTTTCAAATGAAAATCGACCTGGGATGTTTTATCAGATCCCCTCGCTTGTTTCCGACAGCCCCAGGGGCGGGCATTATCCCCCCACTCTCCATCTCTCTCTCTCTCTCATTCACTTCTTTAGCACCGGCAGTTGCATCCAATAGATGGGATTCGCTTCAAACATTGACGTATTATCATTGACGTACGTATTATTATCGATATTTAAGACAGGTGACAGCTTAATGCATGGTGAAAGTCATGCAGAAAGCTCCTAGTGCAGCTTTCTGCACGACTTTCACCATGCATTAAGAAGTCGCCTGCCTAAAAGGGTCTTAATGCTTCTATAAAGAAAATTCGAATAATCGAGATTTTACCGTATACTCAAAATAATACTAAATACAATGCTCATAGAAAATTGCTTATTCATATACGTACATTATATGCAAATAAGCTGAAATACGCATGCTTTATAGAAATATTACCTGAAACAAAGATGGTTTATTTTCCTTCACATGAAAACATTCAAACATGAATTCAATAACTCTTGTTTATTAATAGGCATCTCAGACTTAACAATAAACTCCTTTTTTCTAAACAGAAATCGGATTGTTTTACTTCCTCATTAATATTCATAAGAATACATTTATGAAAATTAGTTATATTACATATCATATTTAAGTTATATGTCTTTGCTTTATTCAGGTTCTTGTTTTGTCCTTCTTTCGCCTCTAAAAGCAAAGTTATGACGCATTTGTGTAACCATGGATGTTTTGAAATTTACCTCGGGTTACCATGGAAACCGTTAAAAACATAGCTTGGACACAACTATTTTGGGGAATGCTCAAGTGGTGTTCTGCGGACCCCAACGACCAATTTAAACCTGAATTCAATAATTTTTGTGCATTAATAGGCCTCTAAGACTAAACAAAAAACTCATTTTTCTAAAAAAGCGGATTTTTATACTTCCTCATTAATATTCATAAGCAATCATACATGAATATTATTAAAATTATATATTATAATCAAGATATATGTCTCTGCTTTACTTTGGTTTTTGTTTTGTCCTTCTATTGCCTCTAAAAGCAAAGTTATTATGCATTTTCTGAACCAATGATGTTTCGAAATTTACCTCCTCGCGTTACCATGGAAACCTTTCAATAAAACATAGATGGGACATAATTACTTTGGGGGAATGCTCAACATGTGTTCTGATGACCCATACAAACAATTTAAACCTGAATTCAATAATTTGTGTGCATTAATAAGCCTATCAGACTAAACAACAAGCTCCATTTTCTAAAAATCGCATTTTTTTTACATTCTCATGAATATTCATGAGAATGCATTTATGAATATTAATTTAATCATATACCATATTCAAGCTACATGTCTCTGCTTTACATAGGTACTTGTTTTGTCCTTCTATTACTTTTAAAAGCAAAGTTATTACGCATTTTCTGAACCAAAGATGTTTCGGAATTTACCTCGGGTTACCATGGAAACCGTTTAATAAAACATAGATGGGACAAAATTATTTGGGGAAATACTCAAAATGTGTTCTAAGGACGCCAACGAACAATTTAAACCTAAATTCAATAATTTCTGTGCATTAATACGCCTCTCAGACTAAACATCAAACTCCTTTTTCTTTAAAAAAATCACATTTTTTACTTCCTCATTAATATTCATAAGAATGCATTTATGAATATTAATTAAATCATATATCATATTCAAGCTTTATGTCTCTGCTTAACTTTGGTATTTGTTTTGTCCTTCTATTGCTTCTAAAAACAAAGTTATGGCGCATTTTCTGAACCAAGGTAGTTTCGAAAATTACCTCGGGTTACCATGGAAACCGTTAAATAAAACATAGCTGGGACAAACTTATTTTTGGGGGCATGCTCAAAATGTGTTCTAAGGACCCCAACGAACAATTTGGTACCCATGAAAAAAAGTCTAGGGGGGGGGGGGGTGCTACGGTAACCACTACTAGGACCCAGCCTAGTTGTATGGCTGCAAACAGCTGTTATTTTATCTCATACGTCGGTGTGCGGTTTTTTGTTTTACTTATACATACTGGATGCGGTTTCTGTCCAGCTAAGTCGACAAGTACATGTCGACTTAAAGGATCAAAACTGCTCAGTATGAATTAACACGTCCGGTTGCATAAGGATAATTGTAAAGTTATACTCAGTGTACTTACACTTGATACTCAAGTCCATGATACATGCATAATATTTAAAGTAGTGCTGCTGCAACAGGCTGACATCAGGGTCTACTGTATGATGATCTTTCCTATGTAACTCTGTTGTCACTGTGTTATATCGAATTTATGAAGATGGAAATATACAGGTTCTCGATGACAGTTCGGATACAGATCAGCCGCAAAGTGAATTCGCGACTGAATAGAATCAGAACCGATCGAATTTGAGCCCAGGATATTTTGATATTTTTTACGGTGATAATTGTTAACTTGTTCTCATCTTCTTTTACCTTATTGTCATAATCGGATATACGGGCTCTTAAAGATAGTCCGGATCAAGGTCAGTCGCGAAGTAATTTGAAGACTGAGCTTGGTCAAAACTGCACATTACCCGATAGGATTTACTGTATATAGCTGTACATTGTTCTTGATGGACTTTCCTGATCCTCATGAGTTTTTTACACAGACCCGGAAGGACAGTTCGGTCACAGGCTAGTCGTGAATTAAATTGGCGACTGAGCAGGATAAAAACTGATCGACATCCAGATCAGGATATATAACATGATGGTATTTATCATGCTGTTCTCATTGTTCTTTATGGAAAATATTCAGGTATTCAAAGACAGTTTGGTTACAGATCAGTCGCTGAGTAAGTTAACGATTGAACAGGGTCCAAACTGCATTAAACGAGCAGATTGTCGTTGATTCAATACATTGTCAGACAATAATTATTTGTGAAACGTGTCTCTATTTACTTGGTAGCTTTTTAAATATGCCTGCTCTCTACTATTCGTGCAGTTATATTGTATTACTACATGTACACTTGTTATGAACCAAGGTTGGGTGCCAGGCAAATTAACGGTTGGACCAGGGTCAAAAGTGTTTCATTCTATTAGACTATGGTTAGCTAGATAACTTGTTAATGAACACTTTGTGAACCAGTTAACCTTGTCACAGACATGCCCCGATATACGTTTTGTACCCAGATTAGTCGTGAGTAAACCTGTGGCTGATCAGGAGCTAAAACGCTCAATATGTTTAATTCAGATGTGTCGTGATTAAGTTCTATTTTGATACCAATGCATATGTACATGTCCTTTTTCCATTGGCGGTACTCTGACGACAATGGGGACCCAGATCATATCGTAACTATAATTCGCAATAATGACGTCATCTACTACTGATATGACTCACTTGCTGTCGCTTAACTGTCAAGGTTTACGAAATAAACAAAAGCAGTGCAGGCTTCAACAATATTTACTTCAGCAAAAAACAGACATAAATGTAGCATATCTTCAAGAAACACATTTCACTCGGGATATCTTAGATTCTGTAAATGACAGCTTTACAGGCTGGCATTTCTATCATTCATACGGTAATACGAATAGTAAAGGATGCTCTATCCTTATAAATAAAATTACAAATAGTAATGTGCTAAGCCATCACAGTGACACTGAAGGACGATACGTCCTTGTCAATATAGAATTTCACAATAACAATTACACACTCTTAAACATATATGCTTTTAATGATAAAAAACTAGACCTATCACTGAACGTGATTCATACCCCCACCTGGCATCCTTGTTGGAAAAGGCATAATATCGGCCCTTGGTCAGATTATAATGTTGTAATGTCCCACTGCAATCCTCCAAATATACCGTTATTAACACTGTTTAAAGGAGTCCAGGACCTTGCCAGGAACAGTCATGGTAGATGCCCGTTAGGTGATGATGCATACCAAATAACAAAGCTCTAGGCTTTGTGGTTTTGAATGAGATTTTTTTTAAAAATATATTATTGTTTTAGGTGTGTTTATCTGTAGTGGTTCAAAAGTTATAGCCAATGTTAAAGTTGGTAATTTGACCTATATATTTGACCTTTGACCTTGAACAGTGACCTTGACCTTGGCATGCGACATGTCAAAATGTGCAGCTTCATGAGACACACATGCATGCCAAATATCAAGTGTCGATACCTATATATTTGACCTTTGACCTTGAACAGTGACCTTGACCTTGGCATGTGACATGTCAAAATGTGCAGCTTCATTAGACACACATGCATGCCAAATATCAAGTGTTTACCTGCAGTGTTCAAAAGTTATAGCCAATGTTAAAGTTGGTAATTTTACCTATGTATTTGACCTTTGACCTTGAACAGTGACCTTGACCTTGGCATGCAACATGTCAAAATGTGCAGCTTCATTAGACACACATGCATGCCAAATATCAAGTGTTTATACCTATATATTTGACCTTTGACCTTGAACAGTGACCTTGACCTTGGCATGCGACATGTCAAAATGTGTAGCTTCATGAGACACAAATGCATGCCAAATATCAAGTGTTTATCTGTAGTGGTTCAAAAGTTATAGCCAATGTTAAAGTTGGTAATTTGACCTATATATTCGACCTTTGACCTTGAACAGTGACCTTGACCTTGGCATGCGACATGTCAAAATGTGCAGCTTCATGAGACACACATGCATGCCAAATATCAAGTGTTTATCTGTAGTGGTTCAAAAGTTATAGCCAATGTTAAAGTTAGTAATTTGACCTATATATTCGACCTTTGACCTTGAACAGTGACCTTGACCTTGGCATGCAACATGTCAAAATGTGCAGATTCATTAAACACACATGCATGCCAAATATCAAGTGTTTATCTGTAGTGGTTCAAAAGTTATAGTCAATGTCCCGATCTCGCGCGACAGACGGACGGACGGACGGACGGACGGACCGACGGACGGACAAGGTGTTTCCAATATAGCCCCCACCACAGGTGGTGGGGGTATAACAACGAAAATTGTATTTTAAAAGAATTGGTGACATTCTAGAAAACTGCGCTGAAGGTATCATTATTTTAGGCGGAGACTTCAACGAAGTTATGAATATATCCGATAGGGTATCACAGTCAATTGTAAATAAAAAAAAATAGCTCAAAACGTTTGTCTGATTAAACATTTTAAATTAACTGACATTTGGAAACAATTTTGTAACAATAAACAGCAATTCACATGGCGCCGTAAGAATGGTACTGAAAAAAGTAGAATTGACTTCTGGCTTATAGATGAAAATATAGTGCCATTAGTATTCTCAGCAGATATACGACCGGCTTTAATTCAAAGCACAGAACATATGGCAATTTCACTTAAATTAAAGGCATCTGCTAAAAGAGGTCCAGGTTTTTGGAAACTAAATAACTCATACCTAGAGGACGACTCATACTGCACACAAATAACACAAATTATTAAAAACTGTATATTGCTAGATATCCAAAGCCACCAATCGAAATGGGAAAGATGTAAATATGAAATCAGAAAGAAATCTATGCACTTTTCAAAATTAAAAGCAAGACACAGAAACAACCACCTGCAAAACTTGGAAAGGCAATTAAATGAACTATATGCATGCACTAATAACAATGACACAATACAGAATAAAATTAATGAAATAGAAAATGAAATAAAATCAATTTATGAATTTAAAACAAAAGGTACACAAATACGTTCAAGGATTCAGTTATTAGAAGAAGGAGAGAAAAACTCGAAATTTTTCACAAACCTTGAACAATCAAGACAAAACAGAAAATCCATTACATCACTTATAGTTAATAACAAACGGTTAACAAACCAAACTGATATATTAAATGCAGAAAAAGACTTTTATCAAAACCTATACACTTCTACCAGTGGCAACATTAATTATGAAGATTATCTGGACACTATTACCTTAGATAAAACTTTAACTAACACTGAGGCAGATCTATGTGAAGGCTACTTATTGAGCGAAGAATGTAAATCTTTCGCTTATGAAATGAAAACAAACAAAAGCCCAGGGCCAGACGGTCTTACTGCAGAATTCTACCAAAAGTTCTTCAGGAGCTATTAGTTAATGCACTAAATGAAGGTCAAATGAGTGAAAACATGTCTAGAAGTCAAAGGCAGTGTATAATATCTTTAATCTATAAAAAATCAGATCCAGAAAACCTCGAAAATTGGCGCCCAATTTCTTTACTTAATGTTGACTACAAAATAGCAGCTAGAGTACTTGCAAAACGCCTCCAAAAGGTATTACCTAGTATAATTAGCTGTGACCAACAAGGTTTCATAAAGAACAGATACATTGGCTATAATATCCGACAGATCCAAGATATTATTGACTATTCGGAAACCCTTAATATTAAAGGCGCGGTTCTCTTTTTAGACTTTAAAAAAGCATTCGATACTTTAGAGTGGAAATTTATGTTTAAAGTCCTCCGGAAATTTGGTTTCAAAAGTATCTTTATAAAATGGGTCAATATATTTTACAACAATATAATGTCGGCAGTTATTAACAATGGATGGAAATCTGAATATTTTTGCACAAAAAGGGGAATAAAACAGGGCTGTCCTCTCTCCGCTCTTTTATTTGTTATTGTAGCAGAAATCTTAGCATCTAGAATTAGATCATGCCCAGAGCTAAAAGGGATAGAAGTTAAAGTAAATAATGTAAAACACACTATCAAAATATCCCAGCTGGCTGACGACACAACACTATTCCTAAACGATAAAAAAGAAATACCTATTGCTGTTACGCTGGTTGAAGAATATGGAAAATATTCAGGGTTAAAGCTAAATAGGAAGAAAACAGAAGGTATCTGGCTTGGAAAGACGAAGCACACAGGCGAATATTTTGACATAAGTTTTAGAAAGGATGGGGTAAAAGCACTTGTAGTTTATTTTGGGCATGATATTAACTTCTGTAATAATAAAAATTGGGTAGAAAAGATTGAAAACACAAAAGTACAAATAAAGCATTGGAATCGTAGAAAATTAACATTCTATGGAAAAATTACAGTAATCAAATCACTCCTGCTTCCAAAATTTACGTATCTCATGCAATCAGTTAATACTCCAAAAACTGTTATTAACGAACTGAATACATTATTTTTCAAATTTCTTTGGAATAATAAGTCCGAAAAGGTAAAACGAAAAACCCTAATTGGAGACAAAACTTAGGGTGGGCTCAATATGATTGACGTCGAAACCTACTCTAAATGTATGAAAACAAAATGGGTAAACGCACTTTTAGATAATTCATTTGCTAATTGGAAATTAATACCAGAATATTTTCTTAGTCAGTATGGATGTAAGTTTTTATTCTTTAGGATGGACATAGAAAATATTAAAGCGCTTCCTCAGGCACGTTATACTTTACCCTTATTCTATTAGTCCGTTCTAGAGACATGGTTTGATATAACGAATGCCAAATGCATACAAAAACCTTCTACTTTCTACGAAATTCGCAAGCAAATTTTATGGGGTAATCGTTACATAAAACTAAAGTCAAAGAGTCTTATATTTCATACTTGGATCAAAGCTGGATTGATATTTGTAAATGATATAATAGATGAAAATGGAAACATTAATACCAGACAGATATTTGAAAAATTAGCTGAGAAACAAAACTGGATTTCAGAGATTCATCAGATTAGAGCAGCAATACCAAAAAGATGGCAAGTTATTCTTAAAGAAAACGATTCAATAAAAACAAAAGTTCAAACATCTTATTGTGTCCATATATGTGCTAACAGACTACCATTACACGAGCTATCTAATAAATTTATTTATCAATACCTTGTTAATCGTAAATTTATAAAACCATACTTGTATGGGTATTGGGATAAGCTCTTTAATGTTAATACAAATTGGGAAAAACTTTATACATTCATACACAAGGAGCTCATAGATAACAGAGTAAAACAGTACAAATACAAATTAATAAATACTATAATAGCAACGAATGAAAATCTATTTAAGTGGAAGATAAACAACTCCCCTGACTGTATATTATGTGGAAACATAGAAACAATTGGACACTTTTTCGTTGAATGTAAATACCTACACAACTTCTGGAATACCACACTTAATATCTTTAAAACATGCGGAATTTCCAAACATCTTAATAAACTACAATACATTGTATTAGGTTATAAAGTAGATGTGATAGAGTACAACTCCATTAATATATTGTTATCATATATAGGATTCTCGATATGTAAGGTATACTTTTGTAGCAACAGACGGTCTAAAGTATGTAGTATTAATAGAGTGCTCAGAGATGAGCTCTTTTTGTTAATAAAATATAACAGTAAGTATCGCATTCCATGCCAACTTCTAGTAAAGTTCCGCAACCTTTTGCCTCTTTAATATGACGTTGATATGTTTAATTATATTGTGTCTAATATTTTCTGTAAAACTGTGAAATGTTTTCTTTGCTCTTTTCTGTTTGGTTTTATACAATGCTTGTTATAATTGAAAAATAAACGGACCGACAATTGTCGATTCCAAAGAGAAAAAAACCCTCTCTATAAGGGTCACTAAATTACATCAAATATTTTGTGTTAAAGGCAGGTGACTCCTATAGGAGCGTTCTGTTTTACTTTCACCTTGCTTTAAGCAGCCACCTGCCCTAAATGCCAACTAATTAACACCATTTGGTGGCCGTTATAGAGAGGGTTTACTGTACATAGTTACAATGGAAGGTGGAACAATGTAGCCATTTTAGAAAGTACAGAAACAGATCTATCAAATTCCATTTCTACACAGAGCAGATCGTGCTTTTCGTTTGGGTCGATTCGTTTGAAAAAATAAGGAAAGGGTCTGGATAACTTTATATTATAGAAACATCACTTTTAAGCTAGCTCCTCGTTCCTTCACCTTTTCCCTATACAATAGCGGTATGCATTAAGAATTTCGTCACCTAACGATCTATAAATATAACAAACAGTGCAGACCTTGATCAGACAACTCCACTAATTATGAGATTAGAGGTTCCCTAGAGGAGTCATCTGGCCAGAGTGTGTAAAGTTTGTATTTAAAAATTTAAGGCTTATAAACTATTCATAACGAATGAACTAAATAATTGAACTACATGTATGACGGGTTATTCCACTCTGAACAACCAGCATTGAAAGGGTACGGCAGTAGATAAAACTGAACGAAAATAAGCATAATTCTGTTTAGATTACATTATCTTATTAATCAGAGTAAATTATCAAAGGCAACAAATACATATTCATTTATTCACATATAATTTCTATCAGTATTGTAACTGTCTATTTTCTTACAATAAGCATAAGATGCAGACTTGAATGATTTCTTTGCTTCTTCTAACTCCGCGATTGCTTCCTCCAGCTTACCCCTTTCAACAGCCCCGATGATCGCGCTTGCGATCATGTCGATCCCTAATGAACACTACGCCAATAACAATGCCCGCAGCCGCGCATGCGCGGAACTTCCCAAATTTCTCAACTAATGAGACCAAACGTTTTCCCTTTGCCATGGTTGCGCACACAGCAATGCCAGTCACGCCACCGATTCTACCCAGTATGACACTACCTATTTTCCGCCCTAGCTCTAGTTTTTGTCTAAAGTTCACCTTAATGTCCATAATCTTTCTATAAAGATCTGGGTCCATGTTTATAAAGCTTTTTAGTTGAGTCTGAGTTCATTCTCAAGCTTTTGATTGGTCATTTGAGTTCTCAAGCCAAAGGCTATCAAAAACTTGAGAACGAAATCAGACTCAACTAAAAGTTTTATAAGCATGGACCCAGGTACTAGGTTTTGTTTCAGCTCACTCTTCTTTTCCGTCAAGTACTTCTGGATCTCAGTTATTTTGTTAATGAATACGTCATAAGTATGTCTGATGGTCTCCTTCTTGTTGACAGCGATATTTAGAAATGTCTTCCCTGGCAAGTGTGTATGTATATAACATCTATAAATTCGTTGGTACGCATGAAATAGCCATCCATCATAGTCGCAATTTCTGTTTAGAGTTGTAGGACTTTGTTGCGCCTACCTGGGTCACCAGGATAAAATATATCGGACCAAGCCATTTTGTATTTGAAACAAGCGTACAGATGTGATATTTTCTTTATACTACTATATATGAAAAAATACAACAGAGATGATTGGGTGATCCATTGTGGATGACAATGTGGGTCACTGGTAATTTATTAGGTGAGCCGATGGCTAACCCGGTAAAATAAGAAGCCTAACCATATGAAAATCCTGATCCCCAGTGGGTGACCCAATATTCTAATTAGACTGCCACCTAAACTTCTGGCGCTACATTTGTTTTATTTACCTAAGTTTAATTTCAACATCGACGGAAACCGCCGATTGCAAATCAACGCTTAGATTAGTTTGGACTTATATTCACTCCAAACAACTATATGATCGCCTATTATCAATCAAATTATGAAACCGAACGAATAAACATTTATGTCTTCCACTCTTGAGGTTGTCGGAAAGCGTCTTGATGGAATTTTTGCAATTGGAGAATCTGTGATTTTCTTTGCCAACAGTTTCGGGTCTAGATGAGATGCCGAGTTACTCGACACCTCAGTAGGGTCAAAATCATTTCACACAAAATTACGTTTCAGGAATGAAATGAAAGAAAGGTCTTCTCTTTACTTTACAGCAGAAGACTTTGAAGATGACACATACCGTATTTACCATCAAGTATTGTTTACGCATTTGTTCAAACATACGATAGATAGATAGATAGATAGATAGATAGATATACAGACAGGCAGACAGACATACAGACAGACAGACAGACAGATAGATAGATAGATAGATAGATGGATAGATAGACAGACAGACAGATAGACAGACATACAGACATATATATATAGATATATATATATAGATAGATAGATAGATAGATAGATAGATAGATAGATAGATAGATAGACAGACAGACAGACAGACAGACAAACATATAGATAGATATGTTTCGGTCTGCTTTAAGAGTTAATAGAATGAAAAATACAATCCAAATAAATACTAATGAACCGGCGGATGACTTCGGGGACTTCAATATCAGACATATGGAAGTTTGGTAATCTTCGTCGGTTTTCTTGCTATACAGTTTTATACATCTTTTCTGTATATAAAAATGCTTTGTTACTGTTTTAGTGTTTAAAGGTTTAGGAACATGTATAAAACACGTTGCAGGCGGAGACTAATCATTTTTACGAGTAAACACTTATTGCTCATTCTACTTACTGATGCAAAGTCTTATGCATATGATTATGTCATTTCTTTCCAGAGTTCTGCAGATAGAAATCATAAGGCATCTTAATCACCATCCAGATGATGTGTTCCTTGTAACGCATTTACCCATTCCCTCATACTGGCGCCTTCTGGTGCCTCTGTAAAAGTCACGTTTTGAAACCATTGTGATAAATAGAGCATTTGATCCATAGGAGCAAATGCTCTATTTATCACAATGGTTGCAACACTATATAATTCTAAAGTTTTCTTTTTCTCTAGTAAATGTTCCTTTTCGGTAGATTTATTCAAGAGGCTGCATCTAATAAAATAGCCTAAATTCTAATTATTTCCATCACATCCAAATATAATAACCAGTGATTGGTTTTATCTTTGTTTTCAAGTGTACCAATATATGAACGCAATTGGTACAGTCTTAAAGACAACAAACACGGCGCAAATAGACATTCCGGGATTTTTCCAGTTGGATAAATAAAAAAGAACTGATTTGTTTAGAACCAGGAAATTTCTTCCTGAAAATCTACTTAGAGATGATTCCGGATGAAATGTAAAAATAGTGGAACCTGTCTTAAGCGGGTTATTTATTGAATATAAGAGCCTTAAAAGCCGGTGGTTGCTAAAGGCAGAGTAAAAATGGTATAGAACGATCATATAGGAGCTTTCCGTATTACTTTTGTCCTGCATTAAGCTACCACCTGTTTTATAAATGCAGATTTAGACTTGTTATGGCCTGTTTACGCCTCTATATAAATCACCTGTTGAAACCATTGTGACAAATAGAGCATTCGCTCCTATATGAGCAAATGCTTTATTTATCACAATGGTTTCAAACCTACAAAATTCTAAAAGTGTCCTTTTCTCTAGTAATGCTCCTTTTCGGCAGATTTATTCAAAGTAGTTGGATCTAAAAATAGCCTATGAGGGAATGGGTTAATGTAGGTTCTACTGTAGTATCACCATCATCAATGACGGCGTCTTTACTGTTATCAAACATACATGTACAGTATAATAGAACATGTCTTAAACCATTTGCTCCCAGTGGATTCTTCCATGCTTTTATATTGGATTAGTCTTATCTTTTATCTAAGGGATGTCTTTTCTAAATTTTCATTTTTGTTTTGTTTATATTGAATTTCCTATCAGCAAACAATGTAGATTCTGATCAGACGCCGCATCATGAAAAAGACGTCTAAGTTTTGGCTTGTAAGGCAGGCGGCAGCTTAAAGCAGGTCAAAGAAAGTAATGAAAAAGCCACTATTGCAGTTGTTTGTATTTTGATGCCCTGTATTAAGCACCCACTTGCTTATTAAGACCCCAATGTTCAGTAAATAAATTACCGATTGAGATAGGATCTACTGTGATACAAGTACACAATTGTCATATTATATTTTGGATACTGACTAGTTAATCCTTTACTCCATGAATATTCATGTAAAAATAATGACATATATAAATACTGATTAGCTGCATTTTATAATGACATATGAACATAAGATGCTTTGTTATTGGTAGAAATTGTAGAGTAAGATCTATTATAACCTCCCAAATAAACAGAACAGATCCTATAGGAGCCGTCTGATCTGGATCTACTCTGTTTGCAAAGGCGTACTTATAGAGTAAATAGTTAATCGTCGTCTTATAAGCATACAAGGTGCTTGACAATGGATCAATATTATCTCCAAGTTTTTACGAATAGAAATTAAGTAGATGAGAGCAGGATAACGATTCAAATGTTACCAGTGACTCTCTTAGCATTTAGCATATAAGAAAAGTTGGCCACGTGTTACAGTTAACCCTTTCACCGCAAATGTCGCATAAATGTATCACGACAACTAGTGCAGTCCTAGATCAGACGCCGTCTTTTTTGCAGGGACTTCACATTTTTTTCTCTGTTTCTATATAGATATGTGCTTTATTCCTTTGAAATTTGCATTTATTTATCTCATTTCCTTATTATACCGATTGATTAAACAAAAAATGGATTGCAGACGACAGTTTGAAATTTGGCGCCGAAAGGGCCAACTCTTTCGGAGTCAATGTCGCCTGTTGGCACCATTGAAAACAGTGCAGTCCCAGGTCAGATGCCGCCTTTTGAAGGCGTCATCTGACCTGAGACTTCACTGTTTTCTGTATTATTTTAGCCCAAGCATACAGGTTTTTAAAAACAAATGTTTACTAATATACCTTTATTATTTAGTTTAGAATTATACTTAATATGAAATTATTATTGCAGATGACACTTTTAAATTTGGCGCCAACAGTTTGGATTCAGATGAGACGCCAATTTGCAATGGCTCAATGCCGTCTCAAATTTCTGATTGCCTCAGAAATACAGTAGAACCTGTCTTAAGCGACCTTATATTGATTAGAAACAGGAATCTTAAATAGCAGGTGGCTGCTTAATGCAGGGCAACAATAATACAGAAAACTTTCTACATTACTTTCGACCTGCATCAAGCTACCACCTGCCTTATAGACACATAATTAAATCTCTTTTTAAGGTCGCTTAAGACAGATTCTACTGTAATCAATATTACCAGGACCAATTCTTAGCCGACAGTGTGTTTCACATCATGCACGGGTTATATCGCCGCGAACAAAATACACAATTTACACACTGCTTTTCGTTTACTGTGGTTTTAAATAATTTAGTTTGTATATAATATGAAGTTCAGTATAACCCTTTTTTGCTGATCTTTGGCCATAACAGAAACTGTACAATAATATCTATATTATTGTATAAGCAAACGGAACAGACGCTGATCAAATGGCTCGCACAGGAGCTGTTTCTACTCTCTTGACAATTGCACGTCTATCAGGTACATAGTTAAAGCATATGAAAACTAGACACACCGAAACTTGATTAGCTCTAACTACAGTTGAACTTCGATAGCTCGAACTTCAAGGGACTATATAAATGTGTTCGAGATAACAGAAGTTCGAGTTATCCGATTTCTAATCTGGACAATTTCTCAAGTTTACAGCTTAATGCAGGTCTACAGAAATGCTGAAAGCTCCTGCAGGAGCTTTCAGCATTACTGTAGACCTGCATTAAGCTGTGAAATGTGTTTCTATATATGCGTAGTGATACATTTTAGAGCAATTCTGTATTGTAAGATTGTTGTAGGACCCAACTTTTAGTTCGAGTTATCCCGGAGTTCGAGTTATCCGAGTTCGAGATATCGAAGTTCAACTGTATAACGAAAACTATGTTGGTGCATACCAAATGCGATGTATCCTCGAAGTTAGTGTTAGCTGTTCAAGTATAGTAACGTCGGTGTATATCGATACATGTATCGAGTTATTTAAACAGTGACTTTGCAAGGTTGGGTAATTTCTTAAAATTGTAAACAGGTATGGTCTATTTAATTCTACCGAGTAGTTCGTTGAAAACGATGTAATTGTATTATTCGGATTTTATCTCGGAAGAAGTTTTCTGCGTATACGATAAAACCTTTCGTGGAATACAAAGTAGGTTACGCTTTCCACTTGTATGTGTACATGGAAACAGGAGAGGCAAAAAGTCTAACAATACTACTTTTACCCTCGAACTACAATCAAACAGACTCATTTTGTAACCTTTTTGGAGCCGAAAAATGTTCGTCTGCAAACAATGCAATCTGCTCTAAGTTTAAAAGTGGATGTTCTTTACATTTCTACACTTAATTGTAAGGTGTGTGTCAAGCAGTTTGGATCCTGATGACAAGCCCACATCTCACCCGGATCCAAAGTGTTAGCAAACTGTTCAACCATTGTAGCAATCCTAGTAAGTCGCCTACCGACGAAATCGGCGGCGAAAAAGTTAGAAGCCATATCTTTAGTATAAACATATGAAAAAGATAATGCTACACAGAAAATGCAATGGGTTACAAAAACTATGAGGAAGAGAGGTTGGGAACATACCTGATAGTGGCAAAACAACTTGAAGAAGGAAAAGTTGGGAAAGGGGCGGTTTTGAAAGAGAACAACAGCGAAAATTCAATATTGAAAGAGAAAAAGCAATGTAACAGAAATCAAGATAAAAACAAAGGGGTTCGTTATATACAAACCAAACCAATTCATCAGAAAAAACCCCAATACAATTTATATAAATAATTTACCTCATATACATAAAATGCCGTTTTCTTTGCAATTAGAGTTAACTAATTATGGAAAAATAGTCAAACAGGGAGAGCCACACACGGAATGACACCGCATCAAACACCATCTAACGAGAAACGATAAAGCCACAAGACAAAACATAACAGGACGCATATCAAGACGAAACACATTAAACATTAAGCATATTAAAAAACAAAATTGACCGTAGGGTGAAAGCAGGAGTGCCGCCTTGGAACGGTCAGCAGCCAATTAAAAAAAAAAAAAAAAAAAAAAAAAAAAAAAAAAAAAGGGCTACTGGGGGACTTGAACCTGGTTTATGGGTACCCAACCTCGTCCTTATCCCACTTTCACCAAAGTCAAAATGTAAATAAAATTCCCCCTCCAGACAACACCACAACATGCGTAACGATGTATGCCAAAATGAAAATGATTTGAAAATGAACGTTATTAGAAGTAAACAAGCGACGTCATCATGTAAATGACGTCATAATTTAAAAGTACGGGAAAACTATTTGAAACACTTCTACTGCGACATTTAAAAGATCAATCGCAAGAAAATACAATTACCAGTGGATATTAATCATACACAACTGTTTTGTTTGCAAAAGAATAAACTTGACATCGTAGGCATGTACTCGATGACTATTCAGGTCAGAGCAGCTGTGGAGTAGTCATTTGGGGTACGACAGAACTAGCAAAATACAAATATCTAATTTCCTCCCTCCGTAAACGGGTTTCAGAGGGAATCTTCATAGAGTATTAAGCCTTTTCCGTCGTCGCACAAGTAAAGAGGAAACACGCGAGTTGAGGAGATGTCGTTGATCAATTTTTGTTAATATTCCACAGGAACTATCGTTCGTAAATGTAGTTGTCTATGACAGGTATACTTTTTCATTTCTACACCTTTCTTTGCCTTTGCAAAGAGCCAGATCAGGTTGCTCCTACTGGATAATTCCTGTTTGCTTACGAAATAATAAAGACATGTTTCTACAGTTTTTACCATGGCCAAAATGTCCATGTGCCATTAAAAGAAAAAATATATATTCATAATGTCATTATTTTTACATGAATATTAATAGAGTAAAGGGGTTATATATAAAAGGTTTCGGTCCGTTGCATAACTGGATCACATAAGCTAAAATAGATTTAACCAAGCGATTTATTTAACCCTTTATTTTTTATAATGGCTTATGAATACAACCATGACATTTGGGCTCGGGCAGAGGCTGTAGAATCAGATCTATATTACACCATAAGCAAACACAGCAGACCTGTATCAGACAGCTCCTATAGGAGCCGTCTGATCTGAGTCTACTCTGTTTGCAGATACGCCAAAATGCGCTGATATTAAGGAAAGGGTTAAAAAACCATCTCTGGCAAAACCCTTCAGAAGAATATGACCAACCTCATAGAAATTATCCACAGGATACTCTTTATGAGGAAAGTTATATAGATGATTCCATACTGCTGCTTAACCCTTTCACCGCCAATGTCGAATAAATGCACCACGACAAATAGTGCAGCCCCAGATCAGACACCGCCTTTTCAAGGCAGCGTCTGATCAGGGATTTCATTTTTTGTCTGAAACTCTATTTCTATATCTTGGCTTTATTCCTTTGAAATTTACATTTATTTATATGAGTTCCTTTTTTTACCAAAATGATTTAACAAAATTGATTTGCAGATGACAATTAGAAATTTTGAACCCAAAGGGTTAAAAGATATAGATATATCATGACCATGCTGTTTTTATATTTTGTTTCCTTTGTTGTTGTTGGCTATTTTGGATGGATGTGGCGTTTATTGCGTATGATTTATTCACCCTCATCACATCCTCAATTACTTTAATACATTCCCACCTAGTGGCGCATTTTGGCGCCTCTGTAAAATACAACATTTGAAAACATTTTGATAAATAGAGCATTTGCTCCATAGGGAAAATACTCTATTTAGCATAATAGTATTAAAGTTACACAAGTCTACAATTCTCCTTTTGTATAATTAATTCTCATTTTCGGTAGAGGTTGGAACTTAAAGTAGTCTAGAAGGGAATGAGACAGATAAAATGTGTCATTGACATAGCTCTCTGGTTAGGGTCTGAACTGTTTGATTTAAATTCAAATTACGTACATCCCTCAGTCATATCAGGAAAACGCTAGTTTGCAAAACTACCATGGATACGAAACATTAATTAGTTTGATATTGTATTGCAATTTTCACTAAGAAATACAAATTTAAACCTTAGAAATATTGCCATTTGGTTCAAAGTCATTGCTCATTTCCAATGTTTTGGAACTTTCAACACAAAGTAAGAGTATATGAATTAATTCTTAGAAGAAAAAAATGTACTTACTGTCACAAATTCATTACGATATCAAACTCATTTGAGGGAAATGGAAATTGGTTGTTATAAACAAAAGGAACGATGCATTATCATCTATAAGTTTTATTTATAATTCTTTTTATGAATGAATGAAAGACTTTATTTCAAGAGGGTTACCCGGTTAGTCAACAGACTAATCTACCCCAGGGCCCTCTAACACAAGCATTTCATACAAAATATTTAACAACAGAAATATAATAAGAATATCTGTAATTTAAAAGACTGGACAGAGTAGCCATATAATGCACATTTTAATCGATTAAAACGAACTGAATGCGAATACTAGTTTGAAAAAGTGAAATATGGCATTATAATACCAAGAAAAGAAACTTCCACAGAAATTGTCCAATTTGGGATTACTCAATTCTTAGCCTCATGTAATACTCTGTACACAGTCATGTAACACATGAAAAAAATCATAGTGATAGATATTAGAAAGCATATTCACAAAACTGGTTTATCAAAACAACACTGTATGTATATGCTATAGAAAGTATAAAAATATTGTTCACATATTTCAAACAGGGCAAACCCAGCCCAGAAACTCCTGCATAGTTTTTCTGAAATGGAATTGTTCTGTTTGTTAATGTTCAAGACTAAATTTGTAAATCGTCATTGTTACACTGGTTGTTTTACACTGAATTGCAATAGAAGAAACTTTGACCTCACAATAGAAATGATTTTGAACAACAACAGTCCTTTCAAATATATGTAGGTTTTGAACACTTGACAGTAATTAGCAGTATCAAATTATTGTTGATATTTGTTTGTTAAGATTATTTTAAACGTTGCAGATACAGATGCGTGCTTTGGAAAGCTTTCGATAGTACCTTCATTGTTCAATAATGGTTGTTTTGTGAAGAAAAAAGGCTAACATTGATTTAAAACTAGAGTTACTTTAAGAAAAGGAAAATGGTTATGAACAACAAAATAGCAAGATATGTACAAATAGTGCTAAGCGTGTATGGTATCTTGAGATAGTGGCTCAGAACAGGCAATATTAATTCAGCGATCTGTATGAAAAAGACGGTGCTGAATAAATAACACATATGGTGTGAACATGTGGTCTTTAGAAGATGAATGAATGAATAAATGAATAAATGAAAGACCCCATTTTACGAGGGCAGCTCATTTAGTCACTATGACCAATCTACATTGAAGCCCTTAAACAAAAGCATTTTATACACAATACAATACAGTAAAACACAGATCTATATGCACAAGAAATCGATGTTCGGTAATGTTGAGTCTGGATAATTAATAATTGTTGTCTGTTTCAATTTTTACATCTATTCTTTAAGGACACGCATTTGGATCCTGATAAAACTCCGAGTAACTTGGCGTCTAATTTGGATCCAACTTGTTATCATAGATTTGATTTGCCACTAGCATCTAAATACAAAACGTAGTTAATAACTTAATATAGAGCTATAATATCAAGTGATTGCACAAAAAAATGAAACGCATTTATAAATATCATCTGACCCCGATTCAGGTGGATGAACGCACGCGCTATTAAACCCACATATTTGTGACGTTATTTACCCACTTATAATGTATAAAATGTAGACAAATGTAGTCGCTGTATAAATACATGATTATTCAGTAAAATCCCGCTAATTCGACCACGTAAAAGAGGTTTAACACAAAACACAAATATGTCAATTAAACATTTAGATGTCTTGTATATAATCAAATAGTTGATATACTCTAACAGTTGACTTATAGCATAGAGCATAGAGATGAGATTTTTTTATTGCGAAGTTCAGCGCTTTTGCAAGAGAATTCGAAACATGAACACAAAACGACGTATGAGATAAACTACAAATAATGTTATATATATTCATTCTATATAGATTTTTCGCTTATATTAAAACATTCTGAATGGATATATATAAAACAAACAACCACAAAAACAACAAAAACAACCAAACCAACCATAAAAACAACAACAACAATAATGACAAGGATAATTACAATAATAATAATAATAATAATAATAATAATAATAATAATAATAATAAATAAAATAATAAACACATCTGAATCCAAACTGTTTGCATAGGTATTCACGGGTTCGCCGCTAGCGTGCACAAAGTTAATGCAGGACACTGGCAACATCCTGCTTAACCTTTAGCTGAACAAATTATGTTTACATATATTTTTACCTACAACAATTTCAAAATTCAAACTATAATCAGTTTGTCTACCAAAATGTAATCAGGGTCTCAAACAGTCTGGATCCAAACTTCTTGCATAGGTATTCACTCATCCATCCGTAGCAGGCCAAATGTTTAACCCATTCCCTCATATACACGCCTTTTGACGCCTCTGTAAACGTCAATTTCTGAAAAAATTGTGATAAATACAGCATTTGCTCCAAAGGAGCAAATGCTCTATTTACCACACTGGTTTCAATACTACACACTTCTAAACGTTTCCTTTCCTCTAGATAATTCTCCTTATCGCTAGATATATTCAAAGAGGTGGGGTCTAAACTAGCATATGAGGTAATTGGTTAAGACACTCGTACATACTCATAAAGGAGTTCTACTGTTTCTCTGAATTAACGATACTAATCTGAATACATGTCAATTACATCCCAATAGACATGAATAATCCAGTTACTCCAGCTATCACATAAATCGGACATAGGCAAAGAGTGTAGACCTAGATCAGAGGTATCCTGAAGGGTCTCACTGATCAGGGTATGACCTGTTTGCTGAACCGGTACGAGTAAATATTTTGTAAGCTGTGTCCCCATCAACCAGGAAAATAGATGGATTGCTGCAAACACGCTGGAAGAGTTCATCATGATTAATATGGGGGTAAATGGATTAATGTGAAACATTGTAATATACGTGTACATGTACATATCTAACTACTGGATGTTGGTTTAGGTCGATTTATACATATAGTAGAACATGTCTTAACCCTTTCCCTCATATAAACGTGTTTTCACGCATTTGCAAAGAGAAGACCAATATCAGACGGCTCCTAGAGGAGCCTCCTGATCAGGTTCTGCTCTATTTGCTAATGGAATTTGAATGATATGTCTCTTTACTTTCTTAAATGGCTACAATGTTCCAACTTTCATATTCCATTATAACTATTTTGCCCATGAATATTCAGAAGGTATGGAAATTTGGAATAAACATAGAAGAGGGGAAGGGTTAAGCAGACATCAAACAGAAGTCTAATTAAGGGTCTGTATGGCAGGTGGTAGCTTAATGCAGGTCAAGGGTTATACAGAAAACTTCAATGGGGATATTTCTGCACAACGTGCGTCCCACACTAAGCTACCACCTGTCCCTATGGCCCAGAATTATGGTCCCTTTTTAAAGAGATTTCACTGTATATAGTCTCATTGTTATATGGTGCCATCAAGCAGAACTATTATTTTCATTATATTCTTGTTGAAGTTTTTGAAGACAGGCTCAAGTCTAGCATTAGTTTGTTTCATGTTTTGGATTAGTTTGTCAAGTTTATCTCGTTCTTCATAAGCAGGAATGAAACCAAATGGACCAAAGAGAGTGAAAATCGCCCTCGATAGTGCCTGATCATTTGGAATATCCTCAGCAGAAAAATCGTAAAGCCCTGTCGTGTTCAGAAGGTGCGCCGTGGATCTGTAATTCCGTTGTAGGTATCGCTGTAAAGACGACAGCAAAGTCTTCAACGAGTCCTTGTACGTGTTCCAATCACCTTCATGGTCTGTTGTTATTTTCGAATATACTGTACGCCTTTCCTTTTTATTTATGCAACTGACCAACTCATTTATGTGCTTGCAGTTAGTTTCCAACAAAGTGAATAGTTTTGCTTTCAGCTGTCGAGCTTTCAGGCGCCTAGGCTCATTGTCAGGGGCAAAAAGATTCCAAAACGGCATTGTTCAGGCAATTGCAAGAAAATCTGAAACACGTACATATTTGTGACTAACATGTATTAACTGGTTCAAATTTATAGCAAACTTAACGTCTTAGAACGTGGAAATGCTTTGATTCATAGGAACTTTCGATAATGAGTCAAATTACAATATTAATCATACAGCATTTAAAAACAGCATTTACCCTTATCCATTGCGAAAAATCATCATTATTATTATGATTATCATTATTATTATCTAATAATAATATTTATTATAACTTTTTTATTATGAATATTATTATAATTATTATCATTATTATTACTATTTCATTATAACAGAAAGGAAACAATAACAGAAAAATGAGACCAATAGTAATAGCATTACAAAACAAATAATAGCAATACTAATAAAAATACTACTACTACTACTACTACTACTACTACTACTACTACTACTACTACTACAACTATTACTACTGCCAATAATGATTATAATGATAATGATACTGATACTAATACTAATACTGATACTGATACTGATAATAATAATAATAATAATAATAATAATAATAATAATAATTATAATAATAATAATAATAATAATAATAATAATAATAATAATAATAATAATAATAATTAATAATAATAATAATAAAAAAATGATAATGATAATGATAATGATAATAATAATAATAATAATAATAATAATAATAATAATAACAATAAATGCAATAATGATAAATAGTAAATAAATAACAACAACAAAAACAACATCATCAACAACAATAATAAAGACACCTACAATGGTAACAATATCAATGGAAATGAAAAAATGCTAACCATACTGACATTAATCATAATAAGGACGACAACAATAACAATGATAATAATAAATGATTAGATAAAGTAACAATATAGTATAAACAAGTTAATGTTGTATTGCTATGCAATACACGAGTCCCCCACCGGATTAAAAAAACAACCTCTGACACCCACCCACCCACGGAGTAAACTGAGTATATATAATGCTTACAGAATATTTAAAAACAAATGAAATTTAAGATAGAGATATCGATAAAAATATTAAAAATGGAATTAATTTAAGAATCATAGAACAAAAATAAAAAGAAAATATGAAAAAGGGAAATAACGCCAAAAATAGTGATGCTAGAGTTATGGCCATTGTGTATGACACTTCCGCTCATCATGAGTGTTCCATATGCGAAGTTTCAAATCAATTGAGCCAGTAGATAAAGAGTTATTGTCCGGACAAGAAAAACAATAAAACAGGGGAATAACTCCAAAACCGTTGATGCTATAGGTATGGCCATTGTGTATGACACTTCCTCTTATAATGTTAGTTCCATATGTGAAGTTTCAAATCAATTGAACCAGTAGATAAAGAGCTATTGTCCGGACAAGAAAACAACAAAAGGGGAATAACTCCAAAAAAATAAGGATGCTATAGTTATTGCCCTTGTGCATGACAATACACCCCATCGCACTAATTCCATATGTGAAGTTTCAAATCGATTGAACTAGTAGATAAAGAGCTATTGTCCGGACAAGAAAACATCAAAAGGGAAATAACTCCAGCAATATTGATGCTATAGTTATAGCCCTTGTGCATGACAATGTCCCTCATCACGTTTGTTCCATATGTGAAGTTTACAATCAATTGAACCAGAAGTTAACGAGTGAAAGAAAAGAAAATATGGAAAAAAAGGGAAATAACTCCAAAAATATCGATGCTAGAGTTGTGACCCTACCCCTCCTCACGACTGTTCAATGTGTGAAGTTACAAATCAATTGAACCAGAAAATAAAGTTATTGTCCGGACAATACAATATGAAAAGGGGAACAACTCAAAAAATATTGATGCTATAGTTATTGCCCTTGTGCATAACACTACCCCTCATCATGCTCGTTCAATATGTTAAGTTAAAATGAATTTGGCCTACTTTTATAGGAGATATGGCCCGGATACGAAGCGTGACAGACGAACAGACAGACGGACATTCTCACGGATTGAGTGTTATATGACTATTCTTTTGTTAAAAATAGTCACATAAAATTGAAATTTAGTCACATAAAAGGAAAAAGACAAACGATCTTTTGTTCTCAGTGTCACTTAACCAACATTTCGTGTGAACGGGCGGACAGACGGATGGACGGACGGACAGACGGACGGACAGACAGAATTGAGCAAACCTATAGTCCCCGACCGGTAACCGATGGGGGACTAATAATTTAATGAAGCAGAGATAAAATGTAGTGAAAGGCTACAACTATAGTTTCAACACGGACATCTTCAAAAGCCGGCGTTTGCATGGCAAAAGTCATACAGAAAGTTGATATGGAAGCTTTCCGTATTGACATTCACACTGTATAAAGTCTTAACCCTTTACTCCATGAATATTCACGTCAGAGTTAATGACATCATAAATATAAATTAGATTAATTGTTAAAATAGCAATTAACCATAGAAGAGTTTAGTCATGGCATGCGCTGTAAAATAATATCTATATTACAGTATAACCCTCTAATGCGACCACCACAAATGGGCATAATTCTGGGTGGCAGAGGCAGGTGGTAGCTTAATGCAGGACGAAAGTTATGCAGAAATCTCCTATAGGAGCTTTCTGCATTACTTTCGTCCTGCATTAAGCAACCACCTGCTTTAAACGACGCCAGTGACTCTTTATTAAGTGGTCGCATTAGCGGGGTTTTGCTGTATATCATAAGCAACCAGAGCACACCCTCATCAGATGACTCCTATAAAATTATGTTTGTAACGGCGTAGAAAGGCGTATGTATGGAGAAAAGGGTTAAAGACGCAGTATCGTTTTGATTGTTATACTGGAGTTATGAAAATAGTTTTAATATAACCATGCCAATACGAATGTCTGCGAGAGCGATTTTTTTCTGGAATCATAGCTCTATCATGTGATGTAATAATAAAACAGTTTGTCATTTCTATAATGAAATTCAGTACCATTCGATTACAAAAGCAACACGTTTCAAATCGGGGTTAAACAAATGTTTTTGTATTTGACCGCTAGATTAACCTATTCTCTAATCTAAATATTTGACCGGCGGATATCACATTATTTCACAGATTTATTACTGTTAATAATTAAGCAGTTAATGAAGATATAATGAACATACTTTTCAACAATTAGTGACAGCGATAGGCGTGTGCTGAATGTTCAATACAATGGTTTCAGAACACACCCAGAACATGTAGGTCGTGGCGGAAACCGTAGGATCAGCTCTTTATTTCTGCATATTGAGCAAACAGAGCTGTTCCCGATCAGACGTCTCCTACAGAAACTATTTGATCTGGAGATACGCTGTTTTGTAGAGGCGATACAAGGTATATATAAATATATTAGCATAAGTTCTATAATATGACTGTCGCAACTGGAAATGTCAAACAGCTTGGCTCCAAATGAGACGCCGAGTTACTCGGCGTCTTATTTGGAGCCCAGCTGTTTGCAAATGCTTTTCAGGTTTGGTATTAATTTCAATAATGACACATGTACATGACACATGAAACTTTGGTCATGGCAGAAACTGTAGAATCAGACATACTAGCCCATAAACAAATAGACTAGACGCTGATCAGACGGCTGCTATCGGGTCCGTCATATCTTGGTCTGTTCTGTTTGCAAAAGGCGTTTTAAAAAACGTATTATTGGAATAAAAGATTATCACTATTGTATAAAGCTAAGACTTACCTAATTATTCCGTTTGCTTTCCAAGTGCCACCTTAGTAAAACTGATACACACCAACGACCGATTTAAAATTGGTATATATACGGGGTACGTAGACACATATCTATTTATAGTTTCCCATATCTCATTTATACGTGGAAAGATCTCAAGTTTTAAAGGAATTTCATTTAAAAATAGCAATCTGCCAACCGTGAAGATGACCAACCTTGTTAAAGGAAAATTGTTACATAGAACATGAGATAAAGATTTTCAGCGAACGTAGTTTTAACTTGAAATAATAAACAATGCTATAAAATACGACTGTACGAAGATTAGTGAGCTGTTTAACATTCTAAACGAAACGGATGTAAACACTTTACTCACAGTAACGATAACCCCATTATCCGGGGACCAATTGTTACCATTACAGTAGGTGTGCAGAAACTGGTGGACCTTAGCGTTCAACAACACTGGCTAAAAACATCGACACAAACGCTACGATTCCAACAACAATGTTTGTTATTTCTGAAGATACAATAAAACCTCTCCATAACGGCCACTAAAGTGTGTTAATTAGTTGGTATTTATGACAGGTGGTTGCTTAAAGCAGGGTGGAAGTAAAACAGAACGCTCCTATATAGGAGCGTTCTGTTTTACTTTCACCTTGCTCTAAGCAGCCATCTGCCTAACACACAATACTTGATGTAATCTAGTGGCCGTTATAGAGAGGTTTTACTGTAAAATACTAACAAGAGGATTCAGGTAAGCAGTTGCTTACTGGTAATGTCCCGACTGTTTGCCTCCTTGTTCGTTGTTATTGTTATAGTCGTCGTTTGACACTTTTAAACCCTACAACGCTTAAATTTCTGATTGTCCATTTTAAAATTCAAACAGATGAATATTTAGGGATTTTTCCAAAGGCAAGTGTTACATAACCATCAGTGCAGACCCTGGTGAGAGGGCTCCTCTAGGGGCCCTCTCGTCTCGGTCTATACTGTTTGCAAATGTCATTCGTGACTCGTGTCCCGCACTATATGGGTTTAACGTGTTTGTGTTTTGCAAACCGAGTAACAGCGGCCCATATAAGATGCGATATTCATAATATATATTTATGTTTATATGTACCATAGCAATGGGCATGTTATGTTTATGCCAATAAAATATCTGTTTTGTTCTGTTTAATTTTTTCAAGAAGAGCTCCAATATTTATCTAGAAACCCGTATAATGTGACCACGAGACATTTTCGTACAATTTGGATATTTGAACACGCATATTTATTGACCAGGGTCAATGCTTATAAAGCTACAGCTTTTTAGTTGAATATGAGTTTGTTCTCAAACTATTAATTGGTCAGATTTGAGCCAAAGGCTCAAATCTGACCAATCAAAAACTTGAGAACGAACTCAGACTCAACTAAATTGTTTTACAATAAAACCTCTCTATAACGGCCACTAAAATAATCAAATATTTAGTGTTAAATGCCGGTGGCTGTTTAAAGCAAGGTGGAAGTTAAACAGAGCGATCCTATGGGAGCGTTCTGTTTTACTTTCACCTTGTTTAAAGCAGCCACATGCCCTAAATACCAACTAATTAACACAATAAAGTGGTCGTTATAGAGAGGTTTTACTGTATAAGCATGGATCCGTAATTTGACATGCATCAGATGCTATGACTCGGTGGGAAGTACATATATTAGGGTTATATCTTTCTACATAGTATCGTTCCTTGAATTTATGTTCAATTTTATGACTGATTTAAAAAAAAAGCATTAGGATTAGCGGTACAGTATTTTTTTAAATCATAAAACATGACTTGTACTTGAAGCCTTTACTCTACATTTTTATTCATTGTAATCCGAGTAAGACCAGATCAGACAGCTTCTGTGGGAGTCGCCTGATCAGGGTCTGCTCTGTTTGCTTTGAGAGAACAAATGTCATCTAAGACAAAATATGCAGTTGTTTATACGCCACTATTAACAAATTAGTTAATCATGACTTATACTGTCGGGTTTTCATTTAGTTAATCAATATTTTTACTGTCGGTTATTCAATTGTCGTGGTCGCTTAATGTTTCTGCATTGCATTAAGCAACCACCTGTTTTTAAGACTCTTATGTTCAATAAATTAATGGCCGCTGAGGACAGGTTTATAGTGTATTGCAAATGAAAATTAGCTTCCTCGAGGATTAGACCTATTAACCCTTTACTCCGTAAACACGCTTTTCTACGCTTTTGCAAATAGAGTAGACCCACATCAGATGGCTCCTGTTTGCTTGTGAAAAAATAAAGATATGATTCTACTGTTTCTACCAAAAAATACGTGTCAATGCGTCGTTATCAAAGTTAATGTAATTAATATTCATGACGTCATCATTTCTTTCATTAATATTAATGGATTAAAGGGTTAATACTGAAAGGAAACAACAAGTATACCGACTCTCTGATTTGCTGAACTTTTTTTTCACTGACGTCAGGTTCGACGAAACTTTTGAGAATCTATTGGTTGAGTATCATACAGCTTGAATCCTGAGTTGCCGCTGAGATACTCGGCGTCTCATCTGGGTCCATGCTTATAAAGCTTTTAGTTGAGCCTGAGATCGTTCTCAAGCTTTTGATTGGTCAGATTTGAGCCAAAGGCTCAAATCTGACCAATCAAAAGCTTGAGAACTCAAATCTGACCAATCAAAAGCTTGAGAACGAAACTCAGACTCAACTAAAAGCTTTATAAGCATGGACCCTGGATCTAAGCTGTTTGCCAGTCAAAGTGCTGAACATGAAAATAGTATAATTAGGTTAAACTAATTTAATTCTATACTGTCCGTCTCAAGTAGCCAAGATTTTACAAAATGTTCTGCCTGCGTCTGAGCTCATTCTCAGTCATCGGATTGGTCATACTTTGAGCTCTTTAGCACAAAGATACTTTGACGCCACATAGATGCCGACTCTATGTCCTTTAGTTATGTAAACTTTGAGAAAGTATTAGCAGAATTGATTATAAGTAGTTTCTGCACTCTGGGCAATTGTCGTCTGCAAATATAGCCGTCTACTTCACTCATAAAAATACGTTTTTCTTCCATAACTTTTTCCAAACAAAAGTGTCAGAGTGATAAACAGTTGGATCATGATGAGACACTGAGGTACTCTGGATCCAAACTGTTTACGAATGTTGGATAGTATAACCCATTTGCTCCAAGTGGATTCTTCCATGTTTATATATTGGATTAGTCCGTTTTTTATCTAAGGGGTGCCTGGCCTAAATTTTCAATTTCGTTTTGTTCTATATTGAAATTCCTATCAACAAACAGTGTAGAATCTGATCAGACGCCGCATTATGCGGCGTCTGATCAGAGTCTACAATGTTTGCCTACGTCCCATATATGGGATCGTGGGAGCAAATGGGTTAAAACCCATTAACGCTGATGTTGCCAACTTGGTGATGAGATGATAATGATAGTACTGCTGTTAACCTTTTCCTTCATATATAAACGTGTTTTCACGCGTTTTCAAACAGAATTGACCCAAATCAGACGGATCCTATAGGTGTCGTCTGATCAGGATCTGCTCTGTTTGTTAAAGGAATTTAAAATATCTGTTTCCTTACTTTCAAAAATTGCTATAATGATACACATTCCATAGTTCATTATAACTATTTCGTAGATGAGTATTTAGTAGGTACTGAAATGTGGAATCAACATAAAACATGGAAAGGGTTAATACCAACTTCATGAATCATACTTGTAATGGATATACTTAAATATAAACACGTGGCTAATCAATAGTAACACCTTTTCTCGGTAACATTCATAACACCTTATAATTATTTGCAGTAATTGACGTGTCAAGTAAGCAAAGACGACACATATTTGTTTACAGTAACGCTTGGCTTAACTTACCCCCCCCCCCTAGACTATTTTTAGACCCAACTTCTATGAATTAATCTACCGAAAAGGAGCATTAAGTATAGAACATGGGCATTTTAGAAGTGTGTAGTTTTCAAACCGCTGAGATGAGCAAATACTCTATTCATCACAATGGTTTAAAATGACTTTTACAGAGGCGTCAAAAGGCGTCACTAGAAGGGAATGGGTTCACATGTAAGAAATAATGACAACATCAGTACATATTAATTTTTTTTTATAATGGAGCCATGAACAAGTGCACTTCTGACTATTGCAAAGACTGTAGAATCATATCTCTCGTATATAAGAATATAAGAAACTAGAGTAGATCCTGATCAGACGGCTCCTATGTACAGGAGACGTCTGATAGTTGTCCACCCTGTTTGCAAAGGTGTTGAAATGCGGATTTATGGAGTAATGGGTTAATTGGACACTAAAAAGAGGTTTATAATGTTGGGTCTTTAGACAGGTAATAACATAACATAACATAACATAAATTTATTCGGCATAAAGTTGCATAAAGCACATATATAGCCGTACATATACAAATACAGGATTGTGAATCAGTACGAATCTACATGATGAATGCTGTATATTTTGAAACATATCGAATTAACTATGTTTTACTGAGAAAGTTTCCCAAAATGAAATATCAATTGCCTGTCCTTAATTGTGATGCATAATATATATATTTAGACAAATTTCTAAGCATTTTTTCTGACTGTGTAGACATAAGCAATTCAAATTTATTCAAAGTTGGCCAGTGGCAATAGTATGGTTTGAAGAACCTTGTCCTTAGTTCTCTGTACTTAGAACACACCAGCAAAAAATGATATTCGTCTTCTATGACGTTTTGATTACAATGCATACATATTCTATTTTCCAAAGATATATTCCTATGTCTGCCAGTCTCAATAGCTAGCTGATGTGATGACAATCGAAATTTTGTAAGAGAAATTCTGAATTTATTGATATTAATGCAATCTAGATATAATTCTTTACAAAACATATGTTTGTATATACAATATGACGCTAGTCGTCTAGAATTATTTATATGAGAATACCAAGTTTGCATATATACATCGAGGATACGTCGCTTTATCAATTCATAAGTTGGTAGGTCATATAGCAAGTTATTTTGGAACTGCCAAGTATCGTACATTCCAATTTCTGAAAGAATAGTTTTAATTTGGAAGGCCCAGTTTGTATGATTATATGTCTGTCCAATGTCAGCATCTGCTCGCATCATATGATATAATTGTTTAATGAGTGAACTATTTGTAGATAGAACCTTTATCCAATATTTCACCATAATCATCTTTCTCCGTATGAATAATGGGTATCTCCCGATATCCCCGTATAAACCATCGAGATTTGTAGATTTTTTTACGCACAAAATCTTTCTCAAAAATTTACAATGCACTTGTTCAATGACTTTGCTATCTTGAAAACCCCACACCTCTGCGCTGTAATTCAGGACTGTTGCAACAAGAGTGTCAAATAGTGTACATTTTTCCTTAATCTTTAATTCAAGTTGGTTGAAAACTATGAATAAATTGTGTAATGCTGGATAGCTATGTTTTGCTAATCTTTTTTGTGTTCTGGACCATCCGCCGTTTTTGAATAGATGCATCCCTAAATATTTAAATGAATCCACTATAACGAGGTTTTTATCATTTATTGTAAATACATGTCTAGTATGGCGCCCTTTTTCGAAAATCATTACCTTTGTTTTATCTGTATTTATTTTTAGTCTCCATTTTAAGCAATAGTTTTGAAGATCATTTAGAAGGGATTGTAAAGCTTCTGGGGTTTCAGCAAACAATACTGCATCATCACAAAATAGTATCAAGTACATTTTCACTTCTTCTACACTGAAAAGACCATCAATATTTGAATCTATATTTGACAATAAGTCATTCACAAAAAATAAAAACATCAGACTAGAGCTGGGGTCCCCCTGCTTGACACCCATATTGGACTCTAGGAAGCCTGAGGTTTTAGATTTAAACCTTACAAGAGATTTAACCACCTCGTACATTGACTGCATAGCTTGAACAAATTGTGAGCTAACCTTTTCTTGTTTAAGCTTTTGCCATATATAAAATCTATCTAGCTTATCGAAACACTTTTCAAAGTCGACAAAGGCACAGTATAATTTTTTCTTTACATTTAGTGTTTTTGAGATAATTGCTTGTAGTGCGAAGATGCAATCGATTGTTGATTTACCTTTCTGGAATCCAAATTGGTTAGGAATTATTTTTTCATATTTAGATGACCATTTTGTTAATCTGTTTAACAATATCTGTGAGTATGTTTTCGCTATTATATTTATCAGCGTAATGCCTCTGTAATTTTTTGCTTCTTCAATATTTCCTCCTTTATATATCGGTATTATAATACCTTCACCCCATATTTTGGGGTATTCGCCTTTTGAATATAGCCTATTGAATAGTTTTAGCAAAAAACAAGAGATTTCATCGAAGCAAGCTTTAAAAATCTCAGCAGTGAGATTATCGATACCGCTACTCTTACCGTCTTTTTGTGAGAAAACTGCACGCTTTAATTCATCAATCGTTATCTGCTCGTCTAGCTCTTCATCATGAATGATTGAATCATCATTTCCGTTTGTATCGGTTGTATCATTTGAATTATTATCACTATATAGCTGATCGAAATGATTAAAAAGATCATTGACATCGAGTGTTTCGGACAATTGTGTTTTTTGTTTATACTGTTGTTTTATGTTTTTCCAGAATTTCTTTGAGTTTGTTTTACTTAAATTTGTTAGATAATTACCTTCCTTTTGTTTGTATTTCCGTTTTTCTCTCATTTTTATTTTGTTAAATTGATTTTTCTTGCTTAGAAAGGACTGCCTATTTTCTGGGTTTCTATTTTTTAAGAATTTATTTCTAGCCAATTTGAAATCTTTTCTGGCTCTATAACACGCCTCGTTGAACCATGTTTTCTGTAGCGGTCGTTTTTTATTCCGCGGTTTATTTGGTATTTCAAATACTTTAAATGTATTTTCTTGCATGAACTGAGTAAAATCATTTGCAATTTGATCAATGTTACTATTAGTTTCAATCGAAGAAGTCATTTGGGTAATTTGCTCGTGTTTACTAGCTATCAAGTTTTTGAATGTATCGCCTTTAGAATTATCCCATTTAACGCGATGGTTAGTTGCCTGTCAATTTCTCGAGATACCAATATTTTCGTTTACACGTGCAAACCCTACTTTTAACGCAGAATGATCTGAATATTCATTCGGCTCGACCACGGTAAAATCTGTTACATATTGAAAATCGCACGGATTTATAAGAAGATAGTCGACTGTACTCGTCCCATTTATTGATTGAAACGTGTATTCTCCTACACAGAGATCGTTACATAATCGCCCGTTACCTATAACTAAGGATGTAGTCAGACATAGCTCGATTAAACGCCGCCCGTGTGTATCGGTCACGTGATCTTTATTTGCACGTGGAGGAATGTAAACATCACATGACATTTGGCTGTCATCGCTATCGATGTACGCATCAAAACTAAATGTATCTAATAAATTACCCGTTCTGCTATTGAGATCGCCCAAAATAATTGTCTTCCCAAGTGGCCTATACTTTTCTATTCCACCTTCGATTTGATCAAAGAAATCAAAATCATTAAAATCAAATACATGTGAGCTCTTAGGTGGAATATATGTTGTACACAAATATACATTTTCGTTAAAGGGGAATAAATCTCCACTAAGTTTCAACCAAATTATACCATGTTGGTCTTTTTCAACAATTTGTACCATATTTGATAAAGATTTCTTATAATATATGGATATTCCGCCGCTACATCGGCCCTTTTTTGTATTAAAAGATTTATTTCCAAATAAGTGTTCACTGCTGTAATTAGCAATTTCTAAATTATAGGCACTGTTTGCTGTAAGCCAAGTTTCTGATAGTATGATGATATCATGTTCAGTTATTTCTTCTATAAAATCTGGGTCTACAATTTTTCTTACAAGTCCATTTACGTTCCAGGACAAAATATTAAATTCTTTCTCATGACATCTCTATTGACTGTCTCTATTTGATTGTTTCACCTCGCAAACCATCCCATCAATGTATTTCTTTCTTAACTCATTGTTTATGAAGAGTTTGTTTCCTCTGATTTGAACACTGTTTCCCTTTTTTTCTTCCGTTTTCATGATTGGTTCAAATGCCTTTCGTGCCTCCCGAAGCTGTTGTGGCCTCTGTATACCGACCACATGTCCTGTCTCTTTTAATACTTCAGGTGAGTTGGCTGTTTCCAGTACCTTCTCTCTTTCTGTATAGCGATGGAATTTTACCACTATCGGTCTAGGTTTTCGTGCTTTTTCTGATCCGATCCTGTGGACTCTGTCTAGCCCCATAGCACCGGTGTCCACTCCAAGCTTGTCTGATATGAATTCCTTCACCACTTTGTCGCAGTTTTCTCTCTCTTTTTCTCGTATCCCGTAGAACAGTAGATTTTCCCTCATGGATCTCCCCTCTAGGTCTATTAGTTTGTCATTCATTGATTCTTTCTCTTTCTTATTTCTTTCCATCATTTCTGTCATTTCAGTGCATGATTTCCTCAGTTCCTGGATTTCAGTCTTTGCAGATTTCAGTTCTCCACTTTGCCTGTCATATTCACTGCTCATGAAATTGCAAGCTGATTCACAGCCATCTACCTTGTTTTCCAGACCATTGAATTTTGTTTCCATCTCAAACATTTTGGCGCTTATCTTGTTTACACTTTCCTCGATTTTGTCAATTTTGGAAACAGAGAGTTTTATAGTCTTAATGTCTTCAATGATGCCAATTGCCCAGGCTGGTGGTTGAGATTGATCGGTGTTCGTATTTTGTTCAGATTGCATGGTCGAGGACATTGTGAAAGGGTTATTGTTTGCAAAACTCATAACAGGACTCGATAGATTTTGTTGCCTTTTCATAACAGCTGAGACATATTCTTCACTTACTTGTTTTGTAAGTCCTGCTTTATTATTGTTTATATGCTCCGCATTCCATTCGTGTGTAGTCCCCGCGTCGTCCGTGCACAAACTGGTTTCTTGAGAATATAAACAATGGCTACCTGTGTTGTGTGTCGACGATTTTACTTTTGCGTTAATTTTCCTCCTTTTCTTGGTTGGCCGGTCCAACTTCAGTTCTGGACTATTACCTGACATGTAGTGGCACTGTTATTAAGTCACTTTTAGTTTAAATTATGTTGTGAGGATGCAGCAATTCGATATTTTTCAAAGTTTTCTCGAGAGCCAAAAAATTCGTTTATTCACAATCCTACGCATGCGCACATCGTACATTAATAGCTTAATGCAGAATACAAGTAATGTAGTAGGCTTTACGAACTTTCTGTATTTACGCTTGCTCTGCATTAACCCAGTTGTGCTCTGTGTCCCTTAGAATGTAGACAAACAGTGTAGACCAAGATCAGAGGGACAACCCTCTGATCAGGGTCGTCACTGTTTGTGAAGCCACCGATGTCAATGACTTATTCCAACAATTATGTGTTATCTGTGCCCCCCTTCCCCCCTCAAGATGAAAAATGGAGGCTTTCCTCAGTGGAGTTTGAACGAGTTTTCTTCAAAAAATGTGAGAATAAACGGCTTAAGCAATCATTTGTATTTGTAGTATTATACATGCATGGTTAACCAAAAAGCGATCGCTTAAAGTGATGACCTCTATTCACATAACATGTCTAACATTACATAAAGCATTGTTTATATACTGAAAAGAAATACATGTATATCGCAAGAAAACTAAAGAATACAAAACTTTTATGTCTTTAATATTGAGGACGCCCACGTTATTCGCTGATGTATTAATATTTATTCGGGTCTCGTTTTAGTTTCGTAGATCTATTCTATACTGGTCGATAATACTGTGTTGTACAACAAAAATTATAAAATATCAACAATGACGGTTTATTTTTTTTATCACTTGTGCATTTTTCGATATAAGTATTAACCATTCTCTTGCTGAATTTTAAAATACATTTCTCCTTCTTTACCCATTTCTCCTTCTTTACCCATGCCCTGTTGTATATTTACATATATCTTCACTGTGTACAAGTATTTCGCTGTGCAATCACTGCTATGGAGTGCACTGGTTGCACGATCAATTTGTAAATAGTGCAGGAGCTGTCTCATCTGGGTCTTCACTCTTTACTGGTAGGTATATTGACGTGAATAGCAAGCGAAGGGTTAAGTTCAAATTGACAATCTTCATTATAATGACTGAATATAACACATACCCCTTTTTATTCTGTTATTGAAAATATATGTGTCTGTTGTAAGGACTATCACTTTAATTATCAGGGTTGACTATACCTCATCAAATATGTGTTAGCTTTTGGATATATGTGTTAGCTTTTGGATATATGTGTTAGCTTTTGGATATATGCTGTTCAAAACCAGATACCAAGGTTTTAAGCTGGGTTGATAAAGAAACCGCACAGCGATACGTTATGTGGAGAACTCTCCAGAGTTTAAAAGCAAAGACCCGTGCATGCTGGCCGCACCGTAATTAATCGATATGATATTGCAATGCAAAATATCAAAATATGAAACATGTTTTTCGTTTAAATAAATAATCCATTTGAATAATACTGAGGTAAATGCTTGCATCATGTACCAAATGGACTTCTTTTTCATTTTGGTTGCATGCCTTCAGCTTTCAATACGAACAAATTGATGCAAACAAAGGAATGGAAACAGCTGTTACTCGATTGACGTGTGTCTCTTAACGTGGAGATGTGTCACAATTGATTTTGCGTATGTTTATTCTTTCACAAACACATGTTACCTGGACATCGGACGGTCGAAGCCAGATGCATCCAGAAAAGCCTCCCCGATTATTGACTATTCTATATATATATCCGGTACTTTTGAAAATATCATCGCAATTTGTTTGATACATCTACACTGAAGAGTAACACTTTTGTTATTTCAAACGAGAGTTCAGATTTGATTTCGGATTTTCATTTTGAAAGGAAGGGCGAAACTGTTACAAAACAATGACATATCGGATAATGATATGTACGGGTGTATTGTTGATATGTTTTGGTATATCTGTTACGTGGGCCAAACCATCAGAGAGTGCAGAATCAGGTTCGTAGTGTAATGCAGTTTATTTATATGAACATATAGCTTTGTTGTTGGGTATTTTATTTCTTGTATGATCTGTTGAATATTCATCAAGAATAAATGATATCTTTGATAATTAACCTTTTGTTAAATCATTCGGTTAAATAAGGAAATAAGATCAATAAATGCAAATTTCAAGGGAATAAAGCACAAATATGGACAAAGAGTTTGAGACAAAAAGTGAAGTCCCTAATCTGGGACTGCACTATTTGTCGTGGTGAAAGGGTTAATAGTTATTCTTTATAAGTAAAGTAAAGGGTAACCACTCAACTTGTTCAAAACAGGTGTGGTTTTATCGTGTCCGATGGACGTAGCCAATTTTGTTACTTGATATGTATGGAAAAGGCGATATGACTATCGCTTATTTTTTTATTTGTACACAAGTATGTTTTTAACCCGTAACCTCCAAAATTTGTTTTAGCACCTTCGCAAAAAGAGTAGAGCCATATTAGAAGGATCCAGTGTCTGTTCTGTATGCTTATGATGGGATGACACAGATCTAATTCTTTAGTTTCTGTCAGGGCTAAACGTTCCCTTGTTAACCCTGTCCCTGTTCTACATTTATTCCAAATTTCGATACCTACTGAATAGGCATGGACAAGATAGTTATAATGAAATATGGAAGGTGGAACGTTGTAGCCATTTTAGAAAGTAAAGAAACAGATCTATCAAATTCCATTAGCAAACAGAGCAGACCCTTATCATATAGGAGCCGTCTGATATGGGTCTACTGTGTTTGCCGATGCGTGAAAACACGTTTATGTGAGGGAAATGGTTCATATACAGTCATAAAAAAGTTATCTGATTAGATTAATATTCTAAATGTTTATTAATATAAATATTAATTGAGAAAAGGGTTATGATTGTAAAATCTGGAGTTTTCTCGTAATTTACCATAGGGGAGATGACCAGACATTGGAAACCCGTTTTCTCAAGTTTGTTAACCCTTTCGCTGCCAATGCCGGATCTTTAATTACCTATGCAAAGAGTTTGGATCCAGATGAGACGCCGAGTAACTCGGCGTCTCATCAGGATCCAAACTGTTTGTTACTGTTACTATGGTTTTGAGACAAAAATGAAGAAAATAAAAAAAGATGAAAATTTATAGCAGATGACAAATTTAGCAGACGACAGAGTTTGGCAGCGAAAGATTAATATAAGAAGAAGTGGTCACAGTATAGGGTTTGGTGGAGGAGTGAGGATTTTAGTATTTGGTTACCCACCTTTATCTGTAGCTCTGGACTAACCCGATGAATGATTATTAATGCCCCCTTTCTGAATATTTGTTAACCTGTTACTCTGTGAATAGCCATGTTAGAAGTAATGCAATCATGAATATTAATTAGATCAATAGTTATATCAGCACATGGACATATAAATGTTTTGTCATAGTAGAAACTATATTATATCATATTAAGCAAACAGAGCAGAACCTGATCTGGGTCTACTCTGTTTGTAATGGAGTAGAAAGGCGTATTTTGGAGTAAAGGGTTACACCTTTATTGATGTTTTTCTTTTTATAAACATGACAAACCCTGATGAAAGAGCTCCCAGGAGCTAATTGATCTGGTCTACACTTGTTTCAAAGGGCTTATATACTCGATGGTTCCCGCACTGTAAGTGCTAATTTAATATCCTGTATGCAATCGTTTATGGTACTATACCAGTGCTATAGAGAAAGGTGTGTACCCACATTCTAACACCGTCATTTCTCTACCCAACCCTATATGTTTACCACTCTTTAGAATCATCTCTTCAAGACGATTCTAAAATTGCTCGCAATATTGGGTTTGGTGGAGAAATAAAGGACTTATTCTTGAAAATGTTTAAATTTACGAATCTTATCTGGACCCCTGCTATATGTTACTAGCTAACTGAATTTCTGTTATTAAGTTACTATCCATTACAGGCCCCTGTCAAGGAATGGACTGCTTGCACGGGATACTAATGCACGATGATAATGAGGAAGGAGGGGACCACAAAGCGGAAGACCAGTATTTACGTTTCAAGGAAGTTTTGAAGACAGAGGAGGGATTACCTGGTCCCCTTAAAGCAGATGAGGAGTTTCACGGTGTACTCATGCACGACGATTCTGATTCAGGTCATCAACATGCTGAAGTCCAGGAAATGCTACCAGAACAAAAAAAGGAGATACTTCCAAAAGATATGAATGAAGTTATACATGAGGTCATGCATGGGGAAGAAGGTGTGTACAAACATGAACCGAATGACGAAGACGATCTTAATGCAAACAAAAACACAGTGAACCACGAAAAGATAATGCATGAACTGCTGATGCATGGCAACGAAATCTACGATGATGGCTCACATGATACATCAGAAAGTGAAGGCGAAATGAATGAAAACAACGCACCTGTTGATCATAATAAATTAATGCATGGCTTATTAATGCATGGTGATGAAAATCATGAGGATCATGACGAAGGTAAATCGGACGAGAGCAGTCAAGAGTCAGATGAAAGAAATGGTCCTGTAGATCATAACGATATTATGCATGGTATGTTAATGCATGGAGATAAAGATTACCACGAAGACGAATCAGATACATCAGAAGAAGACACTGGCGACATAGGCCCCAAGAATGCTGGAGAACTCTTACATGGCATTTTGATGCATGGTGACAGTGGACCAGGCAAAGAACATATACATGACGTCAGCTCCAACGAGAAAGTGTTTAGTGACATGAGTAAAATATTAGATATGGATATCGACAAAGACCTCCTGAAAATAATAGATTTAGAAAATATTTTGAAGAAAGACATGGAAGATTACGCAGAGTGGATGGTAAATAAACCTAAACACCAGGACGAGAAAACAATGGGTTCAACCTTCATTGACAGCTCGATCCTCAATGACATTGAAATGATGAAAAAACGCTATCTTAACCGAGACGGTGAAGATGATATAAAAGATGATATAAAACTTGACACAGTTGATGACATTCCATTCACAGCTGAAGACGCGAACAGCGTTCTTGGTGACGATGCACTAAATGGAAATGGAGAAGATATGCGACATGATCTGGAGCTTATGGGAAGCACGGAACCAATAAATTCAAGACATCATGTGAAACTAGAACTAGAAAAGGCTAAAGATAACAAGTGAAATATCAACTTCTGGCTGTCTGGATCCGCGCAAAGTATATTAATTATTCTGTGATACATATCTTAACCCCTCCCCCCTCTACGTTTATTCCAAATTTCAATACCTACTGAATGTACATATAAACGTGTATTCACGCAACCGCAATCAGAGTAGACCCAGATCAGACGGCTCCTATTGGGTCTGCTCTGTTTGCTAATGGAATTTGATAGATTTGTTTCTATATTTCTAAATTGGCTATATACTTAATTGTAATGAAAGCTACTTGTTAATAACGCGCATAAATAATTAACTAGTTTGTTTTCGCGAAAACGTTCGAGTTATTTTTCAGATACATGTAGTTATGTGAAAAGTGGAACCCAGAATTTCACGAAAGTTAAGTGGTACGTGATGTCTGAAATATGCCACCATACCAAACCAATAGAAAATACCATGCAATCAGCACAGTAAGTGTTAACCCATACATGATGGAAATAAGTGTCCTGACACTTGTTAACAGTGTAGATACAGATGAGAGATTTGTTTATCGTTCAAAAAGTTTCTCGCGCATTATATATCCTTTCCTACAGAATCGGGTTCTATTGTTAAATTATGACAGACTATCCCACTTAACCCATTACCTCATAGGCTGTTTTTAGATACCACCACTTTGAAAATATCTACCGAAAAGGAGCATTATCTAGAGAAAAGGAAAATTTTAGAATTTTGTCGTTTGAAACCATTGTAATAAATAGAGCATTTGCTCCTATAGGAGCAAATGCTCTATTTATCACAATGGTTTCACAAAGTGACGTTTACAGAGTCGTCAAAAGTCGTCAATATGAGGGAATGGTTTAAAAAGGCAGCATTCAAATGGCTAAAAGAAAAAATAACGTTTTGAGATTAAAGGATAAATCATTATGATATACTTTGTTATTAACCCTTTGCTCCATATGAACGCGTTGCACGCCCGTGCAAACAGAGTAGACCCAGATCAGACTCCTGTAGGAGCCGTCTGATCAGAGTCTACCCTGTTTGCTTCTAACATAAGAGGAGCTTCCTGCACGTCTTTCACACAGCACTAAGTCGTCACATGTCTTAAAAAGCCAATACAGAACAATACATGGATGTCATTTGACAGCAGTAGTTTTCTATATACGACGAGGGGAACGAGGGTCCCTGTTGTGTCTTCATTATGGGGCCGTCACACCATGACGTTCTGTCAACGTTCACTGAACATTTCAATCGTTCAATTTTTTAGCGTTCTAGAGTGAGGATGACACATCTGGCGTGTGATATAAACGTGTACCTAACGCATGACTAGCGTGTGTCTTGCGCATGACTAGCGTGTGTCTTACGCGCGAGAAGCGTGTAACAGCGACCAAGTAAGATACCCCTGAAAACCATTAGCGTGTGCTAACGTTCCACTGGCGCACAACGAACGATTTGTGAACGTTAGACGAGCGTGTTGAGCGTGTGACTAACGTATAAATAACGACAGAATAGCGTTTTGACGTTCGTTTGACTTTAGTCACACGCTGCGTGCGTTCAGTGGTCGTTGACAGGTTGCCAGTGAGTCGGTCGCTGCAAAGCAAACGATTAGTAACAACCAAGTAACGCTAGAGTAACGACTGCCAAACGATATCCGAACGCGTGCAACGCTCATCGAACGTTAGTAAAACGTTCCATTAACGCTTTTAAACGTTCTTCAGCGTTTAAAATTAAACGTTGAAGAACGCTGGTCTCAGTGAGAACTTTTGTGCATGTTCAAAACTTTTTTTCCGGACCAGCGTTCTCCGCCGATTCCCGGCGATCACCGACGTTCACTAGCGTTCACAAGCGTTCACACAACGCTATTCTGGCGCTATTCCAGCGACCATGGGCGACAACCAACGTTTACTCAAACGCCAGAGAACGCTGACCAGAACGTCATGGTGCGACGGGCCTATTACGGAAATGGTGTTTGTCAGTTGGCATTTTAACTGTTGTATCAAGCAAATATATTTCAGAACAACGGGAGATATGAATGTCAGTTGACATTTTAAAAGCGTGAGAAAGACGTGTAACATTTACTGCTGCATTAGTGGCAGACTGCAAATGAAGCAATTATTTCACAATTATACTAATACTGGTACAGCGACTTCTCGCTAATGCCACCACATAATGCTTTATCTGTAATAGCAGGTGGTTGCTTAATGCTTGGCAAAGGTTATACAGAAAGCTCCTATATCTTATATCTTGAATTATGCTATAGCGTGCTTTAAAATCACGAATTTGCTTTATCAGGTGCAGTTTAGAGAGATGTTGTAGTACAAAATATTAACTCTTTTCCTAATTAACTGTTATGCATAAATTGATTACTTCAGAAATAAGCATACATTTATCTTTGAATGGTAAACTTTGTTGCAAAGGGAATTGTTGACAAATAACAAAACGATCATACATGTATCTGTATAATAGAACAAGCAAACAGAGCAGATTCTGGATCAATTCAATTATTTATTGCACATTAACGCCTACGGCCTCTACACAAGATACATATGCTAGAGCAAACATATAGTCATATAGTAGAGGTGTAATATCAAAGAGCAAACAATTAGTATAAAGTTCAAACAGTTGAATAGTTCTATATTTCCTAAAAGAGCCGATCTGAGTCTTCCTTGCTTGCAAAATTCACGACGTGGACGAACATAACAGAGCAGCCATTTAGTATAAACCATGAGTCCATGGTTATAAAACTTCTAAGTCTGAGTCAGAGATAATTCTCAAGTATCTGAGCAAGCTCAGAATCTGACCAATCAGATGCTTGAAAATGATCTCAGACTCAAGCAAAATGTTTTATAACCTCGAGGCCTTGTTAAACTGCAATTTGACAAGTCTTATCTATTTATGTAACTGATAAGGGTCATTACATCAACAACGCACTGTGTGCTTATTGGCTCACTATATAAGTTTTATTTCTAATACACGCTCCCGGGTGAATTGGGTGGTTTTTTTTTTTTAAAAAAAAAGCTATCACCACCCTTCAGAATTTTTAATGCAGAATGGATGCAATGCAGATACCCCCTAGGGGAGCTTTCTGCAGTACTTTCAGTTTGCATCAAGCAACTACCTTTTTAACAAAAATATATTTCTTTATTTAATGGTTATTGTAATGTGTTTTTTTTCAGAATTCTTCACAACAGCAGGTGTTACGTGCTTGTGTGGCGGCTGTAAAACGTCGGCCCATACTTCATTCTCAGTGTTGTGTTCTGATCCTTCGAGATCATTAATTTCAGTATTTCTTGTTCTGAAAATTGAATACCGCTTAAGCCGGTGCTAGAGGGCGTGAGCAGTGTTGCACTTTCAATTACTGCTCATGAACAGACTCAATAAAACCGAGTCTGCAATTTTCTACTTTTGTGTTGCAATTTTTGCTTTCGGGGGATCACCACCCTTCAGAATTTACAAATCCTAAGCTCCTGCTTCTCCCTCTCAGAAGTAAGGGTATTTATTAGAGTGGGTACGTTAATTGTAAATCAAATATTCAAATATATGAAAAGTATAATTTTTCACAACCGTGAAAATTTCAAATGAATACGTTATTCTTGTTTCGTTGTTTTGGCAAAAAGGCTGGCATTTGCAAACAGCTTAGGTCCAAATAAGACGCAAGGCAACTCTTTGTCTCATTAGGATTCAATCTCTTTATGCTGTCATTATAAAAGGAAAGGAAAGAAAATCAAACAATAGAAGGCGTGACAGACGTCAAATTGTGCAGACGACCATGCGCATTTAGTAGACACGAAAAGAACGAATTCCGATAAATCACTTACGTTATTTCTATTTCAATCATAATTCATACAATAGCAATATGTCAGATCTTTAGGAATTGTCTACAGAGATTGAAACTGACGAACACAACTGACACATTTAACACTGATGATCTTACGATTGACGATCTTAGCACTTACGACTGACGAATTGAACACGTCGGATTGATGAAATTGGCATATAGGATTGATGATGTAGCACCTAGGACGAACTTAATACATGTACTTACGACTGACAAGCTTAGCAAGTAAAAAAAATCAAACAATAGAAGGCGTGACAGACGTCAAATTGTGCAGACGACCATGCGCATTTAGTAGACAAGAAATGAATGAACTTAGCACTTAGGACCGACTTAGCCCTAAGAATGTATTTCATTAGCACTTATGACTGACGAATCGATCCTGATTTATATCCCTAACGAATTGATACCGCTTTGTCGCCGATTCCTACCCTAACACTCTTATCGCCAGTTAAGACATACCCCTCTTTCCCGTATCGATTAAAGTCAATAGTTTTATGCAGGCGAGTTTTCAATCTGCATGCTTGTTAAGGTAGTTCGCGCTGTTGCTCGGCAAAAATCGAAGTTTATCCAATTAACATCATATTTGGTCCAAGTATTCAGAAAGTTACCGCATACACGACTGCGACGTTGATTTTAAATTTGACGTCGGTTGCTTAGCAATATATGACGTCAAAAGCGCCCTCTGGTGTAATCTAAGCAATTCACATGTACTTGCGTATTTCTTTATTTATTTACAAATGCCGTTGCGTATTTCAATGATTCGAAAACTGTTTTGAAGAAGAAGAATAGTTCTTCAATATGATATGCGATATATGTTTTACAAGCGTAACACTTCTGTTCCGTCAAGAGTTGAATGTTGGAAAACCTATTTTACCGCTTTCTGGTATTGGCTTATTTTCGCAATTTACGTGGAATTCCAAAAAAAACTAGACGGTGAAAGTTTACAAAAAAATTACATGTCATACTCCGTTCACTTCTTAATAGAAACAAGTAAAAAACAATACCTATTCGAGTTTATATTTTCGCTATGAGTGATTCTGCTAGGCCAACTCATCGTCATATTCGACATCAACGCGACGTTGATGCGATGTGATCGTCAGTAAAATAATTAATTGCCCTATTTGTCGCTTGACTTTTACAGATAACAATGCAAAACTTTATTATTTTGAATATTTATTGATTTTAGTCTCATCGAAGACATGCATTGAAATATACTTTCATACAATTTGAATTAAAAATACAATTTATGAATTAATATATAGTGCAGAAACTAAGTTTTGGGTAAACCTTTAACAGTATATAAACGCCTTTAACGCATTATAGTTCCATTAAAAATCATATACAACTGATTCTCTGTTTTATTAATGTATAAATACTTTCTTTACTTGCCAAAAATACCGAGTAGCAAACATCATATTACCTACATTCAGCCTACAAGTTACTCGCAAACCATTTCACTGGTATGCTGTTTGTCTTGACCGACGTAAAGGTGTATGCTGTAATGGGTTAAACCGTTTCATAAACTTACATTTGCACTTAATATGCATTTAACACGCAAAAACGTTTTGAAAACATTTACAAATATTGTAATTTGCATATACTTTGAAAATGCATAAACGATGTATCTAGCGTTAGCGTCAGAAAACAAACAAATGTTTAAACTACATTTAATTGATTCTGTACTTCTATTTACGTACATCTACTAATTGATTATCTTTCCATGATTGACAAATCTTGTCATAATGTATGTTGCATGATAGACAACTGCCGGACACTATGCAAGGGATCATAAATATAACTCAATGTAGAAAGTTGTCTACATAGTGTGAACATGCTAACGCAGCTACGTCACTGTTTATCTCATTTCATAGAAGACGGATACAGACTTGTATAACTTCTGATCATTTTTGACACACTCTTTCAACAATGCGTTAAGTGCGCCAGTCCCATATCTATCATAGTCGCAAAATGAAAAACATTAAAAATCTTTAAAATACGTAAAATATAGACACTAGCAACATCTACATTACATGAGACGCACTTCAAATTGTTTCTTGTCGATAAAACGATAGTTTCTATTTTTGCACTGCCCCCAAACCCCTTCCACCCACTATCCGTAATAATAGTCATGCAAAAGCTCATAGAGGAACTTTCGGTGTGACTTAAAATCGTAAAAATCGATAACCATACGCATTTCAGTGTAAGAGTAAACGAGATTGTACTAATAAAGTATACTTGTACCAAAATGTTTGTTTTCTGAATATTTCGAACGAAAACACTAAAAATCATCAGCTCTCCTTACTCCACGATTCAAGCAGAATAAAAACGTCATATTATACAGTATATCTAGAAATTCACAGTCTTGTACCTAGGTTCATTCATATTCGGTGAGAGAGAGTTTATCCTCATCACGCCACTAATCCACACAACAGGTTGCTGTCTGTTTGTATGCCCTATGCCGTCTGTAGGCTGAAAATCGTCTGAGCGCATGGCGTTGACATATAACATGTTATACGTAAGCAATGCTTGCTTACCCCATTTTCATATAATATTAAGCTTAGGCACAAGTTCACGTGTCCGTTTCTCGCTGACAAGACCCTTTAAACACAATAATAAACACTATAGAAATTGAGACTGTATTGATACTTCACGTTTATAGATTATCCGTAAAGCATGTATTCACGAAATCTAGCCTAAAATCTTGTCCAGTTGCAACGTAGAGGAAGAAGTTGACGCCAGAGTTTGTATAGTATACATAATTGGAAATGAGGTATGGAACAGAACTTGCAGTATCCTTAATAAAGCCATATATGGACACAACGGAATACGGTCCTGTTGACAGAAAATGAACAATGCCAATGGCTATAACTCTATATGTCACGCTTTTGGCTTGAGCGAGTCTTCTTGATACATGCAAATCCGTGACCCCGTGGTTCAGGTGCATAGCGGCTCTAGTGTTCATCTTCCAGATAATCATTATGTTACATACACTGTTTAGAATAAAGGGCAAAAGAAATATAAAAACACATAAGTGCAAGGTATCTAACAAATTAAGATAGGATGGGCATTGTTTACCAACATTAATTAAAATTGTTTGATTTTCAGTGTCAGTTATATTCCTCACAATGGCAACAATGACAACGTCGAATTCCAAAATATGGTATAAGTTGATCAGCATGAAAAACGTGACAATAACGCCAAGCTTTATGCGAACCCACTTTGAGGTAGTGTTGTTCCTGAACCTAATCGGAAAGCATACACTAAACATCCTGTCGAATGTCACAGCTACTGTTATCCATGTTGAAACTTCAACAGCAAAATAAAAGTTGAATGACGCGAACTTGCAGAGGAAGTTATTGAAGTCTCTATATATAAAAGGGTTCGGCAGAGAAAATAATAGCAATTCCATGCATGGAAACAGCAATACATAGATATCTGCAACTGCTAGTGCTTTGAAATATGTCGCAAATCTCGACTTGCTGCATGATCTACCTTTGTGGAAAACAATGATTGATAGAATGTTTCCAGGTAATCCAAAAAATATTAAAATGGCTAGAAAACATAATCCCGAAGTGTCGATTATATAAGTTTCCATTGCATGTGTTCAACAGATGAATTCCTGTGAATGTCTAGGCAGATGTAGGCAATGACTAACGAAGTTAACCTTTGTTCGACAAGTCTTCAAATAATCGTAATGTCTCTCATGTATGAGCAGCCAAAGCTACTGTAGATAGATGTTGTAACCCTTTTCACAATATAAACGCGCATTCATGCATTTGCAAACAGAGTAGACCCAGATCAGATGGCTCATCGAGAAACCCTCTGATCAGGGTCTGCTCTGTTTTCAAATGAAATATGATAGATCTGTTTCTTTAGTTGTTATATGTAAAATGGCTACAATGGTCCACCTTCCATATGTCATTATAACTATTTCGTCCATGAATATTTAGTAGGTATTGAAATATTCTCCCATTATCGCATCTGAATTTACCTACGTACTATGACAATTGAACGAAATATTTCCCCCAGTCCTGCTGTAGAAATCGTTATCTACCCAAACGCAGATCTCATGTAATTCTTAGTCCTGCACAATTTGTATGAATTATAGACTGGAACTTGAACGGTTAGAATCCTAGACGCGTAACTACACGGCACTGTACTGTGTGCCGATGTTAGTCCCGTTCTCTACTAGCAAGGCAATGTTATTTCCGATACACGTCACCTATAGCACTTAACTATTTTTCAAAGTGGAATGCCCCATCATTTGTAAATGACACAGTCTAATCAATATGAAAGGGTTTACTTCGTGAGAAAAATATGAATAGCAAACAGTGCAGCTCCAGGAGCCTTAGAATTTTCGTACAAATAATAGTTCCATGTTGTAATATGTTGGTGGTACTTAAGAAAAATACGTCACAGTGATCAACAACAGCATGGTCTTTACTCCACGATTCAAAAAGAAACCTAATGACATATTTATTCAGTAGATCGAGAAAATCATAGTCTTGTATCTGGGAAATTACATTTACATTCGATGGCAATACAGTCTATCCTTAATGTGCCACTATTGCGCAGCGTGTCGTCTATTCGTCTGTATGCCCTACGCCGTTCATAGGCTGAAATTTGTTGGCGGTCTGAGCGTCTGGCGTATGGACTGACTTTACCGCAACACCACACCATTGATATACGCTCGTCTCCTTGCGCCTATTTAAGGGGGACATGTTCACGAAGAAAGAAATTTTTGTGGTTCCAATTTTCCCTTAACGAGAATAAACACTATAAAATTGTGACGGTATTAATGCTATACGTTCATAACTTTCCCGTAACACATGTATTTACCAAATCTAGCCTAAAATCGTGTCCAGTTGCAACATAGAGGAAAAAGTTAACACCAGAGATTGTATAGTATACATAATTGGAAATACGGACTGGAACTATATTTACAGTACCCTTAACAAAGTAGTATAACGTAATTGCGGAAAACGGCCCCGTTGACAGAAAATGAAAAATGCCAATGGACTCTATATGTCACACTTTTGGCTTGAACGAGTCTCTTTGCTGCATGCAAATCCTCGTCTCAGTGGTTACGGTGCATTGCGGCTCTGTTGTACATCTTCCTGATAATCATTATGTTGCATACACTGTTTAGAATAAAGAGCAAAAGAAATATAAAAACACAAAAGTGCAACACATGTAACACATTAAAAAAACCCTCTGCAGTGTCTATCAACAGTAATTAAAGTTGTTTGATTTTCAGTGTCAGTTAAAATCGTCTTATTGGCAACACTGGCATCTTTGAATTCCACAAGTTGGTATAAGTTGATCAACACGAAAACGAGACTGTAAAGCCAAGCTTTATGCGAACCCACTTTGAGGTAGTGTTGTTCCTGAACCTAATCGGAAAGCATACACTAAACATCCTGTCAAATGTCACAGCTACTGTTATCCATGTTGAAACTTCAACAACAAAATAAACATTGAATGACGCGAAATTGCAGAGGAAGTTATTGAAGTCTCTATATACAAGAGGGTTCGGTAGAGACCATAATAACAATTCCATGCATGGAAAAGGCAAGACATAGATATCTGCAACCGCCAGTGCTTTGAAATATGTCGCACATTTCGACTTGCTGCATGAACCGCCTTTGTGGAAAACAATGATTGATAAAATGTTTCCAAGTGATCCGAAAAGTATTACAATGGATAGAAAAAATAATCCCGAAATTCCTATGATATGGGCATTCATTACGTATCTGTTAACAGATGACTTTCGAATTTCTATGCACATATAGACCATAATTAACCAAGTTATCGGTTGTTCAAAACATCTTCAAATGATCGTAATTTCTGTCCTGTATGAGCAGCCTAGATAATAATGACATGTTTCTTAACCCTGCTTATGATACATGTATCTTAGTTCCACAGCTTGGGTCCAGTAACTCGACGTATCATTTGGATCAAAGTTATTTGATACCGGTATTCGGCCAATAGTTTCTCAAAGGATTGAATGATTCGAAAGTCAGTGAAAATGTCAGCATATCAATTGAGAAGTCATAATGGTAAGGTTATGTTTTCCTCTGATTGTCGCATTGGAATTTAATGCTTTACTGTCCAGATCAGGTTACCTAATTATTACAATAGAAAGATAAATTTCCACCAGTTCTGCTGTAGAAATTGTTATCGACTCAAACGCAGATTTTGTGTAATTCCCAAGTCCTTCACAATGTGTAAAAAATATAGACTGAAACCTTAACGGTTAGATTCCCAGACGCGTAACTACATTGGCGGTTTGCAGATGCTAGTCCTGTTCTCTACTAGCAGGACAATGTTTGTTTTCCAATACCCCTATAGCGCTCCACCATTTCAAAGTGGAATAGACCATCTTTGTTAACTGTTATATTTCAATCAATACGAAAGGGTTTACTTCTTAAGAAAAGTATGAAAAGCAAACAGTGCAGACCCTGATCATAGCGCTCTTTCAGGAGGAATTTGGGTTTATACCGTTTGAAAATGTCACTGCACACGTTTGTTTGCATTTGAAGGGAACAGGTGCGATTAAAAGAAGCGTTTAAACGCATTAGAACATTTGAATGACAAGTGAATGGGCAGGATAATTTCTATTAAATATTGATTCCAACTATTTACAGTTATTGTTATTAAGAAAACAGTAGATATATGTTAATTTAACTATTTTTAAGTATCGGTTTGTACATGACAAATTGATATAAGTGACGAATGAATATACATGCTAAAGACAAAATGTGTACACCTGGATCAGGAGGCTTCTGAATGATATTTCCTTCTTTAGGATTTGTCATTCGTAAGAGGTTTTGCGTCTTTAAGGTATGTCTTTCTTAAGGATATGTCCTTGTTAAGAAAACTATCTCTTTTTAAGAACTTCTTTTAAGGGCTGCCCGTCTTAAGGATATGCCCTTCTTAAAAATATGCCGCCTTTATTCAGGGTATGTCCTTCGTAAGGATATGTCCGTCTTAAGCTGAAACGGATCTGCCTTCTTAAGAATAAACATTCCAAGATCCGCTGCGTATGCGAAATCTGCATGCAACGATGCAACGATGCCTCTTAATCCATTCCCTCCTACTGGCGCCTTTTGACCCCTCTATGAAAGTCACTTTTTGAAACAATTGTGATAATGCTCTATTTCTAAAATACAAAATTCTAAAATTTCCCTTTACTGTAGTAAATGTGCCTTTTCGGTAGATTTATACAAAGAGGTTGGGTCTAAACATAGTCTATGAGGGAATGGGTTAATGCTTTACTTTCCGATGAGCATAAGTGTCAAGAAAACCTGTAGTATATCGCTAGGTAAGCGATTTGAGTTAACTGTAGTTTTGTATATACAGGATTATCTCCCTTTTTTAATTGTTAGTTAGATTTCATTGATTTGTTGTTTATAAAAGTAAGTTCACTTTTAAACTTCATTTTGTTTGTTTTATACCTTATAAAAATTAGTACTGTGTATATATTCAAAGGTGTGAGGCGGTTGGTCAATCGAAATAATTAATATGAATAAAATGTTTATATGCTAGTTTTCTGAAGTACCTCAAACTAATGGAAGCTGTATACAAATACTGAGACTGGCACAAGCTTATTCAACGATCACTGCTGGTTATTTTGTGATCAGGGCACTGAATATTCCTAGAACTTTCAGTGACGGCTTTATATACATATGTATAGAAGCTATATCGTTGGTTTTTGACTGATAGAGTATTGCACTCATTAAGGTTAAAGATTGGCGAATATATTGTCTGCTTGGGCTACGTAATTGTGCAGTTACCTGTTCTTTGAATGGGCTAAGTAACTGTCCTCTGAGTTCTCTCTTTGGGCATGAAAATTGCACGTTTAAGACTGTCCAACCAACCTTTAATAATATTATACTGCTATTTCATAGCGGTCTCAGATTAGCTGAGGCATTGAGATAGTGTTGCTCAGACTGATATAGCCTGGGGTTATATTCGGTTTGAAGCAGGTTTGCTGAAGACCGTGCTCAGGGTTCGGAGCGTTGCTGAACCGTCTGCCTGAGGCCGTCTTTTTGAGGCTATATTTTGAAGCCGTCTTTTTGAGGCTGTCTTTTTGAGGCAGTGTTTTCGAGCCGGGCTCGGAACATACTGCAGGCAGGCTTCAAAGCGTTAGTTTTATAAGCTTCTTGAAGCAGGTTTCATACACTGCTCAAGATACGTTTCAGAGCGTAGGGTTACATATATGCTTTGAGACATAGGGTCTGATACGTAGGTTTGAAGTCACAGTAGTGTTGAGATAGCTTCAAACCACAGGTTTCAACAGGGTTTGATGCTTAGGGTCTCAACTCGTATAGTCTAGGGTTATATAGCTTACATTTATACAGTTTCATGACATAGCTTGAAGATTTTGTTCCAAGCACCATTTTGAAGTTGAGGCATCGACCAGCCGTCTCGCTGGCTTGGGGCTGTAGTAGTTGTTCACAGTTATAGTTTATTGTTTAATTGTTGGCCCCAAAGCTGAGGTATTGTTGATCACCATAACATAGGGTTTTGTGTATAATTTCATGTTTTCATAGTGTTCGTCTCAGGCAAAGTAGCCTCAGAACACCATACATTCATCACCGGCTAGCATAGCCCAGCCACATCATTTTTATAGTTTCAAGCCTTGTGCTGTGTTTGGCTCAAGACATTGTCACCTCACGGAACGCCCGATATATTTAAAAAGGTCTGAAGCTGGGTCTTGTCATTGGGGCATCACCTAGCATCCTGACAATTTGGGGGCTCGTCCGGGATAGTTCTCAGAAGGTTTTTATAGCTGAAGCTACATAGGGTTGAAGCATTAGTTTGGTGATCATGGACATAGATAAATGGATATCGGCTGGTGTGCGTTTAGGGTTGACTGGGCAAGACCTCAGGGACTATGCTGAGAAGAAAGAGAAAGAATATTTAGATAGGGAAGAGCGTATGTCGAGACGAGAAGATGAGCGACAGAAGCGTGAGCATGATCAGTTTGAGAGAAAAGCCCATATGAAGCGCGAAGAACAGGAGCGTGAGATCGCGCTGGTCAAGTTAAGGGCTGAGACAGGCATGAGAGGGTCTACCTCAGAAACAAGTACTAAGGCTCCCAGACCAAAGTTGCCGAAGTTTGATGAGCAGAAAGGTGATATGGACTCGTATATAGAACGGTTTGAGCGCTTTGCTCAGAGTCAGAGCTGGGAAGAGAAGACATGGGCAGTTAGTTTGAGCTCGCTTTTGACAGGCAAGGGTCTTGAGGTATATACCAGCATGCCTCCAGAACATGCTCATGATTACAAGGCTCTGAAAAAGGCTGTGCTCAGACGATATCAGCTGACAGAAGAAGGTTTCAGGCAGAAGTTTAGAGAAAGTCGACCCGAGCATGGGGAGACTGTTTTTCAGTTTATGGCTAGGTTGACAAGGTATTTTAGTAGATGGACAGAGATGGCTGAGGTTGAGAAATCGTATGAAGGCTTGATGGACTTAGTGGTTCGAGAGCAGTTTATACAAACCTGTTCGTCCGAACTTGCTTTGTTCTTGAAAGAGAGAGTCCCGAAGTCGGTTGATGATGTGACGAAGCTAGCTGAGCAATACATAGAGGCTCATGGTGGCTCCATATGCTCGAGCAAGCATGCCAAGCTCAACTCATCATCAAGCAGGCAACATCAGAGGCCTAATACTAACCTCAGAGCTAGCCCAGCACCACGGTCTGAACCTCAGAAAAAGGTTTGTTTCATATGCAGAAAAGAGGGACATTTCGCTAGAGACTGTCGCCAGAATGGCCCGAAGAAAATAAGTGCTGGAGCAATGTGTTATGAAGGCTCTGGACAGCAGCAGCATGGTGCTCAGACATACAACAAAGAGTTCAAGCATAGGCGTTATCAGAGTCAACACCAGTCTCCAGACAAGCAGAAAATATCTGCTTTGTGTATGTCGGTCTCCTGCAACCAGAGCCACATACAAGAATGTATCAGAGATGAAGAGCTATGCTTAGCTAATGGAGAGTCTGTGCCGATCATAGCAGGTGGCTGTACCGTTGAATCGCTTGAAGGCGAGAGAAATTTGAATTTGCAACCAGGGTTAGTTGATGGTCGAGCAGTCAAGGTTTTGAGAGATACTGGCTGTGAGTTGGCGGCCATACGAAAGAACCTGGTGCGAGACGACCAGATGCTGGACAAGAGATATATTATGATAACTATCGATGGCGGGGCCAAGATAGTACCAGCAGCATTGGTTCAGGTTGATACGCCATATTACACTGGCGCTGTTGAAGCCATGGTGTTGAGCTCACTCATATGTGATCTGGTGTTGGGGAATATACCTGGCGTTTCAAACACCCCAAACCAGGAATGGTTCGAAACCATGGGTCATGAAGCACAGAACCCCGAAGCTAGAGTTTCGGCAGCTGTCATGACACGAGCTCAGACCAAGAAGGAAGAGAGACCTCTCAGGGCATTAAGTGTTCCAAACTCTCCTGGGGATGAGGTTACTATTGATGAGCTCAGGAAGGCTCAGACTGAAGACACATCTTTGCAAAAGTTGTGGTCTTATGCCCGAGACAAGAGTACGCTGACCACAAGGGATGGAAACAGTTATAGATATGAGGTACAGAAGGATGTTCTGTATAGGTTGTTCACAGAGAGTAAGGGCTCTGGTTCAACTGAAGTCAAACAAGTAGTTGTACCAGCAAAGCATAGAAGACGTGTGATGAGCCTGGCACACGAATCAATTGTTGGTGGACACCTCTCAACCAAGAAGACGGTTGATAGGATTACAACAAGCTTTCACTGGCCTGGGGTAACCAGTGATGTGACAAGATTTTGTCGCTCATGCGATATTTGTCAGAAGACAGTACCAAAGGGAAGAGTCTCAAAGGTACCTATGGGAGAGATGCCAATTATGGATGCACCATTTCATCGGGTTGCCGTTGATCTTATTGGTCCCATAACGCCTGTATCTGAGAAAGGGAATAGATACATACTCACTGTAGTTGATTATGCTACAAAGTACCCCGAGGCTGTGGCTTTGCCCAAGATCGAGACAGAGCGGGTGGCCGAAGCACTGCTCGATGTATTTTCAAGAGTTGGTTTCCCATCTGAGATACTCAGTGACAAAGGAAGTCAGTTCACCTCAGAGTTGATGAGGGAGGTTTGTCGGCTGATATCTCTGAAACAACTATTTACTACCCCATACAACCCAAAGTGTAATGGGTGGTGTGAGCGGATGAATGGCATTTTGAAGAGCATGCTCAAAAAGATGTGCCAGGAGCGACCCAAAGATTGGGACAGATATCTCTCTGCTGTGCTGTTCGCCTACAGAGAGGTCCCACAAGCTTCAACGAGTTTCTCGCCGTTTGAGCTCATGTATGGTCGCACTGTTCGAGGTCCCATGCAAGTGCTGAAGGAACTCTGGACTGAGAGAGAAACGCCAGAAGTCATGACCACATATCAATATGTGCTTGACCTGAGACACAGACTCGAGGACACTTGCAAGATAGCTCGTGAAAGTTTGAACGATGCCCAGAGTATGTACAAGCACCACTATGACAAATCAGCTAGAAACAGAAAGCTTGTGAAAGGAGATAAAGTTCTGCTGTTGTTGCCTACCTCGCACAACAAACTGACTCTGCAGTGGAAGGGGCCGTTCGAAGTTGTTGATGTAGTTAACAGGATGGATTACAAGGTCCAGGTTGGTGACAGGGTTGGCACATACCACATCAACCTTTTGAAGAAGTACGAAGAGAGGGAGCTCGAGGATGTTGTTTCATGCATGGCGATCATAGAGGCTGAACACAGTGAAGATGATGGGGTGGTGGATGATGAAAGCTTAATAGAGTTGGCAGGCTTGACTAGCTCCGAGACATACAAAGATGTCATGGTGTCTGAAAGCTTGACACGTGAGCAACGGCACGATGTGCTCAGGTTGCTTGAAGAGTTCCAGAACATTTTCACCGAGAAGCCTGGAACAACTGAGCTGGAGGAGCATAAGATAGAGCTCACCAGCAAGACACCGGTTAGGGTTCGGCCATACCCCATACCATATGCAAAGAGGAAGGAAGTCTCGGAAGAGGTTCAGAACATGCTTGATGCTGGAGTGATAGAACCAGCACAATCGGATTATAATTCACCAATTGTATTGGTGAAAATGAAGGATGGAACAAATAGGTTCTGCATCGATTTCAGAAGGCTCAATATGGTGACAAAGTTTGACACGGAACCTATGGGTAACCCTGAGGACATCATGTCAAGCTTGAAGGAAGATAAATTCTTCACTAAGATTGACTTGAGCAAGGGTTACTGGCAGATATCTGTTGAAGATAAGTCAAAGCATCTGACGGCTTTCACAACCCCAGATGGAAGTTACCAGTTTAAGAAGATGCCTTTTGGCATGGTAAACTCGGGAAGCACGTTCAACAGAATGATGCGCAAACTGCTGCATGGTTGCAGTGATGCCGACAACTATGTCGATGATATTATGGGCCATACCCAGTCCTGGGTGCCACATCTCAGAATGTTGAGAGAAGTTTTTACAAGGGTGCGAGACGCCGGCTTGACCATAAGACCGTCCAAATGCATGATTGGATATGAAAACATTTCATTCACAGGACATGTAGTTGGCAAAGGTATGTTGCAGATGGAGCAAGAAAAGCTTCATAAGATCAAGAATGCAGATAGACCCAAGACCAAAAAGCAAGTACGAGCATTCTTGGGCTTGGCGGGATACTACAGGAAGTTTATCCCAGCATTTGCCGATGTTGCGTCTCCCCTCACAGACCTGACGAAGAAAGGAAAGCCGAACACAGTTGTTTGGATGGATGAACATGAGCAGGCGTTCAATACGCTCAAGGACATGTTAACTCGCTCACCCATCCTCAGGCTACCAGACTTCCAGAGGCCCTTTGTTTTACAAACAGATGCCTCAGACAGTGGAGTTGGAGCAGCCTTGATGCAAGAGTTTGAAGATGGCTTGTTCCCCATAGCATATGCTAGCAAAAAGCTGCTACAGAGGGAGAAGAACTACTCCGTCATAGAGCGTGAGTGCCTAGCCATCATTTTCGGCATTAGAAAATTTCAGAAGTACCTGTATGGTGCGGAGTTCATACTTCAGACAGATCATGCACCATTATCATACATACAGAAATGCAAGATAGAGAGTGGTAGGATCATGAGATGGGCTCTGTTCCTACAAAATTATCAATTCAAGGTTCAAGTAATCAAAGGCTCAGACAATGTATGTGCTGACTACCTGAGCCGTCAATAGAGTAACAGGTTTTCTTGTATTAGTTGAAAACAGTAGAGCGTTTTCTTGAGAAGGGGGCTGTTGTCAAGAAAACCTGTAGTATATCGCTAGGTAAGCGATTTGAGTTAACTGTAGTTTTGTATATACAGGATTATCTCCCTTTTTTAATTGTTAGTTAGATTTCATTGATTTGTTGTTTATAAAAGTAAGTTCACTTTTAAACTTCATTTTGTTTGTTTTATACCTTATAAAAATTAGTACTGTGTATATATTCAAAGGTGTGAGGCGGTTGGTCAATCGAAATAATTAATATGAATAAAATGTTTATATGCTAGTTTTCTGAAGTACCTCAAACTAATGGAAGCTGTATACAAATACTGAGACTGGCACAAGCTTATTCAACGATCACTGCTGGTTATTTTGTGATCAGGGCACTGAATATTCCTAGAACTTTCAGTGACGGCTTTATATACATATGTATAGAAGCTATATCGTTGGTTTTTGACTGATAGAGTATTGCACTCATTAAGGTTAAAGATTGGCGAATATATTGTCTGCTTGGGCTACGTAATTGTGCAGTTACCTGTTCTTTGAATGGGCTAAGTAACTGTCCTCTGAGTTCTCTCTTTGGGCATGAAAATTGCACGTTTAAGACTGTCCAACCAACCTTTAATAATATTATACTGCTATTTCATAGCGGTCTCAGATTAGCTGAGGCATTGAGATAGTGTTGCTCAGACTGATATAGCCTGGGGTTATATTCGGTTTGAAGCAGGTTTGCTGAAGACCGTGCTCAGGGTTCGGAGCGTTGCTGAACCGTCTGCCTGAGGCCGTCTTTTTGAGGCTATATTTTGAAGCCGTCTTTTTGAGGCTGTCTTTTTGAGGCAGTGTTTTCGAGCCGGGCTCGGAACATACTGCAGGCAGGCTTCAAAGCGTTAGTTTTATAAGCTTCTTGAAGCAGGTTTCATACACTGCTCAAGATACGTTTCAGAGCGTAGGGTTACATATATGCTTTGAGACATAGGGTCTGATACGTAGGTTTGAAGTCACAGTAGTGTTGAGATAGCTTCAAACCACAGGTTTCAACAGGGTTTGATGCTTAGGGTCTCAACTCGTATAGTCTAGGGTTATATAGCTTACATTTATACAGTTTCATGACATAGCTTGAAGATTTTGTTCCAAGCACCATTTTGAAGTTGAGGCATCGACCAGCCGTCTCGCTGGCTTGGGGCTGTAGTAGTTGTTCACAGTTATAGTTTATTGTTTAATTGTTGGCCCCAAAGCTGAGGTATTGTTGATCACCATAACATAGGGTTTTGTGTATAATTTCATGTTTTCATAGTGTTCGTCTCAGGCAAAGTAGCCTCAGAACACCATACATTCATCACCGGCTAGCATAGCCCAGCCACATCATTTTTATAGTTTCAAGCCTTGTGCTGTGTTTGGCTCAAGACATTGTCACCTCACGGAACGCCCGATATATTTAAAAAGGTATGAAGCTGGGTCTTGTCATTGGGGCATCACCTAGCATCCTGACAATAAGATTGCCTCCTACATGTATATCCTTAGGAAAAATCTGTCGTCAAGCCAATATCTTCGCCTTAGTTTTGAATATACAGAAGCACCGGCATTACATACTGAATATGACTTACTTATCATTCCAGTCTATTCGCACGACTACAGCTCGTCATGGTACGAACTAATTTCACTATTTTTCTCATAAACCCATTCAGATAATACGCATTTATAATAAAAATCCAAATTGTTTAACTTTGCGAACAGCTAATATCTGTATTTATCCTAAGTCAAACATTTATTTCTAATTTAGTTATAACTCTTCTTGTATTTAAACAATTGCTTGGTGAATATTGCTTGGTGAATATTCAAGTAAGTATGGTGAATGGTTTAGAATCAGACCAAATCCCAAATCACAGTTCTAGGTTTTCATATAACTTGCCAAAATTTGGAAATTGTTGACAGATTTGATTTCGTATTAAACACAGACATAGTTCTCCAATTTGTATTAGTCAGACCAAGCATTAATTCTTAATCATCGTCATCTGAATATCGTCGTCTCCAAATTGTGACGTTAAATGTAGTCTGACTTCTTTTCTTTGTCCACCTTTAACAAAATGTTTCATATTACGTTTTCAATAAACAAATACGGTTTGAATAATGATGCCAATTATAACGACCCTCATACAGAATTCGAAAACAGTCCATAGACTCTCTTAATATTGCTTCTTGATAACTGTTCTACCTTCGCATATGTACTAAACTAAAATATTGATATGGTTGTTGCTGATGTCTTTGTATAAATGGTATATCTTTGTCGTATATGAATTTTCTGTTACCGTAAATGGCCTAGGGCAAAGTATTTGCCAATTTGATAAAAACATAAAATATGGAGCTTTCTATTTCAATTACTGATTGAGGTGGAATTATACTAGTAAACAATAACGTTTTATTATGCTTTGTATATTCTTCAAGAATATACACCCGATAGCAATTCGAAGTTATGGTAATGATACGAGAACTCTTTAGAATACAATAACTATTATTTACTAGCTTGGTAATGTGTAGAACTAATTTCAAAAGTGTCCATAATTCTGTGTTTCAGATGCGTTTCACGTGTCCTTTGTCTTTTTTAGAGAAAACTATAGACATTGGAAAACATATAATTAATCAGTCTGCATTCATACTCGCATATCATTAAACAGACATGCATTATTAAAATATTTTGCGAGCTGTATTATATGATTCATTTAGTTACAATTGCTTTCAAGACCTGGTGGGTTTCAGTCACTGATTTATAACCACTACTTCCTTCAAAAGCTCACATGTCTTACTAGTACCAGATTTGGACCACCCAACCGCTCTATGAAATATAACAAGCAATGTTATATATCAAATGTTTGTCAGGATCAGTTGTAAATGAAACTGAAATTCATCTGGACTGAAGTGGTTGGAGTTGGAGGAAATCCAAGATGGCCACGATGATGGCCGCCAAAATTGAGAAAAAACAAACATATAATATTTTGTCTTTAATGTTTATTTGTTGTTGTACCTACTGCATCCAACCCCGTCTTTGTACTAATAATAAAGTAATATCATGCTGTGAAGTTTATAGAGGTCAAGGTTAAATATAAGGTCAAGGATCAAATTCATACAAATCTGACAAATGTTTTTGTTCCCTACATTCTAAATATGAAACATTTTAATAAGCAGTGTACATAATGTTTATTTCTAGGACTGTTCTATATATATATATATAATTGTTGTTGTTGCCATGGAGAAAAGATGGCTGCCAAAATTTAAAATAACAAATATCAGTATTTGCTTAATAAATGTGTTATGTTTGTACCTACTGGCACCAAATCTGTTTTGTTTTAACCAATCATTAAATATCATTGACTTGATTAACTTGAATTAAATTTAGCTTATAGAAATCGAGGTTTAGTTCAATGTCAAATGTCAAAGGTGTCAAAATTTGACATGTGACAAAATGTTCTTGTTTACAATTAATCCTAATATGAAATATTTGAAAAAAGATGGTACATCCAAATGTTAAGCGATGTATTGTCACTCAATTCCAACATTACTATCCAGTAGATCTAGTACATTTTTGTACATACATATAATATACTGACACAGTTTTTTTAAATTTTTTATACAATTATCTTTCAATATGTGTGGCTTATTGTATATATGTAAAATGACGCTCCAGATCAGTATGCGTATACGGAGAGTCTGACCAGAGAGCTACACTGTCAATTTTTCTGTACAATAGGGCTATATTTTCTTAAAAAGTAGTTCTCATGTTAGGCTTTGTGCAGATGTGCAAGCTGATCTGGAGCAGCTCTCCGCACATGTAATAAGACATATAATTACAATGCTGGCGTGTCACATATAGTACAATATACTGTATCAAATAAGAACAAGCTGCGACTGCAACATCAATCTTGTAAAGTGTCAAAACTAGCAAAACATCAGTGAATCATTGAATATTTGTTTTGCCCCGATTGATTAGCACCAGGAATAGGATTGAACCAATTTCTTTCAACTGTCATGGAAACTGATTAACATACTTTCACAATGCTGAATATGATATGTGACGCGTCACGTGAAAAAGGCCTTCGGGCATAAGCGGACAACGTAGCTCCAGATCAGCCGGCGCATCCGCACAGCCTGATCTGAGACCTACACTATCCGCTGTTCTGGGAAATTGGGTCTCATTATATGTCATTGGACAGCGAAGCTCTCACATCAGGCTGAGCTATGCTGTCTGTATATGACCTAAGACCCATTTTAACATGACGTGGCACTTCGGAATATTTATACAAAAACTTCCATGTTGTATTATGTTGGTGGTACTTAAGAAATAACGTCACAGTGATCAACAACAAGACAGTGTAACATCATATAGATTGTTCTCGACCTGTTACGTTTACGGTCATGCCGTGTTTTCTTTTCTCTCAGCAATATATTCACTGTCCCAAATTTGAGATTCCTGAAAGCTTAGAACTGATGGTGTGTTTTCCGTGCATCTGACCATTCAGATACAAATGAGCACAATACAAATTTATAACAAACGCAATTTTATAAATAGACTGGCACTAAACAGTTAAAGGGGAACAATTCTAGCTTGTTCCATTAGTGTTCCCATTGTAGTTGTCGTCCCAATTTCGTTTGTTTATGCTCTTCCTTTATCTTAAAGAACAACAAAATCATTACAACATTAACAAACAGTTTTGATCCCAATGAAAGACGGAGTTACACGGCGTCTCATCTGGATCCAAACTGCTCGCATAGGTAAACACAGATGTGACATTTAACCCATTATCTCATATTGACCCCTTTTGACACAGGGGCCTGCAAAAGTCACCTGTTGAATCCATTGTGATAAATAGAGCATATTTCAGTTTGCTAATGTAATTTAATAGATGTGTTTATTTACTTCCTGGCTACAATGCACCACCTTTCCATATAGTTCATTGTAACTATTTTGCCCCATGAATATGCAGTAGTTATTAAAATTTGTAACAGAACAGGGAAAAGGTTAAACGATAGTGTAACGCTCAATTGAACTATAGTAAAACACCTCCACAGCAACAGCATAACGAATGCACAAGGGAATGTGAAAGAGCAGTTACAGTGCTCCCTCCCTACAACGGCCCTTTCAATAACGATTCCCTCCTTCCAACAACGCATGTCACTGTTTCCGAAACAACAAGGCTCCAGAAACACTTTTTCCATTGTATTTTCTGTATGCCTCCATCAAACGCTATGTTGTGACCACTCTTTAGAATCGTCACTTTGTGATGATTCTAAAGAGTGGTCACAACATAGGGTTTGATTGAGGCATAACGGTTTTAGTTCTCGAAATACACCTTATCTGGGGATCTGCAAACAAGCTAATCATGTTTGATTTTCCCTCCCTATAACAACTCCCTCTGAACAACACATACAATATTCGTATCCCAAAGGGTGTCATTGTAGAGAGGGACTACTGTAGTTGCTAAATGCAGGACGAAAGTAATGCAGAAAGCTCCTGTCACACTGCAAACCCTGATCAGAAGGCTCATAGTGGGGCTCTCTGTTCTGGGTTAACACTGTTTACAATGGCAGTACACTCGAGGCCAGTATTCAAAGGGTTAAGTACATTTTAATGAGATACTTTTTATATATTCTAGATACCATCAAGAGTGTAAGGTCTATTGAAAATCAATAGTCTTGACTAAAACACATTAATATCTGTGATTTCATTTGCAAAACGTTCTCATCGGAATGGGAGCATCGAAAGCTGGGATTTAATGTTTGAAATAAGAACGATTTCACTATGTTTACAATACAAACTATGTCAAGTTTTCAGACAGCGATATTTTATCCTATATGCTAAAAATGTAAAGCAATTATTTATCCATTTATGTCATGAATGTTCATACAATACGCTATTTATTACGTACATTTGTTAATATACGTCTTGTATCAAATATCTAATTTAATAGCAAACGGAGCAGACCTTGATCTGACAGCTCGGCATGGAGCTGCCTGATCTAGGTCTACTGCGTAACAGGTGTATCTAGGAATAAAAAGTGCGACAAGGCAATAATACATGCACAACACATACAGTACAACCTCGCTATTACGGCCACTAAATTGTGTTAATTAGTTGATATATTATTGCAGGTGGTTGCTTAAAGCAAAGTGAAAGTAAAACAGAACGCTCCTGTAGGAGCGTTCTGTTTTATTTTCACCTTGCTTTAAGCAACTACCTGCCTTTAACACAAAATACTTGATGTCATTTAGTGGCCGTTATAGAGATGTTTGATCCACGGTCAAAGACAGCCAAATTTCCGTATACGCAATCCATTGTCTAATAATAACAATGCATGTCAGTAATAATAAGCATGCCTATTCATTAGCTGAACTTTTATGATGGTACATAAAAACAGGATATTTTGGCCATGGAAATAAATGTACAGTAGAACCTGCCCTAAGCGGCCATTAATCTGTTGAACATACGTGTCTTACAAAGCATGTGGTTTCTTAATGAAGGGCAACGGTAATGCAGAAAATTCCTATAGGAGCTTTCTGCATTACTTTTGACCTGCATTAAGCAATCACATGCTTTACAGACCCACGATTTTTTATGATGGCCCCTTAAATCCGGTTCTACTGTAGCATCAAATCTATATCATAATATGTTATATGGCATAAACAAAGATATCACCCTGATCAGACGGCTCCAACTGTAGTGTCTGGTCTAGGTCTACTCTGTTTGCAAAGGCGTATTCCTAGAGTAACCTTTAGTTTGATCAGTTAACTTTTTCCAAAGTAAACTTGATGTAACTATTATCCTGCTGTTAATTGCGATTTGGCTTCCAAGCTGTTTGACACTCGGTTTGACACTCGGTATCATATATAAAAGGTTGGCATTCTGCGTTGCACTTCATCTGGGTACAAATTGTTGGCTGCGCTTTTTATGAATTCGATCATAACCCTTTCCTTCAAATACACATTTTTTCACGCATTTACAAACTGTAGACCAAGATCAGACGGCTCCTACAGCAGCCGTCTGATCAGGGTCTGCTCTGTTTCCTAATGGTACATGTACCGGGATCCATACGGTATTAAGCAAACTACTGTTTTGGCTTGTTAAAGGGAGGTTATGTGCCCTTGGTGTGCCCATAGTTCACAAAGTACACTTGAAATGTACCCAAAAGTGTACTAGAGTACCGTGGTACTCAGATGTACATATGTACACCTACTGGTGCCAAAATTGTGCACCCTATGGGACATACCGGGATCCATAAGTATTAAGCAAACTACCGTTTTGGCCTGTTAAAGGGAGGTAATGTATCCTTGGTTCACAAAGTGCATTTGAAATGTACCCAAAAGTGTACTAGAGTACCGTGGTACTCAGATATACACATGCACGCCTACTGGTGGCAAAATTGTGCACCCTATGGGACATACCGAGATCCATACGGTATTAAGCAAACTACCGTTTTGGCCTGTTAAAGGGAGGTTATGTGCCCTTGATTCACAAAGTGCACTTGAAATGTACCCAAAAGTGTACTAGAGTACCGTGGTACTCAGCTGTACCCATCAGTGTTAATATATTACGCCCATTGAGTTTAAAAAGCCTGGATTTGTTTGAATATTCTGAATGAAAGACAGTGCAGGCTCTGATCAGACGATTCTTTTCTACATTGTTTGCAAATACCATTTCCCACATTGCACGCGTTAAACAAATAAAACAGAATCCTAAATAAGCATGCAATCGATAACTGAATAACCATTTCCCTCATGTAAACATGTTTACGCGTTTGCAAAGAGAGTAGACCCAGACTAGACGGCTCCTATAGGAGCCGTCTGATCAGGGTCTGCTCTGTTTGCTAATGGAATATGAAAGATTTGTTTCTGTACTTTCTATAATGACTTCAATATTCCACCTTTCATATTTCATTATAACTATTTTTCCATGACTATTCAGTAGGTATTGAAATTAGTAAGAAACATAGAACAGTTGAAGGGTTAAACAAATACAACTGAGCCCTAAATAAACAATCGATCATAAGTCCTGTTTTCTTAACCCTTTCCCTGTTGAATATGCATGTAAGACACTATGACACATTTATTAGATTATTTGTTTTATAATGACATTATTGACATATGAACCCAGGAGATTTTGAATTAGGAGGAAACTATAAAAATGGATATGTATTTTAACATAAAAAACAGAGCAGACTCTGTGCAGATGGCTTTATAGGTGCCGGTTGATCTGAGTCCACTCTGTTTGCAAATGCGTGAAAATGCGTTAATTTGACGGAAATGATTTACCCTTTCGCTGCCAAGCTCTGTCGTCTGCTATCTTTGTGGTCTGCTACACATTTTCATTTTTTTTATTTTCTTCATTTTTGTTTCAAAAACATAGTAACAGTAACACATAGTTTGGATCCTGATGAGACGTCGAGTTACTCGCAGATCACAGATCCGGCATTGACAGCGAAAGGGTTAAAACGGCTGTATCATAACTGAAATATACCCGAACTGCCAACACTAGAACCAACCCTTCCTCTGGTAATCAAGGACACAAGTCCTGACTTTCGTAAATTTGCATGCATTTTGAGGATCTTTTCTAGAACATATCGTATTTTTCTTCGATATTTCTGCTTTATCACAGTTGGGTCTCAGATTCTCTTGTCCTGTAAAATGTTCTTATTCGATCAAGTCTATATTTACATTCAATGTATAAAACATAAACCCGTCCTATATTTTCATTCTGGACTGTTCTCATAGTACGTGTTTTGATTGGTTGATATTTATAGACAAAGGGTATTTTCCAGTACAGTCAGAGTATATATATAGACAGAGAAGGTATTGACATACTTCAAAGTGAAAATAACAGTGTGCTATATAGCGTGTAACTGTGTCTTCAGAAAACGGACAGAAAAAATCGTTTGTTGGTGTATTAGTCTACGGTAATTTTATATAAATATATATTTACATATTTCTAAACAACAATATTTAATCAAGTACATATATCACATTAGATCTATTTATTTCTCGACTTAATTTTTTATTATTATTATTATTATTATTATTATTATTATTAGTTTTATACTGTATATTTTTATTATTGTAATTATTATTATTGTTGTTGTTGCTGTTATTGTTGTTATTATTATAATTATTAATATCAATATTGATGTTTGTCTCTCATTTTTCTGACATGGTGCAATATAGATTCAAAGCTGGGAGACCCTGAGTGAAACAATTTTTACAAACAATTTTGATCCATATGAAACAGGGAAAGTAGATAGTCTGTTGAGGCAGTCATTGTTAACCCTTTACCTGATAGAAGCGGCTTTTAGCGTGTTTGATTTATTCCTCCGCTGAAGAAAATAGTTCAAATTCATACAGTCATGAACATATTGCATAATAAATATTTTCTATATCCTAGTAGGTGGTAGCTTAAAGCAGGCTGAAAGTAAAGCAGAATGCGCCTTAAGGCGCATTCTGCTTTACTTTCAACCTGCTTTAAGTGGACATATGTCTTCAAAACTAGAAACAGGCTATTGGGTAAAGGGTTAATGAAAGAGTAAACTTATCTTTGAGAAGCAGCCGCCATGTTTAGCAAACCAAAACCTTATTTAGTGTTGAACATGCATGTATTAATAAATATCAAGTGAATGAGTTTTCGCACGTTTCTTTTAAAAAATGACATTAAAAGGAAATGACGGAATTACAGAACCTCGATGAAGCGACCGCATAATTGTCGCTGTCTGCAGTACTTCTGCACTACGTTACCACTTGTGCTATACTCCAGAATTAAACTTCATTTGACTGGTTGTATTAGAACGACTTTACTGTAGGCGTATGATTGTTCTATACAGGCGTACGAGGTGCATTCTACAGTAGAACTGCCCCTACATGTAAGTGGCCATTCTTTTATTTGACACAGGAGTCTTAAAACAGATGGATGCTTAATAAAGAGCAAAATTAATGCCAGAACTCTCCTAGAGGAGCTTTCGGTATTACAGTAAAACCTCTCTTAACCGGCCGTTAAATTTAGAATGAATATCGGTCTTGGAGACAGGTGGCAGCTTAATGCAGGGTGAAAGTCATGCAGAAAGCTCATAGAGGAGCTTTCTGCATGACTTTCACCCTGCATTAAGCAGCCACCTGCCTAAAAGTGTCTAAATTCTTATCTACTAGAATTCCGGTTAAGAGAGGTTTTACTGTACTTTTGGCCCGCATTTAGCTACCACCTGCCTCGCAGACCCATACTTAGAACTCTTGTTGACTAAGACAGGTTCTAATGTATTTCTGTTCGCATTTTACACTACATTGATGTAATGAAACATTGGCAACCCGACGTTGCATGTCATCTCCAGGCGACTTTGTATATTGGATACCCAAACTCCCATAATTAATCCCAGCATTCGGACACCCGATCTCCAAAATTTAACCTTGGTATTGTGTCCCAATCTCCCAAAGTTAATCTCAGTATATTCGTCACCTACATGTAATCTCTCAAAATTGACGTTAGTATTCGGACACCTGCATAATTTAACTTGGTACCATTTCCATATCAGCAAATAGTGTAGATCCCGATCATAATATTTGCAAAGGCGTGGACAAGAGTTTATATGAAGGAAATTGTTAGCGATATGAAAGACATGGTTAGCGATATGAAGGAAATGGTCAACAATATACATTAACAAAATGTAATATCCATAAAACGGTGCACTACTTAAACAACATTTGCCTAGGGCGTACACAGTTTGTTGAGTCGAATAATAAGATTATGACCACGAAACTGTAGGGGATTTGTAAATACGCACATACATGTATGCAATACACCGCTTAGGTCTTAGGTTAAATGAAAACACTCAATTTGCATATTCCCGGGATTGCGTATTGTTTTCGCATAATACGCAACTGCGAATTGCTTACAAAAAACTCGAACCAAAACAAAGACATCGTCCACTGTTATGAGACATTTAAGCGGTTTCGAATAGCGAAATATAATAAAATGCCTGGTAAATAGTGGCAATATTCGTATAAACCGGATTTTAAAGTTTAACCGTTTACCTGATATATATGCTCTTTGACCCCCATCTATAAACAGAAAAAAAGCTAATGTAGGGTCCGTCTGATCAGGGTCTACTCTGTTTGCGAAACTGTAGTTTTTTGTGTGATTCAAAGAGAATGCATGGTTACATGTATATATACGATCAAAGCGGCGTCTTATAACGATCCGAAAATATTGACACAATCATGCAGTAGCTTCCGAAAAGATACAACAATTCTCAGTTGAAGCGGATGCTATCTCATGCGGGAAGATAATGATTAACTTGCACTGGAATTCATTTTTTCACTTGTGTCATTCAAACGACAGTACAAAAGTACAGTAGGACATTTCTAAATTGGAATTTAAAAAAAAATCACTGCTGGTTTTTAGGCAGACGGTTGCTTAATGCAGGGTGAAAGTTGTGCAGAAAGCTACTTTACTTTGTCTTATACTCAAACAGCGACATGTAGGAAGATTCATGCAATCATTAGCGATCAGATTATTATTTGGATAAGAGTATCCGGTGCATGGTACATGTAGGTACCACTTCAAATGGTGTAGATCCCGATCACTGTTAGATACAACCCCCGGCTTACATGTAATCATTGACTGCAAATTACTAAGCTCCTTAATTGATAAAGGGAAAGCTTTGCGTAGGGAAATAAATCCAGAACCTTGGTGCGACGGTAAACAAATTCACCAACTGACTAGGCTGGTCTGGATCTAAGCTATATCTAAGCAAAAAGGCCAAACCCCTTCAAGCATTTACTCCATGGCACAGTAAAATATTCAACCCTTGTCCCGCTTACCCCAACCAGAGTCGCGTTTTTTTTTTTTTTTTTTTTTTTTGTAAACAGCTTGGATTAACTTTCGAGTAACTCGGCGGTTCATCTGGATCCAAAAAGTCTTGACACTTGTTCAGTAGTGTCTGAAAGGTTTATGTCTTGACACTTGTTCAGTAGTGTCTGAAAGGTTAATGTCTTGACACTTGGTCAATATTTTCTCGAAAGCTTGATCGACTTGAAAGTACATGTACATGTAGTTATACTTTCTCAGATCCAAAGTTCTTTTTTCAGCGGAGCAATTCCTGGCTTTCTTGACTCATATTTGTACTTTTACTATCGACCAATGTAATATTGCATCAGTATTCGGTCGCTTCCGTACCAGCACTTAACTCTTTCGCTGTAAACAATAATTGTCGTCTGCAAACCATGTAGTCTGCTACAATTTTCATGTTTTATTTCATTTTGTCTATATTTTTGTTTCATAAAAATCACAGTTACGAACAGTTTGGATCTTTATGAGAGTTACTGGGCGTCTCATCTGGATCCAAACTGTTTGCATAAGTAAATTACAGATGCGACATTGGCAGCGAAACGGTTAAACAGTGATGATTTATGGTACAGTAGAAACTGTCCTAAGCGGTTGATAATTTGTTGAACATATGTGTCTTAAAAACAGGTGGTTGCTTAATGCAGGGCAAAAATAATACATGCAGCTCCTATGAGAGCTTTTTACATTACATTTGACCTGCATTATGCTACCTTTACAAACCCATAATTAGACATCGTTTTGATGGCTACTAAAGACAGGTTCGTCTGTAATTCAATGGACGGATATACTATAAACTCGCTTTGAAGTGTTTCTGAGAATCATGACGAAATGAAACATCGATGCAATAGCCATGCAAGCTCCTTGTTCGCTCACGCGTGGGGCATGCGTGTTTTTCCGATATATATATGTAGGAATGTATGGTATAAATATTATTATGAATATGAGAACTGATCAGTTAACGGAACTAAGCTACCACGTGGTAAGTGCTTGTATTTTGTTGTGTTTGGTTTAATTTGGTTTGATTCGGAGTTTGTTTTGTTTTAAATTTTGGCGAAGGAGTGGATGGGGTGGGAGTTGTAGATGCACAAAAGAGGTTTAGGAAATCTAAGTACAGTAAATCCTGTCTTGTGCGGCCATTACAAAGAGGTCTAAATATGGGTCTGTAAGGCAGGTGGTAGGTTAAGGCAGGTCAAAAGTAATGCCAAAATTTCCTATAGGAGGGTTCTGCATTACTTTTGTCCTGTATTAAGCAACCACCTGTTTTAAAGATTCATATATTCAATAAATGAATGGCCGCTTAAGACAGATTCTACTGTATAATGGAGTTCATATTTGTCTACCAAACCTTTTCTCGCTACTCATTAGAAACGGCTTGTAATATGTAGCAGCAAGTGTGACTGCGAAATAAGAACGTTTGCGATCGAAAAGTGATGTGTAGATGGGTTAGCTTACATATACAGTATAACCTCTATTAACCAGAATTATACTAGATAAGAATTCAGATACTTTTAGGCAGGTGGCTGCTTAATGTAGGGTGAAAGTCATGCAGAAAGCTCCTCTAGGAGCTTTCTGCATGAATTTCACCTTGCATTAAGCTGCCACCTGTCTCCAAGACCGATATTCATACTAAATTTAACGATCGGTTAAGAAAGGTTTTACTGTACTCGTACACAAGTATACTATGTATGTTGGGTTCTGCCAGATATGTTTGCATCATTTAACCCTTTCTCTGTTCTTTTTTTATTCCAAATTTTAATACCTACTGAATATTCATGGACAAAATAGTTATTTAAAAATATGGCAGGTGGAATATCGTAGCCATTTGAGAAAGTGAAGGAACAGATCTTTCAAATTCCATTAATAAACAGAGCAGATCCTGGTCAGATGGCTCCTTTAGGAGTCGTCTGAACTGGGTCTACTCTGTTTGCAAATGTGTGAAAACACGTTTATATGTGGGAAATGGTTAAACCGCTTAAAATCGCTACAATGTGTTGTGTTGCTGTTGTTGCGTATACTGTACATGCATTTAATTGTTGGTGTTGGCTGTTGGTATGTTGTATACATATAGCCTGCATAACACGATAGGTTGATATCAATATAAGCCGAATTTCATGTCATTGAATCTAATTAAATATCGATTAAAACTTCCTTGATGTTCGACCCCTATCCATATTATTCAATAAACAAACAGAACAGTCTCTTAACCCATTGCCTCATATTGACGACTTTTGACGACTCTGTAGTTTTGTGAAACCATTGTGATAAATAGAGCATTTGCTCACAATGGTTTCAAACTACAAACATCTAAAAGTTTCCTTTTCTCTAGTTAATGCTCCTTTTCAGCACATTAATTCAAAGAGGTTGTATCTAAAAATACCCTATGAGGTAATGGGTTAACTGGGTCGGTCCTGTTTGCAAAGACATCAAAAGGCGTGTATATGAGTCAAACAGTTCAAGATAATTACTATTAATTCAAACGACTTTGATGTTCGAGCCAATACATACTGACAGATGCATGTTAAACGACTACAGCAAAACCTCTCTACAACGGCCACTAAATTACATCAAGTATTATGTGTTAAAGACAGGTAGCTGCTTAAAGCAAGGTGAAAGTAAAACGGGAGCGCTCTGTTTTACTTTCACCTTGCTTTAAGCAGCCACCTGCATAACCATCAACTAATTAAGCAGCCACCTGCCCTAAATACCAACTAATTAACATAATTTAGTGGCCGTTATAGAGAGGTTGTACTGTATTCCTACCAGTTTCGCGTGTGTTTATAGTGAAAAGCCAATACAGTAACCCCCCGATAGTTCGAACACTAAAACAAGAATCATTATGGATCTTTAAGCCGGGTGACAGCTTAATGCAGGATGAATGTCATGCAGGAAGCTCTTAGAGGAGCTTTATGACAATCACCCTGTATTAAGCTACCCCCTGCAGAGTGTCTAAAAAGTTTTAATTTCTTCTTTACTAAAATTTTGAATTGTCGAGCATAGTTTGTTACAACCGCTAGCAACATTTGTTTAATAATTTACTCCATGAATATTCATGAAAGGAATAATGGCATCGTGAATTTTAATAATGTATTGTTTTTAATGGCATATTGACAAAGGAAATGTGTGTCATGATAGACACTGTAGGGTGAGATCTACATTGTTCCAGGAGTTCAGCAAAGAGTCTTGACCCTAAACAGAGGGTTCCTCCAGGATCCCTCTGATCTGGACCAAGACAGTCTGCCTGTGTGCCATCTATGCGATTGCGGTTACCTTGGTTAACCCTTTCCATATTCTAAGTTTATTCCAATTTTCAACACCTACTGAATATTCATGGACAAAATAGTTATAATTAAATTCGAAAGGTGGAACATTTTGGAAAGTAAAGAAACAAAACTATCAATTTCCATTAGCAAACAGAGCAGACCCTGATCAGACGGCTTCCATTGGAGCCGTCTGATCTGGGTCTACTCTGTTTGCAAATACGCGAAAACACGTTTATAGGCATGCACATGTTAAATATGCATGGTCGACTCCGCCTATTATGAGTATCAATTAACTAGTTTTTTGATATTGTAATATACAATACGTGAAGAACGTCTTACGTCAACTATTACTAAATTGGGTCTTTATTTATACGCTCGTATAGTTCACAAGATGACAGAGCAGAAACAGTTCAGACGGATCCTGCAGGAGCCATCTGATCTGTGTCTAATGTGTTAACAAAGACGTAAAAAGGTTTCTAAGTCAAATACGTGTAACGGGTTAACCATTTCCCTTATATAAACGCATTTTAACGCATCTGCAAACAGAGTAGACCCAGATCAGACGGCTCCTATAGGAGCCGTCTGATCAGGTTCTGCTCTGTTTGCTTATGATGTAATATAGATCAGATGCTACAGCTTCTGCCTGAGCCAAAACGTCATGTGTTCATATGCCATTATAAAAAATAATTATGATTAATAATCATGACGTTATTATTTCCTTACATGAATATTTATAAAGGAAAGGCGAATCGCGAATCAGTGAATAAAACGCGAATCAGTGAATAAATGACAACATTTACATACAGTTTGGATCCAAATTGTTTAACACCTTTTTATGTTTTTGTTGAAAAAATAAAATAAAACGCCACTTTGAAACCCGAAGCAGACAACAATCTGAGCAGGTAAAATTTCTTTGGCGCCGAAAGGGTTATATCTTTCGCCTCTAAATTTTGTCGTTTTCAAAATGTGTCGTCTGCTAAAATTTTCTATTTTTATTTTTCTTCATTTCTGTTTTAAGAAATAGTCATTGTAACAAACAGTTTGGATCCTGATGAGACGTCGAGTTACTCGGGGTCTCATCTGGATCCAAACTGTTTACATAGGTAATCACAAATCCGACATTGGCAGCGAAAGTTAAAGGAAATTGTATTCTATTTTCAGATATCAAAATGGAGAATTCTTCGTTAACTACTGGTCAGGAAAAGAAATATGACGAGGGCAAGGATGAGAAAATGGGTTTCTGTGGACGCTTACTACAAAAGACCCTACGGACATTAATAAATAACTTATTACTATTTTCTACTATCGTCGGCGTAATTGTCGGTTTTGTTCTTGGATTTGCTGTTCGAGAGACACATCCGTCGGAAGATGCATTGATGTGGCTTGGTGAGTAGTTCAACACTTTATACACTAAACTTTCACCATATTAGCCAACTAATCTTTAAGCATATATATATATAATTCATATAAGAAATAATGATATCATGAATATTTATCAGCTGATTGTTTAATTCTTTCCTTCATATAAATGCCTTTTCACGCAATTGCAAAGAGAGCAGACTCAGGTCTCCTATAGGAGCCGTCTGATCAGGATCTGCTCTGTTTACTAGTGGAATTTGTTAGTTCTGTTTCTTAACTTTCTAAAATGTCTGCAATGTTTCAACTTCCATATTCCAGTATAACTATTTTGTCCATGAATATTCAGTAGGTATTGAACTTTGGAATAAACACATGATAAGGAAAGGGATGATGGTATATGAACACAGGATTGTTTTACCATAACAGCACCTGCAGAACCATATTTATAGTATGGAATAGACAAATACAGCATATCTTCATCAGACAATTCTTATAGGATCAGTCTAACTTGAGTCTATACAGCAGACCTTGATCAGACAGTTCCTACAGGATCAGTCTAACTTGAGTCTATAAGCAGACCTTGATCAGACAGTTCCTACAGGATCAGTCTAACTAGAGTCTATACAGCAGAACTTGATCAGACAGTTCGTACAGGATCAGTCTAACTTGAGTCTATAAGCAGATCTTGATCAGACAGTTCCTACATGATCAGTCTAACTGCAGTCTATACAGCAGACCTTGATCAGACAGTTCATACAGGATCAGTCTAACTTGACTCTATACGGCAGACCTTGATTAGACAGTTCATACAGGATCAGTCTAACTGGAGTCTATACAGCAACCCTTGATCAGACAGTTCATACAGGATCAGTCTAACTTGAGTCTATACAGCAGACCTTGATCAGACAGTTCATACAGGATCAGTCTAACCGGAGTCTATACAGCAGACCTTGATCAGACAGGTCATACAGGATCAGTCTAACTTGAGTCTATACAGCAGACCTTGATCAGACAGTTCCTACAGGATCAGTCTAACCGGAGTCTATACAGCAGACTTTGATCAGACAGTTCATACAGGATCAGTCTAACTTGAGTCTATACAGCAGACCTTGATCAGACAGTTCATACAGGATCAGTCTAACTTGAGTCTATACAGCAGACCTTGATCAGACAGTACCTACAGGATCAGTCTAACTGGAATCTATACAGCAGACTTTGATCAGACAGGTCATACAGGATCATGCTCACTTGAGTCTATACAACAGACCTTGATCAGACAGTTCTTACACGATCAGTCTAACCTGATTCTGTACTGTTTGCAAATGGGCAAAAATGCATGGAATCTATCATTAAACCAAGATGGATTACATGTATTCTACTCTGAAATAATAGAGGCTGTCTAATCCAGCAATCAGATTTAAATTCACACCTGTCCAAACTGACTGTAACTTAACGTTAGCATTTCAAAACCTCTCCAATCAACCACATATGATGAATCCATACTAAAGACGCTGTATACAGTTATTCGCTTCACACGTTGAATACCTTTACATGTGAGCATTTTCAAAAACCTGAAGTAAATGCTGTTCAGCGATACATGTGCATGCAGAGAAACAGATACAGTACTCCCTCTCTACAACGACACCCTTTGGGATACGAAAATTGTATGTGCTGTTCAGAGGGAGGTGTTATAGGGAGGGAAAATCAAACATAATTAGCTTGTTTGCAGATCCCCAGATATAAGGTGTATTTCGAGAACTAAAACCGTTATGCCTCAATCAAACTCTATGTTGTGACCACTCTTTAGAATCGTCACAAAGTGACGATTCTAAAGAGTGGTCACAGCATAGGATTTGATGGAGGCATAAAGAAAATACGATGGAAAATGTTGTGTCTGGAGCCTTGTTGTTTCGGAAACAGTGACATGCGTTGTTGTAAGGAGGGGAATCGTTATTGAGAGGGCCGTTGTAGGGAGGGAGCACTGTAGACATGCGTACTTGGATACCGCAGTCGTTATTTCTCCACCAAACCCTATGTTGTGACCACTCGTTAGAACCGTCTCTTCTTGGTGGAGAAATAAAGGAGTTATACCTGAAAATGTTTTAATTAACGCATATTATCTGCACATTTGATTTATATATACATAGTTGCCAACTTTTTTGCAGGTCTTCCTGGTCAGCTATATCTGCGGCTCTTGAAAATGATGATCGTGCCTTTAATTACCTGCAGTGTGATTTGTGGTAAGTTGTACCTAAAACTTCAGTTAACCCTTTCCCTCATGTAAACGTGTTTTCACGCATCTGCAAACAGAGTAGACCCAGATCAGACGGCTCCTAGAGGAGCCGTCTGATCAGGGTCTGCTCTGTTTGCTAATATAATTTTAAAGCTCTGTCTCTTTACTTTCTAAAATGGCTTCAATGTTCCACCTTCTATATTGCATTATAATCATTTTGTCCATGAATATTCAGTAGGTACATGTATTGAAATTTGGATTAAATATAGAACAGGGAAAGGGTTAAAAGACACCATAGAAACTGCTTAACATATGAGTTATATATATTATTTAAGGAAAAAAGGTCCAGATTATACTTTGCTGCAGTAAGTGATTGACATTGGTGGGTTCAACTAACTTTTTTCTACATTAATCATTTACTCCATAAATACGCCTTTCTATGCATTTGTAAATAGAGAAGACCCAGATCAGACGACTCCTATTGGAGCCGTCCGGTCAGGGTCTGCTCTGTTTGCTTATGGTACAGTATAGTTCTGATGCTATAGTTTCTTATAAATATGCTATTTAAAAATTGATATAATTAATATTCACGATGGCGTCTGTTCTTACATTAATATTTATGGAGTAAATGGTTAACAATTTATTTCCACCATTTATATACCGGTATACGCTGGTTTCATGACATCATGAAAAGGGAACTTAGGAAATAAACAGCTGTAGAATAAGATTTATGTTTCATTAGCAAACAACAAACCCTGCTCAGACGCCTCCTACAGGAACCTTCTGAACTGGATTTACTCTGTTTGTAATTGTGTTAAATCTAGATCCGGGTGGGACGCCGAGTAACACAAACGCAGGAACCACACCGTTTTACAATTTGTATGTATTTTTGTATGGCATTTAACTCTTTCGGCGCCAATGTCGCCTGTTGGCATCATTGAAAACAGTGCAATCCCAGGTCAGATGCTGCCTTTTCAAGGCGACATCTAACCTGTGACTTCACTGTTTTCTGTATTATTTTATCCCAATCATACAGGTTTTAAAAACAAATAATTTACTAATATACCTTTATTATTTAGTTTAGAATTATATTTAATATAAAATTATTATTGCAGACGACACTTTTAAATTTGGCGCCAAAAGAGTTAACATACAATTTTGACTTGTATATTGAAAATAATGTGTGTCATTTGTGTCGATCTGATGAAAATGCCAGAGGTAGTTTGAATAACTTGCTAGCAGTATAGACAAAAAACCAACTTTATCACAACACAGTGCTTAGTTTGCGCTTGGTATACACTGTTTGCAGTAAGATAATTCACCTTTGCTCGTGATTTTGATTTTGGTTTTCATCGGGTTTTACATCGTTTTAACAGTAGTTCAGTCATACCACGACGTCCAGTTAATCACAGGCGGAGGAAGACCTCAGAGATTCTTCTTTGCACGGAACAAATTGCACACAACAGCATCCAAGTAGAACCACCGACCTACCGCAAGCCAGCTGGAAATTTTATAGATTATATGCAGAAATTATATAGATTATATCGAGGGCTTGATGCAAAACTATTCTAACTCCTTCACAAAGTGAAGGAGTTAGAATTGTTTTGCAACAAGCCCTCGATATATTGTATAGATATGCTCCTGCAGTGTTTAACTAAGTCATCATTGAAACTTTTACCATCTTAGAGTTAAATTAATGGACATTCAGGAAGTGCTTCATTCATACACATATGTTAACGATGGAAAGGGTTAAATACTCTGATTGCTAATGAAGTACAATTAGCGTATAACCAGATCAGATCTCACATCTGCTTGCATAGGACAAAGACAGCGCATTTTAGAAATAACTCGAGTGTGAAGAACAGTTGAACTTCAATATATCGAACTCGGATAACTCGAACTTCGGGATAACTCGAAGTAAAAGTTCGATCCTTCCAAAGTTTACGATACAGATTTATTCTACAAGGTATCACTGTGCATATCTAGAAACACATGAGACAGCTTAATGCCGGTCGAAAGCAATGCTGAACTTTCAGCATTACTTTCGACCAGTATTAAGCTGTGAATTGTTTTGTTCAGACTAGAAGTCGAATAACCCGAACCTCTGTTATCTCGAAGTAATTTATATGGTCTATTGAAAATCGAGGTATCGAAGTTCAACTGTATTTATAAAGTAGAGAAGTAACAAGATGAAGACTGTCTGATCCTGGTGGATGTTGAATTATTGGTAAGAACATTTAGACCGTTTTCCTCAATGAAAAATCTTATACTTACAGGTGCAGCTGCTCTTGATCCGAAGTCTAACGGTAAAATTAGTCTTATTGCACTCATATTTGTCATCTCAACCAACGCACTAGGATCTGCCCTTGGAGTTGGCTCGGCCTATATGCTGAATCCAGGTATGTACTCGTACGTTGAAAACCGTCTAAACCGGAATTTTATTAAAGAAGATTGTAGATCCTTTTGGGGGCATTCCTGCATTAAAACATATACCTGCCTAAAACGGTATAAATTAATATTCTTCTTTACTAAAATTCCGATTAAGAGGGGTTTTACTGTATATTCAATCAATACAAATCAAATGATGGTCTTTTTCAGGATCATTTTCATTTTGGTAAACTATCAAATAATAAATTGCAAATTTTATGAATTCACAAACCACGAAAATACAAAAAGGCAAACCATACATAGTTACTGAATTAAACTTTAACCCTTATCTTTCCGCTCGACCTCTGAGCTAAAGGACTTTGTACAATCTTATGGAGAAACGTCTTTACGATTTGTTAAACAGCCTGGGCCCAATGTTATATAGTTCACAAGTATCTGATTGGTCAGATTATGAGTAAACTTTGAATCTGACCAATCAGATGCTTGAAAACGACCCCAGAAAATCAAGAAACACGTTTTATAACCTCGTGGCTCAACGTGTCATCTGGTCACAGTCTGTTTCGCTAATGTCAGTCTAGTTGTGCTTGACATGGTGCGGGTAAAATATCATACTGTCATTCTGCGTTAGGCTACATATTTTCTTATAAACCGACAACTGGGTCCATGCTTATAAAGCTTTTAGTTGAGTCTGAGATCGTTCTCAAGCTTTTGATTGGTCAGATTTGAGCCTTTGGCTCAAATCTGACCAATCAAAAGCTTGAGAACTCAAATCTGACCAATCAAAAGCCTGAGAACGAAAATCAGACTCAACTAAAAGCTTTATAAGCATGGACCCTGGACAGTTTTCTGAGTGGACATTTTTGAGTTGGTTAACTGTGGAATCTAATTCATAGCCTTTGTCACTACTTCAGGAAAAGATGAGGCCACGGAAGTTTCATCGGCGCTGGAGGGAACGATGAAAACGCAAGACATCTTAGCTGATCTTATCAGGTAGCTGCCAAAATAACATTCCTGCATATCAAATGTTTCGCGCAAAATTGATGCCACATCATTGCATAACCATTTACTCCATAAATACACATTTGCAAACTAAGTAGACCCCGATCAGACGGTTTCTGTAAGGACCCTCTGATCAGGGTCTGCTCTGTTTGGTTACGAAGTAATATAAATCATATTCATTAGTTGCTGCGACGGCCAAAAAAATCATGTTTTCGTTAGCCATTATTAGCATTAATGTGACGTCATTATTTCTGACATGGATATTAACCCTTCGCTTGCTGAATTTTAAAACACATGTCTCCTCCTTTACCCATGCTCTGTTGTATAATTATATATATCTTCACTGTGTACAAGTATTTCGCTGTGCAATCACTGCTGTGGGGTGCATTGGTTGCACAACCAACTTGTAAATAGTGCAGACCCTGATGAGACAGCTCCTGCAGGAGCTGTCTCATCTGGGTCTTCACTATTTACTGGTAGGTATATTGACGCGAATAGCAAGCAAAGGGTTAAAAGAGAAACAGGTTAAAGGATTATCCCATCTTGGAAACAGAATACAGATCAGACAGCTCCACTGTTTGTTTATATTATCTAATGCTATGGTAATATATCTTCGTTTTTGCGTATTTAACAAAATCAATCAATTAATTTTCATAAGAATAATCTACTGCGTTTAAAGAGGAGGTCAGTGCATCATACTTGCATGGCAAGTCACTAAAGAGATATATGTATTTGTTTTTTAAAGGAACATCATTCCAGACAATCTCTTTGAAGCTACATTCAGCCAAACCCAGACGAAGTACAGAACCAATGAAGTCATCGAGTTAGTTAATACCACAAATGGGCTTGTCAACAAATCAGTCAATAATGAGACAGCTTACTTGGGTAAAATAGGCAACCCAAATATCATTGGTAAGTACATGTACATGCAATAAACCTCCTGTAAGTCTGACGTTTAGCAAAAGGGAATTTAATTGTTTTTTGGCAGGTGGTTATTTAATTAATGCAGGGTGAAAGCTCAAAGAGAAAATAGAAAATGTGTTGGTAGAACAATAAGAATCGCCCCTGCTGACGAGTACCAACAATATAGGATTAAATGGAGAAAAAAGGAAATACTTCATCTATATTTCCTAAACACTCCTCTTGTCCAAGCTCTTAGTCCCTATTGTATACCATGCATGCAACGCAGATATTTTTTCTTGATCTACTCTGAATTATGGCCGGTGGACGCACAGTACTGCTTTTTAAGATGTCTTCGTCCAATCAATTCCAAATCGCTTAAGACGTTCTACTGTATTTTTCAAAGATACTTACCGAATAAATTAAAAGACATGAAAATGTATCATATGTCAATATAATGTACATATAGAGAATGCTACTTGATATATTTAATGTATAAATTAGTAAACATTAATCCTCAGCCCACCACATATTTTTTTTATCACTCTGTCCTCTTTGAATATTAATTAGGCAAGTATTTACAAAAATATACAGGATATATTGAAATGAGTTTCCTAGGCAAAAGCACAGAGCATGCATGCATGGATTTTCCATGACAAACAGTGCATACCCAGATCAGAGAGCTCTCATCTGGGTCTACACTGTTTGCAAAAGCTGTGCCAAAATAAGGTCTACTCACTTTTGGATCTGGTGCAATTGTGGGTACTTCTGAATCGCTAAAACGTTTGAGAAACTATTGACCGAGTATCAAACAGATTGGATCTAGATGAGACGCCGAGTAACTCGGCGTCTCATCTGGATCCAAGCTGTTTGCAGATGCGGATAAGGTCGCAAATTGCGGGATAAGGGTAATGAATACTGATATGTATATTTTACTGCAACGAATGCATTGGAGTAGATCTGCTTAACTCTCGCTGCCAAGGTCGTATCTGCGATTGCCTATGCAAACAGTTTAGATCCAGATGAGACACCGGCTTATCAACAGGATCCATACTGTTTATTACAATAACTATTTTTTTTAATTAAATAAAATTGGAGAGAATAAAAAAACCCGAAAATTGTACCAGACGAAAAAGTTTGCAGACGACAAAATGAAAGAGTTAATGATAGTGTGTATGTGTGTCTTTGATTGCTGCATTCTCAAAGCTGAGTCGTCCATTATTGTTTACCAATAGAGTGATTTCAAGTTGAGGGGTTTAAGTTTGCTAATGGATTTTAAATGACACACAGTGCAGATACTGATTAGAGAGGTTATATGTTAGCCCATTAATCTGGTTCTACACTGTTTGGAAATGACAGTGCGCACGTGTCCCGTATTTAAGGGGTTAACCCCTTCCGTGCCACGTTGACGGGTCTAGGATATCACATGCAAACAGTTTGGATCCAGATGAGACCCCGAGTAACTCGGCGTCTCTTCAGGATCCAAACTGTTTGACACCCTGTTTACTATTTTATAAAAAAAGTGGAAGATGTGCACACACTTATACTAAAAATAAACCAAACTATGCACAGTAGACGCCAATGCTGGCATCGAAAGGGTTAATATGAGTTATTAACCCTTTCACCGCCACAGTCGAGTAAATCCACCACGACAAATAGTGCAGTCCCAGATCAGACGCCGCCTTTTCAAGGCGGCGTCTGATCAGGGACTTCACTATTTGTCTCAATCTCCAGTTCTATATATGTGCTTTATTCCTTTGAAATTTGCATTTATTTATCTCATTTCCTTATTTTACTGTATGATTTAACAAAGTTGGATTGCAGACGACAATTAGAAATTTGGCGCCGAAAGGGTTAATATGAGTTATTAATGTCAATATTGATTGTTAAGCACATGCAGCAGCTGTTAATAGACTTCTACCTGATGAATATTCATGTAATGGATAGGGTCATGAATCAGTCGCCTATTCGCAATACGGCGAATTGCTTCAAAAGTTAACGCCATGTTCTTTAAACTCTTGTACGTCTCTAGTACATGTACATATCGTCGTCCGCAAGATTGTAATCTGCTTCAGTTTATTTTGAAATGTTCTCCCCTTTTGTTGCACAATTGGATTTACATCGTTTGCCAAGGGGCTCACAAATTTGACATTTACAGTAAAAGAGTTAATAATTATCAAAAGCCAAGACCTCCTCAAATGGTAAGGGTGGCAATTGTTTATAAAGACGAATTCTGTTTCATTTCCATAGTTCCTTCAACCTCCACGGTGTAGCTCTAATGAAGAACTAACTTAGTACAGTATAACGTTGCGTAACCCTTTTCTCCATAAATACACGTGTCTACGACTCTATAAAAGTCACTTCTTGAAACCATTGTGATACATGCAAATGCTCTATTTATCACAATGGTTTTAGAACTAAACAATTGTTACATTTTCCTTTTCTCTAGTAAATGCTCCTTTTCGGTAGATTTATTCAAAGATGTTGGGTCTTTAAATAGCCTATGAGGGAATGGGCTAATTAGTAAACAATCACTCAAATATCAGTTACTGTTATCAATTTTTAAAACAGACAGCAGTGTATTGCAGATTAAAACTCATACAGAAACTCCTCAGGGAAACGCATGCACTGTCAGTTGCAAGCAGTGTAGACCCAGATTAGAGAATTCCTAGGGGAGACATATGTCCAGGCTCAGCACTGTTTGTTATTCAAAATCCCTGAACATAGTTAAGCATTTCGTACTGAGTGGTCTCTTGTATGAAACCTTGATGGAATATTCCACTCTCATAATAAAGGGTTAACCCATTACCTTATAGGCTATTTTTAGATACAACCTCAATGAATAAATCTACCGAAAAGGAGCATTAACTAGAGGAAAGGAAAAGTTTAGAATTTTGTAGTTTGAAACCATTGTGATAAATAGAGCATTTGCTCCTATAGGAGCAAATGCTCTATTTATCATAATGGTTTCACAAAGTGACTTTTACAGAGTCGTCAAAAGTCGTCAATATGAGGGAATGGGTTAAAAGGATTACGCTGCCATGGACCTAACCCGTTTTTAATTCCTTTTTCCTAAATGTTCGGGTTGTAGAGATATTTTCCTGTACAAATGAATGTGTTTTCGTTATCTGAGGGAATATATTTAAGCTGCTGTTTTGTTAATTTTTTTACATCCATTTTTTTGTATTCCAGGTCTTATTTTCGCGTGCACGCTCCTCGGCCTTGCTGCCGCCAGTCTGAAGGAGAAAGGGAAGCTATGTTTGGACATGGTTCAGTCAATGTCGGACACTATCATCACAGTGGTCCGCTGGTTCATGTGGTATGTCATGCAATAGTCATTCTATATCGTATGTGATAAAATGTCGTATGTTACAAAAATGTCGTTTACCATAACATGCAATGTCCTCCATTGTAAAACATATCATCTGTAACAAATTGACTAACAAACAACGTCATCTGTGGTTACCATGTCTTCAGTGTTGTCTTTTGTTACCACGTGTTCTATGGTAACACTATTAGTAGCTAAAGCAGTGTCCTCCGTAGCAAATCTCGTCTGCTGAATTATTTCGCTGCAACATTTTATAGTCTATGAAGATCACCACAGCCTTGCAATTTGAACTCTTATTTGACGTAATAAGACAAATCCACCTACGATCCGTCCTCGTTCATACATGTATAAGCAATGTGGTTTGTAGAACAATATTGCCTGCTGTAATAATGCCGCCAGTTAGAACACGTTTGTCTATTGCGTTATCTCAGTAACTACCGCGTGTGCACTAAAATCAATTTGTTAATACCCATCATTTTTACCAACCTAGCACGATGTATACCAAATAAGGCAATATCTAGGACCGTTCACCTACATGTACACGTATGTAACGCTGCTGGGATCAACGTGAATTATAATTTTATGTTGATGCCTTTCGTTCGTTTTTTCCAATATTAATGTTCGCCTTTTCTGTATATTCAGGACCACTCCTGTTGGCGTCGTAAGTTTGATCTCCGTCTCTATAGCCGGCATTGAGGATGTCGAGAACGTGTTCGCACAACTCGGTCTGTTTATACTGGCCGTGACTATAGGAATTGTGGTCCAGCAACTGCTTCTCATGCCAGCTATTTTCCTCGTCTTTACCCGGAAAAATCCATACACATTCCTGATCAGTATCGCAAGACCATGGATGATAGCTTTTGCCGCAACCAGCACGTAAGTGACATGACTCGCCACCTAACATATTCAAAACTTTAAAGTTCCAGTAAATGTAGGATTAATCCATTTGTAGTTACATTTCCTTCCTAGTGAATTTGTTAGAATTTACACATTAACCCTTCGCTTGCTATTCACGTCAATATGCCTACCTGTAAATAGTGAAGACCCAGATGAGACAGCTCCTGCAGGAGCTGTCTCATCAGGGTCTGCACTATTTACAAGTTGATTGTACAACCAGTGCACTCCACAGCAGTGATTGCACAGCAAATATTCTTGTACAGAGTGAACATATATGTCATTATACGACAGGGCATGGGTAAAGAAGGAGAAATGTATTTCAAAATCCAGCAAGCGAAGGGTTAAAATTGTCTATATTTCAATTTGACGGATGCTTCTAGAAGAATTAATTTGCCAATGTGACCTTTGGATAAGGAAATGTGAAACAAACAGTGCTGGCTGAGTGGAAGGTTCATTCAATAGAACTCAGTTCTAAGTTACACTGTTTATTTGTGTCATGGCTATAAACTCAAGAATTTATATATTGTAAATATTTATCTTATTATTCTTCTTGATATCATAACAGCTTGTATAAATTATATTTTCACGAGGAGCCGTCTGATCAGTGGATACTCTGTTTGCAAATGGAATGGAACTGATTTTACAGTTTCTGCCATGGGCAAACATTCCTATATTATTAAATTGAGCAAACTAATATGCATGACGCCACTATTCCTTCCATTAGTATTCATGGAATAAAGAGTTAAAAGTGCTTATGTATGAGTCATCGTCATTGTTTTCACAGTGCCGTTGCTATACCCGAAATGCTGACGGCGTGTGAGGAGAAGAACAAGATAGACAGGCGAATCTCTCGTTTTGTCGTGCCTTTCAGTGTTACCATCAGCTGCAATGGTTCCGCTGTGTACATTGCCGCAGCAACCATCTTCTTGGCCAATCTTACAGGAACTACACTGGCAGTAGGCGACACGCTGCTGATTTGGTAAGTACAAAACGTGCAAATATGAATCATGATGGAAACACTACATACAGAACAAACAGCCACCCGAACAGCAACACAAGAAAACACAGCAAATGTATATAACAAAACATAAAGAGAGGCACAAAGACAAAACAAACATACAATAAGGGTGGGGGTAGAAGTACCGCCTTGGAACGGTCAGTGACATAAGTTACTGGGGGGGGGGGTAAAACTGGGTTTAGGGGCGCCCAACCTCACACTTATTCCAACACCACCCTAAACGACAAACAGTGTAAATAAACGTATCCCCTCTCCGACTAATCTAGAACAAAGTCAGTCTAGCTGACAGTTGTGGGAATATCCATTTGCACGCTAAGTAACTGCCAGCTGCAAAACATTTCGTCTACTGCAATCAATGCTCCAAATTACTGTTCATTTTCACTTTTAACCCTTTCGCTGCCAAACCCTGTCGTCTGCTAACTTTGTCGTCTGCTACAAATTTCATTCTTTTGATTTTCTTCATTTTTGTTTCAAAAACATAGTAACGGTAACAAACAGTTTGGATCCTGATGAGACGCCGAGTTATTCGGCGTTTCATCTGGATCCAAACTGTTTTGCATAGGTAATCACAGATCCGGCATTGGCAGCGAAAGGGTTAAATGTCTGATCGGAGATAAACTTCTGCTATTGTTATATTTGAAGATTTTGTAGGTATTTTTGTAAAGCATTTACAATTCCCTTAACCTTTACAGTGCGGGACATGAGTCACTTATTTCTTTTGCAAACAGTGAAGACCAAGATTAGAGGGCTCCTAAAGGAGTCCTCTCATCAGGGTCTACATAGTGTGTCATATTACACTTTTCTTTGGACAAAATCCCTAAATATTCACCATACGCTTGAAATGTTTGAATTTTGGAACGGTCCATTTGAAAATTCAGCGTTATAAGAGTTAACCCTCTCAAGGTTGAGTTTTCAAATGGTCCCATCCAGATTTGACATTGGCAATCATGCCAAATCTGATGCGGGTATTTTTCCATAAGCTGTTGAAGATGGCAAAGTTCTGTTAAACTTTAACCTTGCTTTAAGCATCCACCTGCCCAAAATACCAACTAATTAACACAACTTAGTGGCCGTTATAGAGAGGTTTTACTGTAGCTCCTTTATGTTTCCACCAAACCGTATATTGTGACCACTCTTCGAGACGATTCTAAAGAGTGGTCACAGTATAAGGTTTGTTGGGGGAAATGACGATTTTAGTATTTAGGTACGCACCTTTATCTGTAGCTCTGTTTGTAACATAGTCTTTTGTCATCTCAGTGTGGATTGACTCGCATTTGCAAACAGCTTAGATCCAGATAGGACACCGGGTAAGGAGCTGTCTGATATAGGTCTGCTCTGTTTGCAAAAGCGTAGAAATGCGTATTTATAGAGTAAAGAGTAAATGCGGCAGTAATGCTATTCTGGGTCTATGCTTATAAATCTTTTTAGTTGAGTCTGAGCTCGTTCTCAAGCTTTTGATTGGTCAGTGTTAAGTTATCAAGCTTTTGATTGGTCAGATTTGAGCCAAAGGCTCAAAACTGACCAATCAAAACTTGAGAACGAACTCAGACTCAACTAAAAGTTTTATAAGCTTGGACCCAGACATATCTCGTAGGGGATTTAGATTGCATTACTGCACTAAGTAATATGGTTGTTTATTTCGTGGTCCAATTAGACAGCATGTTTCTGTATGCATGTTGCATGTACCCTGTCACCTGTCAATCACTGGTAAAGCTATTGTGTCTTACCGATTGCTTTGTTCGTCGTTTTTACATCTCTCCCGCAAAGTTCTAATTACCCAAACACTAGTCTAGTATTCACGTTGCATGTAAACAAAATTAAACTGTTTAAGAAAAGCAATTAAAAGCATATAAGAAAGTGCTGAAAACTAGTGCACTGATATTTGCAAACAGTGTAGGCTCAGATCAGAGGGCTTCTTGAAGATTTGTGTTTCATTGAAAGTACTCTTGTAACTTTAACCCTTTAATATTGAATAGATTTACCAATAAATCATGATGGACTATTCCATCACACTTTTATCATGCTGAGCTCGAGCTTGGGGGGGGGGGGTCATTTGCAAATAGTTTGGATACAAATCAGACGCCGAATACTCTTTGACACTGTGTCAGTAGTTTCTTAAAAGCTTGAATGAAGCTTAAAGAAAGTAAACGTGAAAGAATACCATAAACTGTGCAGTTATTATGTTTAATAAAGCATGATTAAGGTATCGCCTTAACTTCTAGACTATCATGACATTTCATTGCAAAATCCCGGCGTCAACAATCGACACCGATTAATTAACCCTTCGCTTGCTGAATTTTAAAATACATTCCTCCTTCTTTACCCATGTCCTGTTGTATAATTACATATATCTTCACTGTGTACAAGTATTTCGCTGTGCAATCACTGCTGTGGAATGCAGTGGTTGCACAATCAACTTGTAAATAGTGCAGACCCTGATGAGACAGCTCCTGCAGGAGCTGTCTCATCTGGGTCTTCACTATTTACAGGTAGGTATATTGACGTGTATAGCAAGCGAAGGGTTAATATTCTAACTAGGATCTATTCTAACTAGTATTTGGCACGATAAATGATCTTCATTTTTTTTATTTCATTCTTTAATTAATTAATTCAAAACGGCGCCCCCTGGAGAGCATTTCGATAGGACGAGCTTTTATATTGACGACAATGTATTTCGAGGGTTTGGTGCAGAGGTATAGTAGCCGAGTTCCGTGACCCTTTACCTGATGAATATTCATATAAAAAATAAGTTATGAACATTCATTGCATAGGTTTTCTTTTATAATAAGTTCATTTGAAGAGTTTTTTTTTATATAGTACATGATCACAGGAATATTTTGACATGTCATAAATTGTACAATCATAGTTATACCATATCTAGATCCTGAGCAAACTGTGCGGATCCTGTTTAGACGGCTCCTATAGGAGCCGTCTAACCAGGGTCTACTTTGTTTGCAAAAACATAGGAAGGCTTATTTATGGAGTAACGGCCTAAGACAGAACTTAGCAGGGAATGAATGTTATGCAAATAGCTGCTTCAGCAGCTTTTAGCCTGATTTTCGTCCTGCAATAACCCTTCATTCCATGAATATTAATGTAAGAAATAGTGACGTCCTAAATATTATTTGGATTAAATGTTATAATAGCACATGGACACAGTACGTTTTGGCTATTTTAGAGCGTGTATAGAATCATATCTATATTATATCATAAGCAAACCATGCAGATCCTGTTCAGACGGCTCCTATAAGAGCCGTCTAACCAGGGTCTACATTGTTTGCAAAAACATAGGAAGGCTTATTTATGGAGTAAAGAATTAAGCGATCATCTTCTATTTAAAAAAAACGCAATGTCGATTCATTTACTGGTCACTGCAGAGAGCTTTTACAGTACATAGCTTAATGCAAATGTTTACTTACATATTATTTATTTATCTTTCTACTTTCAGGTTACTTGTGACTGTAGCTGCTATGGCTGTTCCGTCAGTACCTAGCGCCAGCATTTTAACGACGATGATGATTTTGTCTTCTATGAACATTCCAATGGAGGACATAGCCCTACTCTTAGCAGTTGAGTGGTACCTGTAAGTAAATACTCATGATACGAAAAACGATCCATTAATGCATATAATGATTATTGCTTGCAGCTGAATTTGCATTTTTTTCTCTCCTCAATGTCCACTCATCTAAGGATGTGCCGTTATGGCAGGTGGTGTCTAAATTCAAAACAAAACGTTATGCAAAAAGTTCACATAGGAGGTTTCGTTAACCCTTTCACCGCCACAGTCGAGTAAATCCACCACGACAAATAGTGCAGTCCCAGATCAGACGCCGCCTTTTCAAGGCGGCGTCTGATCAGGGACTTCACTATTTGTCTCAATCTCCAGTTCTATATATGTGCTTTATTCCTTTGAAATTTACATTGATTTATCTCATTTCCTTATTTTACTGTATGATTTAACAAAGTTGGATTGCAGACGACAATTAGAAATTTGGCGCCGAAAGGGTTAAGTGTCTATTAGACAACACTTACTGTGTCATACTTACATGTACCCATTTACGCCATAAACATGCCTTTATACGCCTTTGCAAACAGAGAAGACCCAGATCAGACGGCTCCTGTAGAAGCAGTCTAATCAAGGTCTGCTCTGTTTGTACATGTGAACTAGTATACAGATATGACTCCACGACTCTCGTTTACTCTATACACACGCTTTTATACGCCTTTGCAAACAAGGACGACTCTGACCGGACAGCTTCTTTTCTGTTTGCATTTGAAACAATATAGATCTGACTCTTCATTTTCATTATGCCATTATGAAGATAGTTTGATATATATCAATGCTGACATTATTTGTCACAGAACTATTCATGGAGTAAAGGAATTCACGGATACTAACTCGACTAACTGTTGGGCAGTTAAACAGTAGTTCCTTGCCTGAAAACATGTTCGTTCAGATGGGTTGCACATTGATTATTAACCCTTTCCCTTATGTAAGCGCATTTTGACGCATCTACAAACAGAGTAGACCTAGATCAGACGGCTCCTAAAAGAGCCGTATGATCAGGATCTACTCTGTTTGCTTATGGTGTAATATAGATATGATTCTACAGCTTCTGCGAATGGTTAAGATACATATTGATCTACAGTACAAACCTCTTGAAACGGTCTACAATGGGTCTTACTCAGGGTCTTGACCCTGGCAACTTCTCAAATGAACTATTCCAAAATTAAAACAGGTCAAGCTTATGGTGAATATTTAGGGATTTTTCTTAAGAAATGTGTAAATGACAGACAGTGCAGACCCTGATGTGAGAGGACTCCTTTAGGATCCCTCTCATCTGGGTCTACACTGTATGGAAAGGATAGTATTGGCCCGTGTCCCGCAATGTAAGGGTTAAAGGCAGATAAAAGCATAATGCAAGGCGAAAGAAAGGCAGGAGCTTTCTGTATAACTTTTGTCTTGTATTAAGCAAACACCTGCTTTAAAAGACATAAGATTGTCACTTGAGAGTTTTTTTTACTGTATTCTGCATATCTTTATTTCAGGGATCGGATACGTTCCACCAGTAGTGTTGTTAGTCATACGTTCAACACCGCCGTCGTATACAGTCTCTGTAAGAAAACCCTGGAAGAATTAGACGAAAAGGCTATGACAAGAAACGAAACTGGTGTAACTATAATGGTTGACGATAGTGATGATACCAGCCAAAGATTTGACAGTAAGAGTGGCAAGCATTTTGGAAACGGCGTTCAAGCGACCTTTGGATACAGCATGTCGAGTTCAGAGTCAACGGCAGACTCCAACGTCTAAATAAACCATATAAGTATTATAACCTCTATAAAACAACGACTAAATAAAGGACAATGGGTGTCAATAAAACAGGAGGCTACTATTGCAGAACTTAAGTAATGAAACATAAAACTTATGGAGGAGATGTCTGCATAATATTCATCCTGTCATCTGTCTTAAATCGAACATTATACTGGTTGTAAGTGGTCACCTTAGGCAGGTAACTGTAAAAACCATCTAAACAGGACGTTCAATTTAATATAAATATCGATCTTGGAGACAGGTACATTTAGAAGCTTAATACAGGGTAGCTTTTTGTGTGACTTTCATCCTGCACTATGGAGCCATCTGTCGAAACGTATCTAAATTCCTCCCTACTAGAAATCCGGTTTACATCGGTTATACTGTATACAGTATTTGAATCTCATTGTAATGAAAATGTTGACGTATGACATTATTGCAATGTTAATGATATGCGAAGAATCAAGGACGTTTGATGTTGTATTTGAAGGTAAGCAGACGTATTTGTCAAGACTTCAAAAAAGTTGTGAATTTTCTTCGAAAAATATAACATGTGTACCAATTTGTCAAGGCACGTGGTTTACAAATTGTCAAGAACAGTGTACAAACTTGTCAAGAGAGATTTGACTTTTCTTTCAAACATCATTTTATGCTATTATAAGTATAGTTTTTTCAATTTTGCGAGATAACACAAGGTCTTGAAAACTGTGCTAGATCCTGCTTTGTTAGACCACATTCGTAACGGATCACATTTGTAACAGATATTTTACGAATGTGATCACATTCGTAACAGGTAAAATGTGTGTTGACATGGGGGTTGATATTAGAATCACATATGTAACAGGTTGAGTTCCTGAATGACAATATTTAATTAGTTAACAGTAATAGGATTATCATTGTATATGTTACTATATTTCCTTGAGGGTCATGTCTCAACTTTTCACAACCTTAACAACACATTTTAATACAATATGATTTAAATACCTGCCTAAAATATATTGAAGAGTTTCCATTTTTCATAGAACTTGTCATATACGTGTACACGCACCTAGGCAATAGTGTAAATGTGTGCCTATGATTAAATAAATATTACTTCTTAGTTCCTTTATTTGATTTCAATTGAGTAATTAATACACTATGCCAGATATTATTATATCACTTGAACACAGGAATTTATGGACATAGAAGAAATTACGTACCATATCTATATTATTGCTTAAGCAAACAGAGCAGACCCTGATCAGACGGCTCCTACAAGAGCCGTCTGATCTGGGTCTACTCTGTCTGCAAAGGCATAGAAAGACATAGAAGGGTGTATTTATGTCGTAAAAGGATAAGAATTTGTTGCCATTAAGGGGTGTGACGAAAGCGACGGAGAGGTGACTGTTTTATACGAAAATGCACAACTGGTCAAATTTCTGGTTACCATTGCAGACACATTCGATCTAGATAAGACGCCGATCTGGATCCAAACTGTTTGACACTGGTATTGTGTGTTTGTAGAGACATGAAATTTATATCATACTGTGGACATGAACACTTGTGGAAACAAACATGATTGTGCACAACATGCATTGAGTTTAACATTCCTTACATTAAGTCTCATTTTTAGTTTACATTTTTATACATATTTATTTAAGTCTCACCCATGTTTATACGTAAACCGCTACACACATAGAATGATAGAATGTTAACCAACATAACTTTTTACAGCCATTCTTTAAAGAATTATAAGAGACTGTAGATTAATATATCGTATTTTTTATGCATTGTGCCTATCTTTTGGGACCAGTCAAATCATCATTACAGTCCATTATACAGTTTAACCCATTCCCGTATAGGCTATTTTTAGATCCAACTTCTTTGAACAAATCTACCCAAAAGGAGCATTTACTACTAAAAAGAGAAATTTTAGAAAAAGAGAAATTTTAGAATTGTGTAGTGTAATGCTCTATTTATCACAATGGTTTCACAAAGTGACTTTTACAGAAGCGTCAAAAGGCGTCTATATGCGGGAATGGGTTAACAAACTCACAGTATACAAACATTATCGTTGATATACGTTTGGTTAAGACTCATTAGAAAGTGAAATAGTTTTTCTCCTTTTGCCAGGACCAGATTAGACGGCTCCTGAACAGAGTCACAGGTAGACAATGGGGTGTATTTCAAATGCTAAACACATCATTTCTCCACCAAACTTAATAATGTGTCTCAAAGGTCCAGACAAGATGTGTAAATTAAAAACATCTTCAAGAATAGCTCCTTTATTTCTCTACCAAACCATGTACTGTGACCACTTTTTGCTGTGACCACTTTTTAGACGATTCGAAAGAGTTGTCGCAGTATAGGTTTTGGCGGAAATTGACGATTTTAGTATTTGGGTACGCACATTTATCTGTAAATCTGGACTGTCCACTGATCGAAGATTTCTCCATCAAACCAAATAACGTGTCCTTTGTTTACAATCGACTCGAAGATTCCCCAATCACTAAACCCAATGCCATGTCCATTGTTTAGAGTGGTCTCTTCGAGATAATTTTAAACAGTGAACACGTCATTAGGGTTGGTAAAGAAATAAAGGATCTATTCTTGAAAAAATGTAAATTTTTCGCATCTAACCTGTGCTTCTGATATACGCCATGTTGTCCACTGTCGTCTTTGCGTTGTTGTATGAATACATTTTGTTTTGTTTTTTTCTTTAAGATAACGGTGCTTTGTCTCATAAATATGTTTTTTTCCATTTGCTTACTGTTTTGATAACGTATTCATGTTTTATGTTGAGGGGGGC